>CM067320.1:79798614-80151114 GCA_034231615.1 Meghimatium bilineatum
TGTATAAAGAATCTCTCAAACAGTTATTCTTGTATAAAGAATCTCTCAAACAGTTATTCTTGTATAAAGAATCTCTCAAACAGTTATTCTTGTATAAAGAATCTCTCAAACAGTTATTCTTGTATAAACAATCTCACAAACAGTTATTCTTGTATAAACAATCTCTCAGTTATTCTTGTATAAAGAATCTCTCAAACAGTTATTCTTGTATAAACAATCTCACAAACAGTTATTCTTGTATAAACAATCTCTCAGTTATTCTTGTATAAAGAATCTTTCAAACAGTTATTCTTGTATAAAGAATATCACAAACAGTTATTCTTGTATAAAGAATCTCTCAAACAGTTATTCTTGTATAAAGAATCTCTCAAACAGTTATTCTTGTATAAACAATCTCACAAACAGTTATTCTTGTATAAACAATCTCACAAACAGTTATTCTTGTATAAACAATCTCACAAACAGTTATTCTTGTATAAAGAATCTCACAAACAGTTATCTACGCCTTTTCATTACATGTCCTGCTCTCGTAGGCTGTGTTATAACAATAAAATCACGTACGCTTATCTTAAACATGGCAGTGGTGAAACGTCACTCCGATCTGTGGTTTGTCAACCTGATGATGTACAATTCTCTTTCCAAAATATATTGCAGGGAACAGTTGAGGGTAGAAGAAGAAGATGAGGATATCAGAAAGTTTGGATTGATAAAATTCCTGATTGAACAGGATTAAGATCCTCCACACTTAAATAAAAAAAAGTGAGAACAGAGAGGAATAGATGTATTTTTGTATTGTTGGATTGTTTCCAGGGTGTTGTTCGTCCATAGAGCGACACGTAGACCGATTTGTTAAAGTTCTTCCCATGTATCTTGGTCTATTTCAAAGGTTTTCAGTGAGGTATGTAACGATACCTTGAGGTGCTTTTGTTGATCACCTTGAGATCTGTGTACCCTTCTCCAGGTTACCACAGAGAAGTATCTTTGGCAGGCTCACACACGTAACTGGCATACGCACAAGATGACCTTCCCATAGAATCTGTTTCTGCATACGAATAGTGTCAATAATCTTGTCTTGCTATCTGATGTTCATAAACTTTTCTGAGACAAGTTTGTGTGAAAGTGATTGAGTTTCCTCACATGACGTATATACACAGTCCATGTTTCACTAGCATATAACAGCACTGAAAGTACCACGTCTCTGTAAATTTTCAGCTTAGTCGTAAGGTTAATGCCACTTCTACTCCAAACATTTGCCCACAATATGCTTGCCTTGGCGTTCCTTGTATACACTTCACCATCAACTTCGCATTTTGTGATAAAGCACTACCTAGGTATGTGAATCTATTCACAACTTTCAGTGCTACGCCATTTATCTTTATACAGGGCTCGAGAAAGCTTTTGTCAGGTGCTGGTTGTAACATGAATTATGTTTTCTCCGTGTCAATAGTAAGCCCAAAGTTGATACAAACTTTGGCTAATCTGTCTATAATACTCTGCAGACTAGTCCCAGAGTTGGCATTTAGGGCAAAGTTATCAGCAAATAGGAGATCCCTGATAATTAGTTATTTATCTTTGTTTTTTTTCCCATGGAGCCACCAAACGTTGAACAATTTTCCATTGATGAGATATATGATATCTACTACCCCTAAGTCCAGATCTCTGAAAGAAACATCCAGCATAGCAGAGAAAATGATGCTAAACATGGTAGGTGCTAATACACATCCCTGTTGAACTCCATTTGAGACAGGATACGTATCAGATAACTGTCAGTCATCCTGAACTCTAGCTTGCATTCCATCATGCAATTTCTGCACCATTATGATAAAAGTTGGTTGGTAACCATACTTTGCCATATTCGTTCACAGCCCCTCTATACTTACTGTGTCAAACGCTTTTGTTAAGTCTATGAATTCCGTGTATGGGTCACATTATTGTTATCAGTGCTTACATGGTAGCGCCCCTACGAAGGACTATGGGTTTGATGATGATTCTTACTTTCGTTAAAAATATTAACGTTTTATATAATTTAGTTTTATCAAATTAACGTATTGTATCTATTAATTACTTCAAATGATTGGTTTCCATCTGAAGATGACTAAGGCTATAAATTCTATAATAGTTTCTAACAAAACCTTGACCCAACCACAAGTCGGTCGCCATGGGGTCAAATTGATGCCGTCTGCAGTTAATCTGCTTCCCAGTTTGTTTTGGCGGGAACTTTTCTGACTCATTAAGCCTAGACCTTCTGGAAAAATCGATTTTTGTGAACCACGTATTGCCTTGTAAACAAAAGATCTATTCCGATAGTGGAAGGAGGGTTGAATCAAAGAAGAAATGATGCGTTTTATTTAAGATATTCAGAGTGTTGGTTAGAGATGATTAATGTATTACTAATTTAAGTATAACAATCAATCAATTAAATGCCAGGCTGAGTGGAGTAGGCGATCATGTTTCTCCACAACTCTCTGCCCCCTTGTGTTGTTAATAAGTGCAGTTGGTGACATCTTTTTTGTGCCATAGTGACTAAGCATCCAGAAATTTCTCTTTTTTCCTTCCCCTGTCCAGTCTGTCCATGATCTTTCCAGTGGCTACTAAAATGTTCAAGTTTTGTTTATCAAATCACATAGTTTAAATGTCTTGACTGGCTGATCAAATCACATAGTTTAAATGTCTTGACTGACTGATCAAATCACTTATTTTAAATGTCTTGACTGACCAAATCACATAGTTTAAATGTCTTGACTGACTGACCAAATCACATAGTTTAAATGTCTTGACTGACTGACCAAATCACATAGTTTAAATGTCTTGACTGACTGACCAAATCACATAGTTTAAATGTCTTAACTGACTGACCAAATCACATAGTTTAAATGTCTTTACTGACTGATCCAATCACACAGTTTAAATGTCTTGACTAACTGCTTCTAATTTTCGCTATTAGTTGTCGTTTTGCTCTAAAATTTCGGACAACTTATATATTAATTTTCTTTACTGTCTATGGAATTTTAATCTTTTTTCTCAAAAAAGCACATCTCAGTCGTATCCAACTTATCTTGAGTTCTGTTATTTACTGTCCACGCTTCACATCCATAAAGAAGGATTTATTCAATATAACATACTAGCACTCGAATTATATTACCGTTGACAAGAGCAATAGTCTCTCTGTATTCAGAAATCACATGTGCGTGCGTGTATATATCTATGTGTATGCGTGTGTGCAGGGCCGGTCTTATCTCAGGGCAGGATCAATATCAGGGCAACCTATGCGGCCGCATTGGGCCCCGCACTTCATAGGCCCATAAATTAATATTAGAATTTATTTTATTATCCTCTCCCCTACCCAGACTAGGCCCCGCGCAATCCGTTTCGCATTGGGCCCCACAATTGTTAGGGCCGGCCCTGTGTGTGCGTGTATATATATATATATATATATATATATATATATATATATATATATATATATATATATGTGTGTGTGTGTGTGTGTGTGTGTATGTGTTTGTGCATATATATAGGCAAGCTGAGGTACGGGCACGGGCACACCACATATCAACTCTATGTATGCTCGAAAAATCAAGGAGAACTGTCATAGATACACAGGGTCTGTTCCTTGTGCAACCATGGATCCGCATCGCTTCATTTTGAATTCTCTCCAGCCTCTCAATATTGGGGGCCGCATCTATTGACCATTTTTTAGGTGCGATCGTTCCACGTGGAAAAAAAGGAAAATCATTGATCACCACTGACCACCACTGCGAACCACTAATCTCCACTGACCACAATGAAACTAAATGAGAACCACTGATCGCCACTGATAACCATTGAGAACCACTGATTTCTACTGACCACCACTGAGAACTACTAATTATCACTAATAATCACTGATAACTACCGACAGCTACTGAGAACTATTGATCACCACTAATAACCACTAAGAACCATTGACCACCACTGAGAACCACTGTTTAACATTGATAACCACTGATAACCTCTGTTTAACATTGATAACCACTGATAACCTCTGTTTAACATGATAACCACTGACCGCCACTAAGAATCACTGATAACCATTGAGAACCAATGATATCCACTGACCACCACTGAGAACAACTGATCACCGCTGTTTGAGAACCACTAAACAACTCAAAATTTGTTATGCTGACGCCGGATTATCGGGTCTAATGGCGCAGACACTAAAGATAGTCTGTAAGTCACTAGATATTTATTTCTCTGGACTGCACCGAGAGCTGTGCTGTAGATTATCTCAGTATGATGCGTCTTCAATATGAGCCCCCTCCCCCATAAAAGGTTTGTCTTCGAAATGCCGCCCCTTAAATGTATTTTGATTTGTGTCGCCTGATGTGGCCACCTCTTTGCATCATAGCACAACACTGCCCTGACTACTACACCCTGCTAATCAACAAGAGTGTGAGATTGAAAACAGATATTACCAGAATATTATTTATTTGCCTCTCCCCCCAAAAAATTACGTTTACAGTGAGTGCGATGACGTTGTATGCAACCTTATTCTGCAATTTCAACCAATCAAACTTTCTGTGCCTTTTTATTCCTCATTAGATCTTAAAAGGAACTGTTCATCCCGACCTTGACCATTGCGTTCATCAACGGTTTTTTTCCCTCTCTGTAAATTCCGATAATCTGACGGCATCACGTAATATCATGAAAATGTCAATGTTTTGTTTCGCAAAATTTGTGAACATTTTAGCATGACCGACTGCAGCTAAATTAAGACATGTGGAATAACCAATAGCCACGTCTAACTCTTTGCGGATTCGGTTAATATTTTTTAAAGTGTTTACTTTTTATAGCCAGTAAGTGAAAAGAAACGGATAAGTCAAATCAGCCACGAGTAAATTGGTTCGTGAATATGACCTCTTTTTTGTAGTAGTATGCATTTTTGTGTCGGAATTACTAATTGAATAATTAATAAATTATGATAATTTTGTTGCGGCATCCAAGGTTCACTAAACAAACAGTACAATACACTTCTTGTGCCTCTTTCTTTTCCCTGCTTTCGTTTGTTCTTTTGTGTTCATTCTCAAACTCTTTTACTTTGTTTAATTACTAGAATTAATTGAAATTGAAAATCCACAGAAAATGATGAACGACTATTTTACTGATAGAACATTCATCATCATCAGGTGCCATGATATCTGGCGCAGGCGATCATGGCTCTCCACAGCTCTCTGTTACCAGTATTATGTATCAAGATCGTTGCTGTTTCCCTGTATGCCAGGTTGTTAAACTGTCTAATATTTTCTCACGCCCTCTGTCTCTATTGCCTTCAATTTTGCCTGTTGTGACTATGTTCTCCAAATCTCTTGTCTCCTGAAGTAGCCAAAAAATGAAGAATAAGTTTTTTTCTTATATTATTGATTAAGGTCTATTTCGCATTTGACTCTTTCAACACCTCCCTATTAAATTTTTTGGCAGTCCAGGATAGAAAATTACTAACCAATTGTTAAACATTTAGTGAACATTCATTAACAATGTATATATATGGTCCAATCTCAGATCAAGTGCCTACCATATATTTCGCCAGCTTCCAGAATGCGAACGAAGATAATTATTATGAAGGGTGTGCAGAAGAGAAGATCCTAGAATTTATGAGGAGGAGTGGAAGGTGTTAGTGGTAGGGTTACACGTAATACCTATGCCTCTGTCTCAAGGGAACCACTGTCTCAACTACGGGCAGCAGTGGCTACTTTTTAAACAAACAAATTTCAGTTTCTGCTAAAATTGCGAAAGACGCATTTCACAGTAGCTAAGACTACTGGCGCTTCCAGCGATCTGCCCGTTACACGCAGAGAGCTCCCCTGCTCCCCAGATGACTCTGAGGGACGGACGGCATCTCAGTGCATAGCACGCAGATTGATGCAGACCTATCAACTTTTTAATCTGAGTTCAGCGAGATCACGATAGCTGAATGCAACTACGCATAATATTAAAAATGTTAAATCTGGCCGCTGCACCCCTTAATGAACCGGCACTTGATATGGGATTGGACATTTATATATATAATATATATATATATATATATATATATATATATATATATATATATATATATATATATATATATATATATATAAATATCAGTGTTGTCTTCTCGCTATGTCAAAAATTAAATTATGGTAATAAAAAAGTGCGAGGCGTTTTCAAATGAAATCCGTTTCTACTGGGTCACCTATGAGAGCACGCGGCGAGATGCATGCACATTGTAAATATGTACTCACTGCGCAAAACTGAAATCAACAGGTAAAGCGTGAAACTGGGTAATAAGGTTTTGCCAGTAATACGAAACATACATAGGCAATCACACGCATATTGACGTTTCGACCGAAATGCCTTTATCAAGGAAAACATACACATATACATAAAATGTACACTGTAACTACGGATGTTTCAAAAATAAACATATACTGCACTGGAAAAAACAGATGTTGCAGCGACAAGAATCCGGTGGCTGTGGATGAAGTAGTCATGGTGCTCATTGGTGATAACAGTGCAGAAAATGTTGCGTTAATCTTCACGGATAGATCAATTATTCGTCATCAACGCTGTGCTTCGGCTTTTTCCGCACGTTTCCGTGGGAAAACTGTTAGAGAATCAAGTGGTGTCGTCATTACAGCCACGTGCAGTCTTAAGATGGAAACCTTCTTCTTCAGAGTCCATTCTCAAACTTCCGCTTTTCTCTCTTGTAGCAGGACAATGGTCACACTATTTTTCTAGCAAGATGTAGTCCACAGAATGGGAATCAGTCGTGTCGTCGTTTTCATTGCGAAAATGGCCAGATACATTCGTCTTCGCTGATACGATTGAAATAACTTCTGTGACAGGGGTACTGTCACGGCTGATGTCACAGAACTATTCTCGTGCATGCATACTCGTTGAGTAAATGAACATAATCCGCAAAGTTGAAGCGGGAATCGTCTGCCGTCATTGTAGAAGGACTTGCATTTATAACTTTAGGCATATCAGTTTAGTTTACTAATGAGGGAATATGTATTAATGTTTGTTGTGTTGTGCTTGTTTTTTTTTTTTTTTTTTTTTTTTTTTTTTTTTTTTTTCGCCAGGAATTGTGATCAATTTGCTCTTACTTCCTATGTTCAGTTGGGGGGGTTGGGGGGGTTCTTTGAGCCTTCTTTCATATCCAGGAGACTTCAGCTCTCGCATTAATACATTATTGAGCCATCAACTTCGCTACAAAACGACAAGTAATAAACACTATTTGTATTCCAACGTTATGTTACCAGTGCCAGACATGACCCTTGACAAAAACACTCATGAAAAAGGTTACAACATAGGAGGTACAATACCTGAGAAAATCAATAAACATCATCAAAAGAGACCGAATGAGAAATGAAGACATTAGAAAGATAGTAAATCAATATCATGCAAACAATATAGAGTGAGATAACATATTAAATGGTACAGTAACATTATGCGAATGAAACTATCACAACTGACCATCCAGGTATACAACAGTAGAAAGAACATCTAGAAAGCAACAGGAAGATCAAGAACACAATGGTAAGATTCAATCAAAGAGATTGGTTGTTTTTTTTAAACATGGCCTATCCGAGACTGTCGCCAGTTTGGAAGACCTGTTCACTAAATTAAGTTGGACCCCATTTGTTATGTGTTTTGATTATTGTTTTCAATTGGTAACTACTTATATACTTGAAATCGCATTGGCTATTCTTGGCATGCTATTCCAAGTATATATATATATATATATATATATATATATATATA
The DNA here is from genome assembly GCA_034231615.1 of Meghimatium bilineatum. NCBI lineage: Eukaryota > Metazoa > Mollusca > Gastropoda > Stylommatophora > Philomycidae > Meghimatium > Meghimatium bilineatum. The sequence continues at coordinate 79,806,397 of CM067320.1, forward strand.
TATATATATATATATATATAGTGACCAACTGACTGTCCAACAATAATCAATACACGTAACGAATGTAGTCCAACTTAATTTAGCAAACAAGTCTTCTATAACGCGACGGTCTGAGCGTATCCATGGCAGGCGCAACAAAGATAGCAAAAATTTGACCAACTAACGACATCTAACAGTTCTTGTGGAAAAGATATTAGATATATAGATATATAGGCATTATGAGCAAAAGCAAAGTGTGTATACGGGTTTACTTTCAATTTTTAGCCATTTTGATCCACATTTACAGTCTTGCACACGTCATGTTTCTAAGGGGTATTTTCCCGGATTACCCTCATCATTCAAGTGATGTCATCAGGTCAGCACTATTAATAGATCGCATTAGATTGGCGCGTTCAGTTTACAAATTAATCACACACTCGTCACTTTCAGCGTTGCAATGCAGAGTAATTCTTGCATTTTCTACTGTTTTTTCTTCTCTCTTTTTTGTTCTTGCGCTGCAGATTTTCATCCAGTTCTAGCAATGCAATGTCATGTTTGAGTCTTTGCGTCTTTGATTGTATGTCTTTTTTAAAATTATGATTATTTCACATTGGGTCAATAGCCATTAGCTGTTCTATTTTTGTCTTAGGGAAGAGACTCAGCTAAGCCATTGCTGACTCCAATCAAGACCTTCCAGCAGAATTAACTAGGGCCACCATTCGCACATTTTTTTTATTATTGTTTGAATTTCGATTGGTCACAATTTACATAGTTAGAATCGCATGCCAAAAATAGTAAGGCGATTCTAAGTATATAAATAGTTACCAACCGAAAGCCCAGCAATAATCAAAAACATAATAAATGGGGGGGGGGGGGGTCCTAATTAATTATGTTTGAAGGTCTGCTCTACTGCCGACGGTCTTGGCTAAAATGTGACCAAGAGTCGGTATGGGACCAACCAACAGAATCCAAACAAGCTTTTTAATGTCCTATTTTCGATTATTGCCGCATTTATCTGAATTGACATACATATTAATATACAGGCCTCCTAGCTAAATTAATTTGGACCTCGTTTGTTACGTTTTTGATTATTGTTGAACTTTTTATTGGTTGGTATTTACATAATTGAAGTAGCATGTCAAAAGTAGCCAGGGCCAACCAATAGATTTCACTCAAACCTGAGACTAGTTCATGTGTACGTTTTAGCCAACAGGTCTCCGATACTGTCGACGGTCGCGCTTAAAGCATTAAGGTAAAAGAATACCTTCCAACAGAATTAATAAGGAGCCCATTCCTTACATCTTTTAATTATTGTTAGCATTTCGGTTGGTGAAATTTTGCATACTTGGAAATTTAGCCAATGCTAAATATACCAAAAAATAGCCAATGCTATTTAGCCATGTATATAAATAGTGACCAACCGAAATCCCAAGAATAATAAGAATAGTCAAAATCTTGAACAGCAATAAGAACAAGTGACTATGTGTGAAAAAGGTAACCAAAAATCCCACACAAATAAAGATATTACCTTTTTAATTGTTTAGAAAATTATTTGGACAATAAACAAACTGGAAAGTGGGAGATTGGAGGCAACAGAGATGTGGTTCTACAGAAGAATGCTGAGAATACCATGGACAGCCAGAAAAACTAATGTAGAGGTGTTGAAAGAGTTAAATGCGAAACGGACCTTAATCAACAATATAAGAAAAAGGCAATCTTCTTTTTTTGGCTACTTCATGAGACAAGCAGGTTTAGAGAACATAAACACAACAGGCAAGATTGAAGGCACCAGAGACAGAGGGCGACAACGTGAGAAAATATTAGACTGTTTGACAACCTGGCACGGCAAGGAAACAACAACGACTTTGATACATAATACTGTGGACAGAGAGCTGTGGAGAGCCATGACCACCTACGCCACCCGGCATGGCACCTGATGATGATGAGAGAACACCACATCCCATTTACCGAAGTTGCATCTACGGCCCTGGTTAGATGGACGCTGGTCTATGAAATCTATACGAAAAGGGACCGTGATTGAAAAGAGTATGAGAAACACTGTTCTAGCCAGATCAATAGATATAAACATGTCGAAATGATGCATTTGCATGTCAGAGAAACTGCAAGCTGTGCACTTTTTTTAAGGAAAATATAAATACCAGATTATCTTAAATATCAAACACATAAATCCTAGCCAGCAAATTTATATCTCCTTTCATTTCCTTAAAACATCATTAGGTCTAAGCTAGCCTTTATTCATTTCATTTGTTGATATCAGACGGGGGGGGGGGGGTGTTTTCTAATAAACAATTCCTATGGATGACGAAAAGATGCAGTCTAGAGCACGTTGCACATTTGTACTTAGGTGGCAGACTCCAAGATGACGGGGATTGCTAGATGTGATATCTCTACGGATGGATCCATAGATCTCATAAAGAATTAAGTGATAGTTGGCCCAGAAGTGTGTGCTGTGCTCCAGGCAGAACATGGTAGTCGTGGGATAATGGCACATTGAAAAGTCTACCTACGGTCAGTAAATATTGATCTAAATACCCCTCTTATATATCCATGCCTTTAAGCAGGGCCGGATTTAGACTTGATAAGGTCCTATGCTATTTGAGATATGGGGGGGGGAGATCTTTATACGTCCTTTATACGTAATATATGAAAAATACTCACTAGGACAGTTTTAGTTTGTTTGTTTGTTTGTTTGTTTTGGGGGGGGGGCCAAGAAAGTTGCGTCCCTAAGCTATAGCTTGTGTAGCTTATGCGTAAATTCTGCACCGCATTTGAAATATATGAGTTCGGGTGTCGTCTCAGTTACTCAGCCGAGAAGAACATGTGATGTTATCAGAATGGCTATTGATTGTCAATAGCTAACTTGTTCACAGATAAACTTATTGGTTGACAAGAGCTAACTTGTTCACAGCTAAACTTATTGGTTGACAAGAGCTAACTTGTTCACAGCTAAACGTATTGGTTGACAAGAGCTAACTTGTTCAAAGCTAAACGTATTGACTGTCGAGAGCTAAAATGCTCACAGCTAAACGTATTGTCTGTCAAGAGCTAACTTGTTCACAGCTAAACGTATTGTCTGTCAAGAGATAGCTTGTTCACAGCTAAACGTATTGTCTGTCAATAGCTAACTTGTTCACAGCTAAACGTATTATTATATCAACATCGTCTATTTTCTGTGCGTCATGTTCATGAACGTCTTTACTTTTTCCATCTTCTATGTACCACGCCAACACACGTCTGCACATATATCTTCTGTTTGACGCTCGTGTACCAACCTGGACCTTGTAGTTCTTCTTGGGATGAGAACATAACATACAGTATTACGGAGCAAGCCAAACAAGAAGATATGGTCCAATAATATATCATGTGCCTACCACCCTCACAGTGGTTTTTTTTTAGCAATCTGCTGATTGCAATTTTTTAGTAGTTTGTGACGTCACTGCCGGTTTATTTATATTAGTGAAATGGCGGCCGTATGAATTGTTAAACTAGCATTCCGCAGATAAGGATATGCCAACCTGACAATACAACCCTGGCGACACGGTCTGCTTGTGGCGTAATTTCATTAACTGCACGAAGACGGTGCGCACCATAACAAACTTGGAATGAACCTGTGCATAACATCTAACTTCATTCAATTTTTTTGGAAATAGACGAAATATTAAGTAGGCACATGATATGTGATTGCACCTGATGATGATGCACATGATGATGATATAGCAGAATATTGCATATTGAAAGAGGAAGAAATAAAGAGTAGCTTTGACAGAAATATGCATACTGCAGACAGGATACAGATTTTTTATGAGTAATAGAAATGTCTTCTTGTACAATCAACGAGTCTGTGCTCGTGAGAGGCAAGAACACTTAAGCAAAAGTGTTTCGACTATTGCTGCATTGCAAAAGAAAAGTCCTATTGTTTTAATGGATTTTTTTCTATTCAATTAGTAGTTACTTCATTTCAGGAAAAATACAATTGTAATAAGAATGGTAATTGTGCATCAGAAATAACCGGAAATAAATGCCAGAAACTATTTAAGTATGCAAAGTGTAATCATATTTGCAAGTAGAGAAAAAAAAGTAAATAGAAAACTTTAAAATGGAAAACACAAGTGAAAGTCAAGTGGATAAAAACCTGGCCATAAAAAGTTTTGTTTATGTATTCCCCCTCCCGCTTTCTTAAATTAAATCGCTTATGTTTAATGACCTATGAACAAATTCGCAGATAGGGAGGTGTTCAAACCACACAAACACCACGCCTCCACCTTAGAGAGTCATAATATAACTTTTAGTACTAGGAATGAAGCCAAACAGTTGGTAAAACCCCTCCTTTAACAATTTTCAAAAAGGCAATTACATTTCTCATCAAAAATAGGGAACTACACAAGAACACGATGGAATGACTTTTATTTTTAGAAAAAAAAACATTCTTGCTGACAATGTATCTAGTGGCCTTCCTGTAGAGGATGCAGAAGTCGCGTTAGATCTGTTGTTAGTGAATTAATTTCCTAGTCGCGGGATCCTAGTTCATTACCAATTTAAGCAGAATTTTAAATCACCAATGGTTTCTAAGTCGACCCATCCTAAGGAAATTGGTACCAGATTTTGTGGGACAGTGATGTTAAGTAGACCCATCCTAAGGAAATTGGTACCAGAATTTGTGGGACAGTGATGTTAAGTAGACCCATCCTAAGGTAATTGGTACCACATTCTGTGGGACAGTGATGTTTACTATGTCGTCCGAGGTATACCATTATATATCAAGTGACATATTCTTTCCAGAAAGTTGTCTTCGTCGTGGATACTCTGAACGCTCCTCTGTCCGGGGCAAGCAGACCTGCATTGACCAGGGAAATGTTCATAAATTCTTCGATTTCGCTAGTCCATCGTCTTCTAGGTCGTACTTTTCTTCTCTTACCCGGCACTATGCTCTCCATAATAAGCCTTTCGATGCCATCATGTCGCTTTAAGTGTCCAAAATACTGTAGCTTCCTTTGTATGATTGCATTTAGAAGCCACCCTTCATTTGGTTTCAGTAATTTCAAAATTTCACTGTTCTTCCTTTTGTCTTTCCAAGGTTCTATCTTCATTTACAATAAATTATCCTTCAATGTATTGTTTTGTTTAAAGTTCAATTCTTATATGCATCTGTATGGAAATCGTACATGACATATTTAATACTAGGACATCCTAGCATCGATCCTAGCTTCTGGGAGACTACAGCCCTTGATCGCTCATCTTGGCACACCTAGATCACTGCTGGCATCATGAAATTTGAAAAAGAAAGAACATTGCGGGCAATTTAGGACGAAAGCGACAGGACAATACAGAAAATTCTCCTACTCCAAGCCCTCTGCACTCCTGCATGCACTGCAATAGAACTTTCCTGGCACGAATCTGACTCACGGGCATCTACCAACTCACAAACCAAATTAGACAATCACAAATGTGTTGTTTTTTTTTTTTTACTGGTTCATCACATTTATTGTTTTTCATCTTCGCTTGCGAAGGAGGAACATCATCATCACTAGGACATAGAGAATTACTCCCCCCCCCCCCCCCCCGAAACCACCCGAGCACTTTTCCCCGTTCACATGCACACCATTAAATTTATGTTTTCGTCTATTTTAGGAACCCTCTCTTTAGAAGAGCAATATGTTTGTTTAGATCGATGTACAAATCGAAGCTTTCTGGTCCTGCTGGTATGGGAGGTGAGTCTAAACGACTGTTTATCAGCCTAGTATAGCTATACAGTTAATTGACTTTTTCATAACTCAATTCGTAAGATATCCTAGGAAATGTGTAAACACTGGTGGGGAGGGGGGGGGAATATGTTGGGAGATTGGAGTTAATATTATATTGTCGCAAGTATGAATATCTTGGACACATAGGCACAAATGATGGCAGATGTGAAACAGAAGTTAAAAGGAGAATAGGAATGGCTAAAAGTACCTTCAATGACATGAGGAAATTATTAATATCTAAACAAATTACAAACAAGTTAAAAATGAGAATTATAAAATGCTAAATCTATTCCATATTAATGTATGGCTCAGAAACATGGACACTAAATAAACAATTAGAAGAAAAAATTGATGCCTTTGTGATGTGGGTATATAGAAGAATAGGGAGAACATCATGGTAAGAGAAGAAAACAAATAAAGAGGTGCTAAAGACACTTAATATGAAGAAAGAACTACTAAGAGAAATAAAGATCAGGCAAATAAAATACTTTGGACACATTAAAAGACATGACACTATATTGAAGACCTTACTTGAGGGTAAAGTCAAAGGGAAGCTAGAAAGAGGTAGGCAGAGATACAAGTGGGAGAGTAACATTACACGATGGACAGGTTACAGTCTAGCAGATTGCACCACCAAGACAAGAGACAGGAGATGTTGGAGATACGTTGCAGCCAACCTTCGTTGCTTAGACGGCACTTAATGATGATGATGATGATGTCGCAGCGACCTCCAAGATTTATACGGAAAGTGAATATATTATAAAATATATATTATAATTAATATATTATAGAATGAATATATTATAGAACAATATATACAAAATGGTTTTAAACCATTATTCTTTATTTAAATATTTTATGTCTATTTATTGTCTGTCCTCTGTAGGGCCGTATTTAGACTTGATAAGGCCCTAAGCTATTTGAGATATGGGGGCCCTTTATAAGTCCAGATATTATATATCAGTGCCAAATATAATTTTTTTGGGGCCCCCAAAACAGTGGGTGCTCTAAGCTATAGCTTGTTTAGCTTATACGTAAATCCGGTCCTGGTCCTCTGCTTTTGCTGTAAGGCGTTATTATGTTCGTAACTCCTTCAATCCACGTTATTCTTGGTCTTCTTCTGTATTTGTTGTTTTCCATTCTCATGTTATTGTTTTCATTCTCATGTTGTTGTTTTCATTCTCATGTTGTTGTTTTCATTCTCATGTTGTTGTTTTCATTCTCATGTTGTTTTTTTATTATAAAAGGGCATTTAATAGTTTAAAAACATTATGAGAAGTCATAATATTATTGTATATCAAGGGACCAAACGTGTCATATCCTAAAACTGACCGAAAGCAGAAAAAATACAATCGATAGACAGACATACAGACAGAAAGACATATATATATATATATATATATATATATATATATATATATTATATATATATATATATATATATATATATATATATATATATATATATATATATATATCGGTTATAGGATGGTTTTTCCGTTTGACTATATATTGCACAGTTTTATGATAGTCTAACATTCACCCATTATTTATACATTATCAGTTTGTATAATAAAAATAGTCTTCCGCCAAAATGGCCGACTAGAACGAATGTGTTCTCTTTACGGTGCTCGATTAACGGTTGTTCCTTCCCGAAAGTAATGGCAAACTACGGGAATATTGTGCCTAGAAATTTCCAATGGATTAACCGAACTTTTTCTCTAGGATTGTGAAGTGCTAATGTTACGAACATTTATTTTTCCGGTTGCAACATACGGCTGTGAAACATGGACTCTAAGTAAAACAGCGGCAAAGAAGATCAACGCCTTCGAGCTGAAATGCTACAGAAAGATACTTAGAATATCATGGAAGGATAAAATCAGAAACTCAGATATTATAAACACACTGAATATTCCAGAGTGTTGGTTACTAAACACAATACCAAAAAGAAAACTACGCCTGTTTGGTCATATAAAGAGACATAACTGTTTAGAAAGACAAATAATGGAGGGAAGAGTACCTGGGAAGAGGAGAAGGGACAGACCAAGAAGACGATGGACTGACGATATTAAAGATAACATGAATACATCGCTAGAAAATGCAAGCCACATCGCCCAAGACAGAGAGAGGTTCAGAGAGTTCATTGGGAAGACAACGTTCTGGAAGGAATACGTCACATGACAGATACTAAAAATAGTCGCCCTCGCATGCGATGATGACAACAGTTTCAGACTTGTGTTGTTGTATCTCTCTGATATCTGCGGATATGGCGGAAGAACTCAATCCATAAATAAAATCCCCTGTATAATTTGTGACACGTATAATGTATTTTTTTTCCTGTCTTTTTGGGATACATGTTTCCTACGTCCCTCTGAGATTTTATGCTTCTCATCTCCGAGATGCTAGCATGTTTGATAGTGTTGCTGCGCCAGACTTGGCGATTCTGAGCGACAAACTCTCAAGATGTGGCATCGATGTTGAAGCTCTTTAGAGGCAATTTGGGATATTTCTTGAAGAGTTTCTTCTGTCCACCTACTAGTCGTTTTCCCTTAGGTGCTCACCTTATGTCATCTGTTGTAGGATGCGTTGTCTGGCATGCACACATGTTCAGCCCGTCTCAGTTGGGCCATGTTCAGTATTGTATGAATGCTTGAGATGTTAGTTCTAGTTACGGCTTCAGCAGTGAATTAATGCCTGGGATGTTAGTTCTAGTGACGGCTTCAGCAGTGAATTAATGCCTGGGATGTTAGTTCTAATGACGGCTTCAGCAGTGAATTAATGCCTGAGATATTAGTTCTAGTGACGGCTTCAGCAGTGAATTAATGCTTGAAATGTTAGATCTAGTGATGGCTTCAGCAGTGAATTAATGCCTGAGATGTTAGTTCTAGTGACGACTTCAGCAGTGCATTAATGCTTGCGATGTTAGTTCTAGTGACGGCTTCAGCAGTGAATTAATGCTTGCGATGTTAGTTCTAGTGACGGCTTCAGCAGTGAATTAATGCCTGGGATGTTAGTTCTAATGACGGCTTTAGCAGTGAATTAATGCCTGGAATGTTAGTTCTAGTGACGGCTTCGGCAGTGCTTTAATGCTTGAGACGTTAGTTCTAGTAACGGCTTCAGCAGTGAATTAGTGCCTGGGATGTTAGTTCTAATGACGGCTTTAGCAGTGAATTAATGCCTGGGATGTTAGTTCTAGTGACGGCTTCAGCAGTGCATTGATGCCTGAGATGTTAGTTCTAGTGACGGCTTCAGCAGTGCATTAATGCTTGAGATATTAGTTCTAATGACGGCTTCAGCAGTGAATTAATGCCTGGGATGTTAGTTCTAATGACGGCTTCAGCAGTGAATTAATGCCTGGGATGTTAGTTCTAGTGACGGCTTCAGCAGTGCATTAATGCTTGAGATGTTAGTTCTAATGACGGCTTCAGCTGTGCATAAATGCTTGAGATGTTAGTTCTAGTTACGGCTTCAGCAGTGAATTAATGCCTGGGATGTTAGTTCTAGTGATGGCTTCAGCAGTGCATTAATCTCGGAAGTAAAGACTGCGAGGAAGATGAGATGGCTACCGCCCTCATTTGCAGAGCCTCCTAAATTTGAGATTGCTAACATCTCACACGCCTATGGCATTAATAAATGGTATGGGTTACTTTACTTTTTACTTACTTTATCTTTCCACTTTATCCTGAGAAGTTTACATGTACACATATTTAAAAACGATTAAGCACTCTTGCTATCTTGTCTCCTGTATATTGTCCATGTCACACAAGCGAAAAGTAAATTAGTGAGCGAGATATCAAGGGGAGCTAACTTACTATATTGAACCACCAAGTAGAAGAAAAAGTGAGTAATGCATTCATTTTGCATGATTTGTTTAGTAAAATGTACCCTTCTTATGAAAGGTACGCTACTTTTATCGGCGGGCGTTAGTACAGTTTGATTATATTAGAGCTTATGGAGGTCACGGTTCTGGTTGTTGTTGTCGATATCCAAATGATGATGTGTAATTCTACTATGTCAGCACAACGCCATTCTTTAAAAAAAAGTGCATGCCTTCTGAAGTGCATTTAGTGATCCATACAGTAAGTTAGTGACTGTTAAGTGTGTATGTAGAAGTTTTTTCCTGGCAGTTGAAAGGTAAGGGCAGTCAATAAGGAGGTGTTTCACTGTTTCATTGTGATGTACGGTCTGGTAAAACAGTCTTTACAGTTAAACTACTGTACTGTTTACTATTGAAACTCTTCACACACAATACACACACTGAATGATGCACGCCATACAATTATAGGGCATAGAGAATAGACTACATCAACAATTGTTACGATTGGTAAGTTGGGTCTTCCGTAGGACTAACTTTTGTTACTAACTAATGAAAAGGTGGGTCTTCCGTATGACTAACTTTTGTTAATAACTAATTGCAAGGTGGGTCTGCCGTAAGACTAACTTTTGTTACTAACTAATGGCGAGGTGGGTCTGCCTTGGGACTATCTTGTGTTACTAATTAATGGCAAGGCGGGACTGCCTTGGGACTATCTTGTGTTACTAACTAATGGCATGGAGGGCCTGCCTTGGGACTATGTTGTGTTACTAGCTAATGGCAAGGTGGGTCTGCCTTGGGATTATCTTGTGTTACTAACTAATGAGATGATGGGTCTGCCTTAGGATTATCTTGTTACTAATGGCAAGATGGATCTGCCTTGGGACTATCTTGTTACTAACTAATGGCAAGGTGGATCTGCCTTGGGGGCTATATTTTTCTAACTAATGGCAACGTGGGTCTGTCGTTGGACTATCTTGTTACCAACTAATGGCAAAGTGGATCTGCCTTGGGGCTCTATTTTTCTAACTAATGGCAAGGCGGATCTGCTTTAGGACTATCTTGTTTTACTAATTACTAATAATGACGAAGAAAGATTTTGGTCAATTATAAGTTGTATTATTGTTGTGGTGTGACACACTTGTTTAAAACTGGATTTGAAATGTTAGGACATACATTCCAAGTTTTTAGGCAGCTGATTGGTGTAGGATGCAGTGTCATGATTCGGGAGCCGTGCTAGTGTAATGTTAAGTCATTCGCCCGACGACAAGCAGACCCGGTCTTCGAACCCACTTGTTATTCGTGGTTTGAAAAAAAAAATTACTCCGGTGGTTTACCCACCAGGAAGTAAGATACAAGGATTCATGCTCTGGGAAGGTTGAGGAATGGCGTCATCGCTTCTGAACAAATGCGGTAAGCAATCATTATCAGGCGATTGCTAGTCAACCATTGACTAGACAGCCGAGCACTTATAGGAAACCGTGTTCTATGATGCTGGTCCATAACTCACATTACCTTTACCTTAGTGCAATGATGCTTGTTACTAATCAAGAATAAAAAAATTGATATAATCAAATTACTGACTGACATATCAATTTACTGTTATAATATTTGTTAAGTATTGTTCTTTGCTATAAGAATATAATGTCTACGTAAACACAGAAATCTGTCTGTCTGTCTGTCTATCTAATCTATCTACCTAACCATCTGTCTGTCTGTCTATCTATCTAATCTATCTACCTAACTTTATGTCTTTCTGTCTGTCTATCTAATCTATCTACCTAACTATCTACTTAACTCTCTGTCTGTATGACTGTCTATATATATATATAATCTTTCCTCTGTATTTGCTGTACTGCAAGTAATCTTTTAGGTCTTCTCTGTGTTGGTGGAATCTGTGACAATGTAACAAGTAATGTGACAAGTAATCATTTAGGTCTTCTCTGTGTTGGTGGAATCTGTGACAATGTAACAAGTAATGTGACAAGTAATCATTTAGGTCTTCTCTGTGTTGGTGGAATATGTGACAATGAAGTAACAAATGATACATTTTATTTTCCTCTTCACAGTCTTCACATAATGGTTCTCATATTGGCTCACATAGGCTCTATTGGTTCACATATTTTATGTAATGAGGTTCCTAGTCTAAGTCCTGATAGTTTTCTATAGGCAGGGATTTTCAGCTCTAATATTTCTACCATTTCTAATATTCTCTGTATGTGTAATTATCCGTCTCACTGACATCATCTTCCTCTTGAAATGAATTAATTACTGCTTTCATTAAGTCTGCTTTATCTTTTCTCAGCATTGTGCCGTCTATCGCCGCATTGCCTGTCAGTAAGTCAGCTCTCTCGTTTCCTCTGACCCCAGCATGACCAGGGCAGTATATCCATGTAATGCTCTGGACAACTGAGTTGTTCAATAAGTCCCACCATTCTTTTGTCAGCATGGACTTTTCTACCTTGCGCAACATGCTTTGAAAGTCTGTGAGTATTACCGAGTGTGCTGATGTATCACTTATCTATCAATTACATGCTGTTGTAACTCCCTCTATCTCTATCCTCATGCTCGATGTGACAGTAGAATATGCTGAAGATTTCTCAACCAACTTCACACCGTTTCTGTAGACAACAAAACCCCAACCGCTTTTATTTGTTTTCTGTTAACAGAGCCATCTGTGTATATAATTATGCCTTGTGGTTTCGACTGTAGCTGGACGAGTTCATGCATTGTAACCTGGGCCCTGATACCCGTCCATTTTCGACACGCTTTATCTAGTTGTATTATTACTACTAGTAATAATAATAGGTCTAATACAGAGAATAATATGTAAGCACAACACACATTGATTTCGGTAGGGCCTTTATTACTTTCTAATTTTTATATCAATGGAGGAATGTGTCAATATTTGATAAACACAATAGTAACAGAAAGTAAGAGTAACGGTCTCAGTTAAAATAACAAACGACACAAAATATTCAACATAAAAGAAGATACTCGGTCCCCCCCCCCCACCTTTTTTCCACTCAACATAAACACGCACACAACACGCATAGACTAATTTATAACCGCGACGTGAACAGCTGATAACTAAAATTAGTCTACCAATTTACAGGTGTGGGAACTATGATAACATTAATAGTAAAGTAGTGCAAGCATCTTTGAAGTCCTCACGAGAAACAAAACACAATGCATAAATAAATCTGGCGTTTTCCATTATCAAAACAATTGTATCGTTTGTGAAAGTACACTTTTTGAAAATCTTCTTCCGTGTACAGTTTAGATGTCTGCTTCAGCTCAAACACTGTTCTTCCGGTGACTTGGTCTACATATGAGCAATTCTAAGAAAAGGGAAATTCATTGCTCAATGGTGAATTACAAAGGATGGGTAACACAATAAGTGAAAGTGAAGATGAAGGCAAATTGGAAAATTCTCTCGACGTAAGCAATCACTTAACGTGTATAACTTTTCTTTTATTTGGGTTATTTCTGAAACCTTTATTAACAACAGTCAAGTCAACACTAACAGCAGTGGTGACAGCTGGATCATTAGAAAAATTAAATAGACAAATCTTATTCATGATTATAAATTAGGCCATAAGCAAAACAAAGTCAAAACTGTTATCTTTGCTTACCAGGATCTGAGTTACTAAAAGGTGTAGATATGAATTGTCATAATGAATGCAAGATAATTTGATTTTGCGATACTCATACTAGGAGGTGTGAATTAATGACTAATTAATCAATTTAATACTTTTTAGAATACTTAAACTAATACTAGATTAAGATTAAGCCTATTTTAACTATTTATTAACTACTAATAACTGTATTACCGAAGTCAGCATTATGCATAGTACAATCAGTAGTTAGTGCCAGCCACATGCCTACATTTCGCTGAATAGGTCTATTGATTGTGGTGGTCGAAAAATAGCCTAATAAAAATTATGATTTCAAAGAAGGATTGTTGTACAGGGATACCACCCCACTTTGGCATAGGGAGCAAAACATAAACAAAAAGACATAGAAAGCACCTAGCAAAAATAGAAGACATTCATTTGACAAAGCTATTATAAAATTTCATCTTTCACCACCCAAAATACAACTCTGTCACTACTCAATAGAGCATAACTAAATCATGCTCCATACTAGGACATGATAAACAATTACTTACATAGGCTGAGACACAGAGCTGTAGATACTATTACCTTAAGGAGGTGATTTTGCTTAAATTAAAAGTTTTTTGTAAAAAATCGCTATAAGAGGAGTTTTTATTAATCTTTTGGTAAGTTCTTAGTGGGGTGCAAAGGGAACGCATTGCTCTAGGTGGACCCAGGGTTAGCAGATAACCAAGATCCTAAATGTACCTCCTCGTGGTGCACCCTGGAAACAGAAATACAGCAGCTCGAGCTGATTCTGGCCAAATCATTTGGGGATCGTGTCTGAGAATGTGGAGGTAGCAGATGGAAAGAGATTTGACTGCATTAGAGACAGACAATATCTCCAACACCATCAGCACCACCACATACAGCGACACTGTCGACATACAGTGATGCTAGTCAGTCCAGTCCGAACATTGGAGGGGCAGCCAATGTAAAAGGCACATAAAGGTAGATGCATGGTGAGAGACAAATAGATTTCATACTGAGTACAATGACACAATGAAAGGGCAGAACAGTGCCAGAGGGCAGCACGAGCTGCAAATAGAAAGGGAATAGTTCCTAGGAAAGGGGAACTAAAAACTCTGTTAGCTCGAGACGAGCTTCTAGTTACCTGTGCTCCTTATAGGCAGAGACCCAAACCCAATCATGGACGTTCAGAAAAGCAAGAAGACCTGACCCAACTCTAATGTCGACCTTTCCTAAATCGGAAATATGCTCGCGAAGAGAAAGCGTTCCATACCCGAGGAGCTCAGGCAAAAAAGGGACAACGATGGCAGTCCTGGCCCAACTCTACTGGCAAGATTTTCTACACCGGAAATACACTTGCAGAGAGAAAGGGTTCAGTACCTGATGGACTCAGGTGCTATGTGGCAAAGTCGCTCAGCTCGAGAATGCCTTGCTCTCAAACGCGCAGTGTGAGACTCGAACTTGGGTGAGGAGTTCACGATGTCTGTTAACAATGCCTCGGGTAGGAGGCCAAACAAGCCATGGTCCAACTCTTCTTGCGAGTTCTTCCTCATACGGAACCAGGCTCGCGGATGAGAAACGGTTCAGTACCCGATAGGCACAGGCACAGTACGTCCAATTGCATGAGGTGAGTTCATAGATGGTGGAATACCTCGTGCCAGATAGACGCGCTCGACAAGCGTCTTGGCAAAGAGGCACTACACACCAGCGTACCCGGCGACAGATAGACAGGCTGTCACGGACTAGAGAATCCTACCCGAATTAAAGGCATGACGAAAACGGATGTGCTGGATCTCGGACGTCCTGACCATAAGTGGTCAACCGAGGTGCAAATAACACAGTTCTACTGTGGAACTTGCAGCACAACGTACTTCATGCTCCCCGGTGGAAAACACAAAAAATATTTGTTGTGGTTATATGAGAGCGAACGCTGAAGAAGAAGTTCTTAGTACTAAAAATCATGTTCAAATTTGCTATGGGAGGGGTTTGAGCACCCTGAATCCCTTCCCTTATCTACGGGCTTACTGAGACTGGTTCCATCTTCTCTTTGCTCCTGTGGACAGTTAGCACAGATGGATGAATACATTCTACAAGATTGCAGTACGGGGCCTGCACTAAACTAGTGGCCTAGAGAGACAGATATCCACTCAAAATTGTATGGAGGTCTTGAAGAACTTTCATACGATTAAATCCAGCAACATTAATCATGAAAAACAGATTTTCACAAAAATGTCACTGCATGTCTTCTCCCAATGTCTTACTTTTTTGTTTTTTGATAACTGATCTCCATGGATCATGAACTGATCTCCATGGATCATGAAAAGATCGATTCAAGCCAGCGCACATTGCATGTGTCCTTCTGTGGTAGATTTCTAGGTGGCGGGGAATTCTAAATGTGCAAATAGTCTATTGTTTGTCCCCGGTGAATGATGGTTGATCGTATTCACACTTACTGTTAAGTGTAGGGGTGGGAGCTTAAGCTGTCGTTCCAAGGTCAGATGTGTTGAAGTGGTTGCATTTAATCCGTGTTTGTTCAAGGGTATCTGGATGTTTTATATCCACCTTTTTTTTGGGGTCTATCTTTGGCTTTACTCTCGGATATTCTTTAAATGTGCAGATGGGTCAATAAATTCGGCACAAAAATAAGATAGTTGGTCCAGAAGTGTACTCTCCTTGCAGGATGTGATGATCCTGGGATATTTCTGCACTGGAATTACTCCTTTTGAGGACTAAACATGCATTCATACACCAAACAACACCAAGTGGTTCATGACGTTGGTGAACAACACCTCGGCTAAGAGGGCGAACGAGCCCAGGCCCAACTCTTCCGTCGAGTTCTTCCGAAACCGGAACCAGGCTCGAGGATGAGAAAAGGTTCAGTACCCGATGGGCACGGGCACAATACGTCTAATTACACGAGACAAGTTCGCTGACGGCGGGACACTTCGTGCAAAATAGATGTGAAGGACAAACCGTCTCGGCGTAGTCAGTACACATTCGCTGCCTGGTGACAGATAGGCACAAAGGCTAGGGTAGTCCACCTGAAATATCAAAGATGGCCAAAGTTCGGATGTGCTAGGCCTACAAGGCGCATAGCAGTGGCACAATGTAACTACGCTTCCAGTGGAAATCACACAGCTGTCTGTGCTGATTACAATGGAGCGAACGCAAAACAAACAAAAACATATATTTACTTATGTTCTCACAGTAAGTTTGATTGGTGATTATATATGTGCTTATGATCTAACATTAAGTTTGATTGGTGATATATTTTCTTATCAGGTAGATGATGAGGCATCTGATGGAGATGATAGCGGTGGTAAGTTTTTTATTTTGTTGTTGTGAATACATGTTATTAAGTCATGTTACATAATACCATGGTTGCTGGTGTGCCTCTGCCTGGTATCTCAGAGTTCAGCACCTGTACTTGCTTGGGCAAGACTGTGGTCCTGCTCAATGTAGGGGATGTCCCGACCAATCTTAATTCCCAGCTTCTATTGGCTGAACAAAGCCCAATTTCAATTGATGGAGAGTTTCATATTTGAGCTGTCTTTTACAAATTTATTTTTCTGTATTTATAACTGACTAGGCTACTGAGTATTTATGGAAAAATTGTGTACTATGATTCTGGTATGTAACTTAATTACATTTATTGTTTGTATTTAACAGAAATAATTGTTTTTTTGGGGTTCTCAAACGCCCACTGGATCTCTCATGTAGCATTGACATCATGACAATGATGTGTTGTTGTCTGTATGTCAATCTATCTATCTATCCATCTATTTAACTATCTATCCATCCATCTATCTATCTATACGCTGTGACCCATGTTTGCCTTGCAGCATCAGGGGTGGAAGAGTTATCTGGAGATGGCCTTCTTGTGTGCTGTTTGTAAGCTTGTTCCTGTGGCTTCTTTGATTTCTGTGAACCATTTTTTACATGGTCTGCCTCTGGCTTGGCTTTATAGCCGTGATGTCTATGTGCCATGGTCATGTGTAGCATGCTGTCTATTGGTAGTCTGGAATCGTATGTTAATAGACTTGTCTATATTCACCGTAGCTTGAGAATAGACACATTATAAGTTGAGAATAGACACATAAGTCTGAACTAAAATCACATAATTTTTAGGGATTTTTGGTGTCACCAAATATGAAAATATGTTGACTCAAGTTGCGAGGCGAATTGGTGCTAGCTGAGTGGACATGATTCAAATCCTGTGTGCTACTCTGTATATAGTCCAGATATAGGTGGCATTCAAAACTAATAATAATTTAATGGTGATTTGTTGATATGGACAGTAGTCATTGATTATTGGTGGTGGGCTGACATCATTGCACTGTAAGCAGACCCATTGGTGCTGTCTCCCCTAGTAGTTGATTAACGTTATGCATGCTGATAATTCCTGTAACCCGCCGATAAAACATTCATCTCATTTCTCCCAGCAGGTGTCCTGTTCTGCTATTACTACACTTAATATTTAATTCTTCAAATCTCAGCCTCGATGTTTCATTAATCACTTTGGTGGATTAGGGTTCCAGAGATCCATTTAAGGCAGTGGTCAAAGTTTTGACTAACAACCTTATACTGGATGTAGTAGCCATATGCTCCAATGTTCTCAGCAACAACTCTACCACGATAGCTGGCTGTGAAGTCCTATCCAGATTTCTTACCATGACACACAGATTCATCGGTAAACACAATGATATCATCTCCAGAGATAGCTTTCCAGGTTTGCTTTTCCATTTCCCCATTCTCTTTCAAGAGTGATAATAACTTTGTGTATTTTTATCTGATCGATTAGATGTCATTCTTCTGTAGTTAAGGTTGAAACCAAGGCTACCACTTCCATAGTCCTTTCAGCTTGAGAGCATTATAATATCTGGCATCTACTGCTTTCAGCTTGAGAGCAGTATTGTTTATGTTTGTTTAAGAACCCCTAGGAATTGCGAGCGATTAGCTCTTACTTCCTATGTGCAGTGGGTGGTGTTTCTGAGATTTATGTTTGTTTAAGAACGCCAGGAATTGTGATCGATTCACTCTTCTTCTTACATTCGCTCTATGTGCAGTGAGGTGGTTTTTCTGAGCTTTCTTTCATAACCAGGAAACTTCAGCTTTTGGTTTAGTGCAATGCCTATTGAAGGAAAATTCTACTCGGAGGGTGTCCATAATTGTATAGATGACATGCTACATAGCTTCCATAAGAGAGTCTCAATATAATGGCATTGTAATAGTGACATTATTTTTACTGTTTTTACTATTTGTTTTGCATTTTCTTGAAAAATACCTTAAGGTTGAAATGTTGAAAATGTCTTGCATGCTATTATTTGTACTTTTTCTTACCAATACCTTATAATTTGAGAGCCTGTGTGTTCAACGTAAAAACTTAGCAAACATGTTCTATGCAAGTACTATTGTTATACAGTAGTCTCATTATCACTTGTCATATTGTACCAAATGCAAATAATCATCTAGTAAATATTTTTGCTTTTTTTTATAATTAGTTTTGTCACATTTTTATCCATATCTTCCTTCACCATGCATTCGCTGTCTTAATTCATTTCTTCACCGTGCATTCGCTGTCTTAATTCATTTCTTCACCGTGCATTCGCTGTCTTAATTCATTTCTTCACCGTGCATTCGCTGTCTTAATTCATTCCTTCACCGTGCATTCGCTGTCTTAATTCATTCCTTCACCGTGCATTCGCTGTAATAAATAATTATTCAATTATTTAGATTTTGGCGGGTGGGGCCTTCTCTGTATGATCGTTCATGCTGTTTCAGGTATAGTTATTTTATTCTGTTCTCATTCCCTTTATATATTTTAATGTTTCTATGACAGTACTTATGTATACATCCATCATGGTTACTTTAGATGTCTCTGTTGTCGAATGCTTTTGTGATAGTGTCATTGTGTTCACAGTTCACTGTTTGTTTTGTATTTTCTTGAAAAAAATCTTGTAATGTTGAAAATGTCTTTTATACTCTTCTTTGTATTTTTTTTCTGTACCAATACCCCAAGTCTGATTGTGCATTCATCATAAAACTGATGAAACTTGTGTTCTATGTAAAATTACTAATTATTCTGCTGTACTATGTAAAATTACTAATTATTCTGCTGTACTATGTAAAATTGCAATGAAACGAGAGACATGGAAATCTATGACATGTGTGCCATAGGAAATCTATGAGATGATACCCTGTGTACCGTCTTTGACCCTAGAGGAATAACTAACTATGTAAAATATACGTACTATATTAAATCTATTGATTAAATATATTGAAATCTATCTGAATATTATGACAGAGAGTGACAACAAGCCTACCACAGATCTGTGCCATCTCTTCCGTGATAATGATGCACTCCGTGTCGCTGCCACCAAAGTCAAGTAAGTTGTGCATGCTAACACTCTGTAACAATGTTGGTGGGGATAAGGTTAAGATAATTTAGGTGAGAATCTGGCACACAAATATTCAACCTATCAATAAGTCCCTGACCTCCATAAGAGTATTGATTATGTGAAAATCAAGGAGTGTATTATCTATTGGTAATGTGCATTATTTATTTATCATGGGTGAGTTATCTATTGGTAATGAGTGCATTATTTATTTGTCATGGGTGAATTATCTATTGGTGATGAGTGCATTATATATTAGTGATGAGTATATTATCTGTTGGTGATGAGTGCATTATCTGTTGGTGATGAGTGCATTATCTGTTGGTGATGAGTATATTATCTGTTGGTGATGAGTGCATTTTCTGTTGGTGATGAGTATGTTATCTATTGGTGATGAGTATATTATCTGTTGGTGATGAGTATGTTATCTGTAGGTGATGAGTATATTATCTGTTGGTGATGAGTATATTATCTGTTGGTGATGAGTATGTTATCTGTTGGTGATGAGTATATTATCTGTTGGTGATGAGTATATTATCTGTTGGTGATGAGTACATTATCTGTTGGTGATGAGTATGTTATCTATTGGTGATGAGTATATTATCTGTTGTGATGAGTGCATTATCTATTGGTGATGAGGATATTATATGTTGGTGATGAGTGCATTATCTGTTGTTGATGAGGATATTATCTGTTGGTGATGAGTGCATTATCTGTTGGTGATGAGTATATTATCTATTGGTGATGAGTATATTATCCTGCTACAAGAGAGATCCAATGGTAGGTTCAGAATAAACCCTGAAGAAGAAGAATTATACTAAGCTAATTTATGTTTTATAATTGATCAGGGAAAAGATACCAGAAAATGTCATATTGCAACACTACACACATATCCTGCAGTGGCTGGAGGGCAGACAAGAAAGACTCGAGGTAAACATATGATATTTCTGAATATTGATTATTCATATTTGTTTTGCCAAGTCCTGCCAAAGATGGAGGTGTCGGTTCATTGGCATAGATAAAACTGTGACAACGCATTCCATTTTTTGGTCTAAATCTTACTAGAAGTTTAATTGGACCATTGTCCTGCTACAAGAGATCCAGTGGGAGTTTGAGAACGAATGCTGAAGAAGATGTTTTACCAAGTAATTATTGAGATCTAGTGTTAATGGACTCTTGGCTTGAATTATTCAGTTATAGTTCTGGGTTATACCTGTGTGTTATTAGAGTCTGTTGCCTGTGTTTTGCCGAGGCTCGTGAGTAGTCTTCTTGAGTCCTCACGATCTGAGGATTTTGAGTTGAATGAGCATGAGTCCATATCGAGAATGTGGGAATTGGGAGTGAAGATCTGCATGGTCCATAGAGAACCCATGACAAAGACCTCAAAAAGAGCAGTGAACCAACATAGAACCAGAACCATCAGCCGTTATACCCTGAGAGATTTACTGAAGTGGAGATCTGAGCACCTATGGACGTGTCCGGTGTGTGAAGAGGATAATCAACAGACCTAATACCTAAAGAATCATATACTGCAAATATATGTGTAATGTATTTTTTTGTATGTGTGATACAAGAGGTGTGAGAAAGTGGTAAATTCAAAAATAGGAAAACAATTGAAACAAAAATTATACTAAATTTCCCTATGAGGCATCACTCATAAAATGAACCAACATACCTAGGTATATTATTGCTTGAACAAACTAAAATTTTCTTAAAATTAATTTTAGAAAATGAATATAACAGGTAGAGGTCACTAACCTTGTCAGATCCATTTTTCTAAGTGTAGTACGGTAGTTAGTAGTTACAACGTTCATATATTAGACCTATTTTTTCCGATGGCTGGAATACATTAATTTAATAACTGATTTCGTAGCACAACTGATATGTTGATATCATGTCATAAGTAGATGAAACACGTCAACCTCACTAACGTTATCAACTAGGCTTACAGGTCCAGCAATTTTTTAATAAAAAATAGCGAAGCTAGACATGACCATACTGAAGGTCCATGATCGTTATATTCTCCCTCAGACATGTCCACTAGACGCAGAACTAGTATCTATATCCCCAGTCATGTTGGATAATGGAGCAACATTTATGGCTGTAAATTCTAAGAATCCTCATCGTTGGATTCCATAAAATTTAATAAAACATGGCCGCAGATTTCATTCGTTACAGACCTAGGAAAACTGAAACTGTCTCTTTGTGTTACACTGTAGTTTGAAAACAAATTAACAGGAAGGATTTGAAGAATTTCTAACATCGATTGTGCTCATTTCCTGTCACATTACAGTTACAATATTGTGATCGCCAAATAAGAAAAGGTCTAATAGTCCCCATGAATGACAGTCAAATAGTCCCCATGGATGACAATCAAATAGTCCCCATGGATGACAAAGTAAAATAGTCCCCATGGATGACTGGATGACAGAGAGATATAGGCCAGCAGACATTGAATTTTGTACTTCTGTGTCAGACAACTGTGACAGGGAAGGCCAGGTGTATCATCACTGCAGATAAGTCAACAGATCTAACAGAATGATGAACTAGTTATCCCAAAATTGTATGCTATGCTCCTGGCAGAACATAATGATCTTGGGATACTACTGCACTGGAATGCATCCATTCTTGACTAAACATGCATTCACAAACATCCTTCCCCACACCCCTCCCTCTCTCCCCAATACAACCATGCTTTTGAGGTAAACCATATGCCAGTTTGAGTGTCACTTCAACTAATACTTCCTCAATATCATTGTTTAATTGCATAATGTTTATACAGTTTACTGTTGTACCCCCTTGCATAAGATTTTGACATGAAATTTGCATGTTTTAAAAATTATGTGTTATTAAGTATCTCAACAGATCTTCTGTTGTTCTTGAATTATCTTTTAAGTATCTCAACAGATCTTCTGTTGTTCTTGAATTATCTATTAAGTATCTCAACAGATCTTCTGTTGTTCCTGAATTATCTTTTCAGGATAGCATCAGTCTTGCCCAGTTCTGTGATGTGCTCATACACCAGGGGGTCGATCGCACCGAAGCCATCAAGGTAATTTGTAAAATCATTTATGTAATGAACAAGTCAAACTGGCAAGTTCATTAATGAAGTGATGATTTGTTTATTCATTCTTGTTGTGTGATCATCCAAAAACTAGATGATGAGGTGAAGATAAGTATTACTTTGGTACACCCCATTTCTATGGAGAATATGACCATGAGGAGTGTTCGGGAAGTGTAACAGAAGCATGTCAGCTGCACTATAAAAATGCTTATCAGTGTTGCCAGAATTTTACTATTTCATGAGAAAAATTCACAACTTTGGCCATTTTTAAATCTCATTGGCCATGACATTGATCATTTTTGTGTTATTGGTCAATTTAAAAAATATGTTTGGAGTTTGGCCATTTTTGGCTATATTGTACTTGACATTTTTGGCTATATTGTACCTGACATTTAACTATACTCAATTTCAACTATCTGGCAACACTGATGTACATGACTATTCTTTGCATATGATTAAAACTTTATTGATAAAACACTGCATTTATCTGATTCATTGGGCTCTAAATTCTCCCAACTTCACTCCTTGCTATTTTTTACTTTCCCAAGTTGAAAATGTTGCTGAAAGAGCCAATTTGAGTCAGAAGAGGACATAATACCATCTTCCAGAAGTTTTCATCAACAATGGTGGGATTGTTGTGATATGGGATAAGTCTGTGCATTCTCAAGAAGAGTAGTCTGAACAATGTTCTACAGTGAACTATGTGTAGGTAAGCGTTCAAGTGGAGGTTAGAAGAAACAGGCCACGGACTACTTAAAGACATCTCTCAAGCAATGTAGGATTGACCCAAGCTCTTGAGAAACCACGTCTAGCCTGGAACTATCAGAGCGGGTATTAAAAGTTTTTAATTACAAGCGATTACAAGAACATTACAAGCGATTCAAAAGAGACAAAAATGAAAGGAGAGGTAGACTTTTCCCTCATCTCAAGACCGACTACATTCATGCTCTGATTGAAAAAGGTCTTTCAGATCCCAGAATGAAACAGGTCTTTCAGAGCCAGAGTGCAACAATTCTTTCAGAGCCCAGAATGAAACAGAGTTCATATAACACTGAGAAATATTATTAGATTTTTAACAGAGGTCATATAACACAGATAAATACAGACAAAACAGAATTCATATAACACACAGAAATACAGATACAGTTCATATAACACAGAGAATAGAGACAAGTACTGAGAATTATTTGTGAGATACACTGTTTTGACATCGTTAAATTTGCCATCTTTTGTGTGTTGTTCATCCGCCGTAGTTGATGATGTCCTTTGAAATCAACTGGGATGATGATGTCTGCGGTGTGCCTGTGGTTTACAGCTTAGTGCAATTTTTACGTCTTTCGGCCTGACACCACATCTGACTTCAGCATGGCCTCTGTGTCATTTTGACCCTCTTTAGGATTGGCATCCAACTCCACTCCAAACCCTCCTTATTCACCTCATGACATACATGAAAAGTAAACAATCTTGCTATTCTTTGCTCCCCTATCAGACTGGCAACACATGGGCGTTAATGTATTCAGTGTATCCATGTAAATTGATTGGTAATGCTTATATTGATAATGTGTTCTTGTTTTTTAGGCATTTCAACAATTTGATTGTGATGGTAGTGCGGTTGCTGATGTGCAGACTATGATAGAGGCTATAACACAGTATTCAAGTCGTAATGCACTAGGTGAGCTGGGGAAGTCAGTACGCATTCTCCAGTCTTGCTCTTTAACTCCAGGTTTTGTGGATGTGTATGCAGGTCCTACTCATCCTGTTGAGAAACACGGGGCTCGAGTACTGAAGGTAAAGGATGTGTTGTATGGGGGTGCTTGTTGTGTTGTATGGGGGTGCTTGTTGTGTTGTATGGGGGTGCTTGTTGTGTTGTATGGGATGCTTGATGTGTGTTAGTTGGTTGCTTGCAGTTGTAAACATGACAAAATGTAAACAGGCACTGAAGACTAAAGTTGCATTATACAAGTCTATTATTATCCCATCACTGTGCTACCAGTGCCAAACTTGGACAATGAAAGCACAAGACAAAAGAAAAAGTGACAGCAGAAATGACATGTCTATGAAGAATACTCAGTGTTATTAAGAGACAGAATTAGAAACGATAACATCAGACAGATAACCAAAACAATACCAGTATT
This sequence comes from Meghimatium bilineatum, assembly GCA_034231615.1. Classification (NCBI taxonomy): domain Eukaryota; kingdom Metazoa; phylum Mollusca; class Gastropoda; order Stylommatophora; family Philomycidae; genus Meghimatium; species Meghimatium bilineatum. The sequence continues at coordinate 79,831,172 of CM067320.1, forward strand.
GGAACACATCAAAAAACAACAGATCAAGTGGTTTTCACACACTTTCAGACTACCAACAGACATCATGCACAGGTGGCCATGACGCATAGACCCAGAGGCACATTATAAAGCCAGAGGCAGACCATGTAAAAGATGAATCACAGTACCTTGGCTTGAGTAATCAAGACTTGAGAGTACCAAACTAAAAAATAAATTAATTTTCAAGAGTTTACCTAGATGTCATCCATGGTGACTTTCCCAGATCTGAGGGGCAGTGACCTGGATATCAAGGGCACCATGATGACCAGCACCATTGAAATGAATGGCGACAGGGGTAGGTTCTCTGCGTTTTATGGCATGAAGATGCCTTCAGAAAAGGTGTTACTATTAAATGACCGCTGTGTTCTACGTAAATATTATTGTTATTTCGTTTCACAGCAGTATTACCTTATATTGACATGCCATTAGTTGCTGAAAGAATATGTACAATCTCCAAGGTGTGGAAAGAATATGTACAATCTCCAAGGTGTGGAAAGAATATTTACAATCTCCAAGGTGTGGGAAGAATATGTGCAATCTCCAAGGTGTGGAAAGAATATGTGCAATCTCCAAGGTGTGGGAAGGAACTTTTTCTTTTGATTTTTAGAATCTACTTATTTTTATTTGCACTAAGTTTTGATTTATTATTTACAGATAGTCATCATCATCATCAGGTGCCGTGCCAACAGACCTAGTTCTGACTGGTGTAGGCGATCATCATTCATGGATCTCCACAACTTTCATATTTCCAGAATCTTTCATCAGGATTGTTGTTGACTCTTTGCTATGTCATGACATCAGACTATCTAATATTTTATCATGCTGTCAGCCTCGATCTCTCTTGCCTTCTATCTTGCTTGTTGTAACTATGTTTTCCAGATCTCCCTATCTCATATGTCCAAGAAATAAATCTTGTCTCGTTCTGATATTATTAAGTAACCCACTCTCCCATTTAACTCTTTCTGCTCACCCTCTTTAGTCTTTCTAGCTGTCTATGGTAATTTAGCATTCTTCTATAGAACCACTTCTCTGATATCTTTAATTTTCCATAATATTTATTTATAGTCCAAGACTCGCATCCATATGTTAGAATCAGTGTTATGTACTCTGAACTCTGTTCCTTGCCTCTATCTAGGGACTATGGGCTAGAATCTTGATTCTTGATTAGAAACTGCCCTCACAGCACATGAGAAATTCCTATAAGTGCTCCGCCCTCTGTTCCAGCAACCATCCGACTCAATGGTGTTTCGAGTCTAATGCCGCCGAAACATACATTGGCATCAGGGCACAGCTCTGGTCCTTGCGACAGGTTTCTTTGTTGTTCCGCACACTCACGCCATGCCCGTCCTAGTTCAAGCACAACGTCGGCCTGTCGCAACAACATGGTAACTGTTATCGAAGGTTACAACTACGAGATGTGTTAGAACCTATGTGTTAGAATCAGTGTTATGTAGCTCTGAACTCTCTTCCTTGCCTCTATCTAGAGACTATATTGTTTTACTAATAATAAATATATTTTTTACAGTACCTTCTTCGAAACAGAGCTGACAGTTCAGCTCTACCTTTCTCATATTTAAACAGTTTTAACAATGTCTTCTTCATGAGATCTTCTGTGATGAAGTCTTTGCTCAATGCATCGAAGGAGGAAGGTCAGTTGAATAAACCAGATACCAATGTCTAAGTTAAATGTATGTTTTCTGACACAGATCATGTGACTTGATGAAAACCTCAATAGGCATGTCAGCTATTAGTGGTTGCTAATGAATGTGTGTTGCCAAGATCCAAAAGAGGAGCAATGAAAGTAACTCTTACCTGCTACGCATGTCATAGGAGATAACTAAGGAGGTTTTGGGGTAGAGTTGGCTGTCCCATCCCATAAAGATCAAAGTGTCGCAGAAGTCAGATGTGTCAAGCTGAAAAGTGTAGGTATCACAGAGAATCTATGACGCAACCCAGAAGTCAGATGTGTCAAGCTGAAAAGTGTAGATATTACAGAGAATCTATGACACAACCCAGAAGTCAGATGTGTCAAGCTGAAAAGTATAGATATCACAGAGAATCTATGACGCAACCCAGAAGTTAGATGTGTCAAGCTGAAAAGTGTAGGTATCACAGAGAATCTATGATACAACATATTACGTTCTCTAGACTAGATCCTGCTCATCTGCAGGAGTTTGACAACGAGATGCAGAGGAAGAGACAAATAAGATGCAAAACTGTATAAATGGGTACCAAATAAAACATGCACTTTATAGTATCTCATAACAAAATTAAATACTCTTACAGGTCAACAAGAACATCTCATGACAGTGGTGAACCATTGCAAGGTTATATGGTTTGACCATGTGATGAGACTTGTTTCTCTTTAAAAAAAAATATCATGTGGGGAACAGTTGAGGGTTGAAGAAGAATAGGGGAAAAGAAATATATCTGATAATAGTAAAGACTGGACAGGATTAAAATTCCCCAGACTTAGACAAGGAACTGAGAACAGTGAGACATGACAGAATTTTTGTTTGATGTTTCCAGAGTGGCACCCTTTAATGGTTATATGTTTGGTGATTATGATGATGGTTATGAGTGCCTCATCCACTGAGTTATATTGTTGCTCGATGTCAGTTGTGATTGGTTATTGGAACCATCAGGCTCACTGACTTATGTTGGACATATAATATGAAAAAAAAACCACATTTATGTTCATGAACCACAAATAACACTATTCAAAATGATTATTATGCCAGTGCTGTGCTAACAAAGCCAAGCATGGACAATGACCACAAAACAAACGTAAACTTGTGACAAATGAAATTGGATGTTTACGCAGAATCCTAGGAATATCTCTGACAAAGTGAGGAATGAAGATATTAGACAAAGAACTGGCACCACATCAATCTTGAAATATATTAAGAGACAACAGATCAAATGGTTTACACACATCGGCAGACTACCATCAGACAGCGTACCCCAGCAAACTATGCTACACAGATACAGTGAAGGCAGACCTAGTGGCTGATTACGAAAACAGACCACATAATAAAAGAACCGACAAATTTCACAATATACTCAGCACACAAGAGGGCCGTCTCCAGAAAACGTTTCTACCCCTGACGCTGAAAGGCAACAATGGGTTTTTCAAATAGATATATAGAATGATCCAGCGCTAAACATTCAAAAAAGGTGGTGGAGGACAGTTTCGTTGGGGTGAGTGCACAAATGGCAAACTGGAGTGTGTTGTGGTTGTATTCTGTTCAGGTGATTATATAGTTGATGATTAGGGAATCTTGCACAAGATGAAAGCCACAATAAGCTTGTCATCTACAAAGGGTTTGCTGTGATTGTTCTTGATGACAACTGGTATCAGATTTTCTCTTGTGGGTATATCTGTTACAAATATATCTTTGATATGTAATCTATGTTCAATTTCATTTGTATGTATCTATATTAATTCTGACTTATGATATTTATCATTAATTGTATTTGCTGTGTCTTTGTTTTTTAGTGAAGGACTTTGAGGTTGAGAATGATGTGAGCGAGTTAGAGAAGAAAACCATCTACAATTGTTTCTCTGCAATAGAAGTCTCATCCAACCATTCAGATGCACACCAGTAAGTGCTTACTTTCAGACTTTGTTCAGAATGAGATAATGATAAGTGCTTACTTTCAGACTTTATTCAGAATGAGATAATGATAAGTGCTTACTTTCAGACTTTGTTCAGAATGAGATGATAAGTGCTTACCTTCAGACTTTGTTCAGAATGAGATGATAAGTGCTTACTTTCAGACTTTGTTCAGAATGAGATACGTGCTTACTTTCAGACTTTGTTCAGAATGAGATAATGATAAGTGCTTACTTTCAGACTTTGTTCAGAATGAGATGATAAGTGCTTACTTTCAGACTTTGTTCAGAATGAGATGATAAGTGCTTACTTTCAGACTTTGTTCAGAATGAGATGATAAGTGCTTACTTTCAGACTTTGTTCAGAATGAGATGATAAGTGCTTACTTTCAGACTTTGTTCAGAATGAGATGATAAGTGCTTACTTTCAGACTTTGCTCAGAATGAGATGATAAGTGCTTACTTTCAGACTTTGTTTAGAATGAGATGATAAGTGCTTACTTTCAGACTTTGTTCAGAATGAGATGATAAGTGCTTACTTTCAGACTTTGTTCAGAATGAGATGATGATGGTGATAATGATGATGTTAGAATTCAGAGAGAGAGAGAGAGAGAGTACAAGTTTGTCACTGTTGTTCCATATTCCCAGCAGTAGAGTTAGACTTTCAGTTTCAGATGGGTGTGTCTCTGCATTTATTTTGATGTGGAAGACTCCTATAACTTTAACAAGTTCCAGATGGCTTCTTTTGTGTTAGTTCACAAACTCTTGCCTTTGTTGTTACTACGAGTAGCATGACCATGGAGATTATGGTGGTGACCAAGGCATTTGAGTGGTAGACACACAGAAAGCAACACGGGTTTGCATCTTGAGTGACTCTATAATTAGGAAGCTAAAATTGGGTCTCGTTTGTGAACAGTGGATTGAGGCCCTGAGAAAGGCGAGGTTGAAAGTAGTTGCATTTATTTTCATGCCGGGACATGTGGGTGTTCGACACAATGAAAATGCAGATCAACTGGCATCATGCGCAATTGTGGCACAGGGCGATGTAGCAATGGGTCAAACTGAGGTTTTGAACTCCATAAAAGATATAGCACACGAGAGTGAGACTAGTGTGGATGATGATTCCTTTTCAATGGCCAGGATTAAAGATCAGGGTTCAAAATGCGATGTTGCTAAAAGTGAACATTTTAGAGGAGTGTGATGGTCAACCAGCAGAGGGCCGGTACTGTCTGCAGAGGTGTAATGGCAGATACACTCAGGGAGATATTGGAACAACTATGGACATGTCCAGTTTGCAGTGATGAAGATATTTTGACGACTAACTAACAACTAACTAAACTCTTATAGATTAGCAGGATGTGATCCAGAGAACGGAATGTGTGTGTCATGGTCTACAGCTTGGCTATGATATCTATGTCTATCTGTCTGACACATCTGACTTCAGCACTGCTTCTGCGTCACTTTGACCCTGTATGGGGTGGAATAACCAACTCGGGCTACAACAACACACGAATGGTATTCTTAGAGGATTATTTTTACTCAATGTGGCTGTAGGGTGAGCTGAACAATATTCAATACTGGAGATGACTTTACAGTTAATATCTTGCAGTCTGGAACTGGAGATGACTTTACAGTTACTATCTTGCAGTCTCGAAGCATGTTGTGGATAAAAGAATTAATTACTGCTGGATTACATTTTGGATCATACCCATGGTCTTAAACTTCATCATTAATGATCATAAATATTAATTGGTGGTCATTTGCCCTCTTATGAGATTCATGTCATGGCAACACTGCTATGGTTCAGCGTCAAGAACATGAATGCACTACATATTTGCTGGGCAACATTGAACACCTTCTGGACTGTCCAGAATCTATGATTTTGGTTTTTCTTCTTTGGCCTTTATTCTCACACCCCCGCTGGATTCTCTTGTAACGGGACAATTGTCCTACTAGATTTCTAACAGGATATAGTCCAGAGAATGGAAATGCAGTGTACCGCCATTTTATTTGTGCCAGTGGATGGACACATCCATCTTTGAAGGACGATTTTGGTTCATAAACCTACAAACAAGGTAAGTTTACTGCTAAGATGAAAGGAATGTATAAAAGTATTATCATAGTGTCTACTACTTTAAGACCTCATGGTACTCGATTGTTTTATTTTTATGTCTTTAATTTTCCCTAACACAGGTAGCCAAGTATCTGTTTTTAATTCTCATCTGTTAACTGTAGTGTACCTTATGTAATATTTCAGATTGAGAAATACTTCAACGTTCTGGCAGTCGGATGGAGCAGCAAGGTCTCATTGGATAAGGTAGACCGATGTTTCAAAATTGTACATGGAGTTCCATCTTCATTCACATTAGTTACAGAAAATCTTCACTGCACATCGAACCATTGACCCATGGTTCGTTGATTTGTTGGTAACTTATCTGGCAGTCCATGGGCTCATACCCTTTTACTTAATATCATTCTGTTATATATGCATATGTTTGTGAGCTGTTGTTTTGTTCCATGTAAGGTGTTCCATTTATCTGGCCTTTAAGGGAGAAGCATTGTCCTTATGTCCTCCAGAGTATGGCATTCAAAAGAAGGTGGTGGCGACAGTTTCATAAGGATAAGTGCACTGCCGGCACCAAGAAGTGTATTGTGGTTGTATTCTGTTCAGGTGATTGTTACGCTGTGCATGTTCTGTGTGAAGTCAGAAGATGATACTCTGGTCTTTCCTTCTCAGCAGATTGATGTTGTCTTTGGGCCGGATATATATTTGTAGATTTCGCTCCCAGTTTTTGCCATGGCCCATCTGTTTGAATGGCCAGTAATCCACTGCATAACAATATTAACATTATGAGATGATGGCATGGTGATATATTTCAACTAGCTCAGGTTTACAATGTCTATCACATTCTAGTGCTTGTAGGCAGACGTAGTCTGTAAAAATCACCATGTTTTGAACTTTTGATAGAAAAGTATGGTCTTCAGGTGGTAGAAGGCAACTTCTAGTGCTGTTATTTCAGCTTTATAGTTAGAACATATCTCCTCGCAGACATCAAACAACTCATCAGATGTTTTGCATGGATATTCTATATAGACACCATAACCTGCTTTGATGGTGGCTTTGAAAGCAGACCCATCCGTATAGGCATGAATCCATCATTCCATCTGGGTAGGTGTCTATTGAGGATTACCGGTAACACCTCTAAGTCCTCCGATCTCCTCAAAATATTTCTTTCATGATGGAAGATACTCACTGACTTCCTGCTTAGATTCTTTTTTCTAGCCACACTTACTTGACATAATGCTCAGACTGCTCAAGGTTGCTCATTCCCACAAACATTTGACACCATTCACTTGCTTGAACTCCCTAAGACATTTAAAATATCAACTTCACCAATTGTTTGTCCAATACCACAGTAGCAATGCCACCGAATCCATCTTCACTTTTTTCCTTGAATACCTGCAAGATTTGTCAAGCAACACAGAATCGGAACAGTCAGTTACCAAATGCTGAAAAACATACTGAATATGAGATCCAAGCACATATGGGAGTATATGTGATCTATATGTCGAATATGATATACAAGCATATATGTGATCTATATACCGAAAATGATATACAAGCATATATGGGAGTATATGTTATCTATATGTCGAATATGATATACAAGCATATATGTGATCTATATACCGAATATGATATACAAGCATATATGGGAGTATATGTGATCTATATACCGAATATGATATACAAGCATATATGGGAGTATATGTGATCTATATACCGAATATGATATACAAGCACATATGGGAGTATATGTGATCTATATACCGAATATGATATACAAGCACATATGGGAGTATATGTGATCTATATACCGAATATGATATACAAGCACATATGGGAGTATATGTGATCTATATACCGAATATGATATACAAGCACATATGGGAGTATATGTGATCTATATATCGAATATGATATACAAGCATATATGTGATCTATATACCGAATATGATATACAAGCACATATGGGAGTATATGTGATCTATATACCGAATATGATATACAAGCACATATGGGAGTATATGTGATATATATATCGAATATGATATACAAGCATATATGTGATCTATATACCGAATATGATATACAAGCACATATGGGAGTATATGTGATCTATATACCGAATATGATATACAAGCACATATGTGCATTTCCAGAGATTTTTATTTCCAGCCACTTGCATTTACTTTTGCATTCAGATTGTTATACCTGCACATTTTGATGGAGGCAATTGAATATTTGCAAACATTGTGTTTAAACTACTACAGAAAGCTGTAAACAATGGTCATTACTAATGAATGATTGTATTTGTTTTTCTTGTGTTGTGTATGATTCTATGATTCTACTTGTGAGCAGGGATTGCTAAGACTGTACAGACTTATACATACGTGGCAGCCAATAGCTTTCATTGTAGACAAGCCGAATTCATTTCTGTTTTGATTTTCAGCCTCTGATCTCTTTTTTTTTCATTAGCGACTTTGATACACCTGTGGATTATTTGTCATCAGGTACCTGAGTCCCCTACCAACACTTTCCAATTGTTAACTAAAATGCCACATTCTTTAATCTTATAAAGAGGAACTCCATCGATATTCCTTAGAGTCTTTCGCATTTCTAGAATCTATAAATTTTGCACTGTTATGATGTTATTGTGAACAAAGCGCTAATTTGTTTACTTGACAAGGGTTATGTTGTACTTTTGATAAAGATATTTGTGTAGGATCATCAATATGTGCATGTTATCATGTGTATCTTCATTGATTAGTAAAACTTGCTTACCCTGTTTCCCATGTATTACCTATCAATGTTTCTTAGTTACAGAATCAATGTGTCAAAGGTTTGGTTAATTATTTGTTTGTTTGTTTAGTAGGGGTTTATGCCTCATATGGTCGAGGCCCGCCTCTTTCAACCTAGGACTGGTGTCCATATTGGTTATATCGAGGCGGTTGGGGACCTGTGGTTTTTGTGGCTTGTCTGCCTGGTTGTTGCTAGGATGTGGCTCTGTTAGCCGGGTTCGCTGTAGGGCCTCCTAGCTGCAGTCCTTGTATGGACTATGTTGTGGCTCTGCCTGTCTCTGGTATTGATGAGACTATAAGGTGGTAGTCCTTAGAAGGACTTTGTGGTGATTGGTTGGAGCTCTTTCTTCTATTCAGAGCTATATGCTATTTGGTTAATTATAATACTTGACAGAGCAGTTAGACAAACTCCATTTGTTGCTTGCTCGTAGTGAGATGAAGCTTGACACTAATTCAATAATACATCTCAACTCATTGTGGACTGCTTTTAATTTTCTGCAATGCTTTCTTGCCATTAGTTTTTTTTTTCTACAATTTATTTTATTTTATTTATTCAGTTCTTGTTTGGAATGTACACAACACGCGCATGCGCACGCACACTGTGTGATTATTTCCCTTGGCAATGTTTGTCAGTTTATGTTCATCCTTTATTAATTTTAATATAAATTTTGTTATGGTTAGTTATGTAAAACAAAAACTCGCCTAATCATTAATAGTTATTTTAATAATTGATGAGTATCAATTGGCAAACGTAAAGGGAAATAATTAAATTATAATAATATTGGGGTTCACATCTACTTTCCAAAGCAGAACCATTTATTCAATCATGTCTAGACCTTGAATATCAAATCAGTTTATCAGAATGGTACTTAGGATTTTTATTTTTTCAGATTGCATGTTAAAAGCAACATTATGCTGAAGCATTTGTCTATAGGTGTAGTCTCAACAGACCAGAGTTACATGCCAGAACTGGTTACAGTGTCAGTGGGGTCATCAGCCAATAAACTTAGAGAGATCAAAGAAGTGAAGATAGATAAGTGAGTATTGATTTTTAGAGTGAAGTTCAATAATCTATGTCTATTTCTTCATGCTTGGTGGGTTTTCTTTTATACCTCTACATATAATATTATATGTACATATCCAAAGAGATTCTCCACATATTTTGGACACATCATGAGAAGAGGAAAGATGGAACACATTGTAACAACAGGCAAGTTGAAGAGCAAGAGAGGTAGGGGAAGACCAAGAATGAACAGGAATCCAATGAAGGAAAGATTCCAAAATCTAGCAATGGGGCGAATGAAAAGGAGCAGCTTTATCCATCAAGCTAAACGACTCAGTAGACAACTTACAGACCTACCTGAAGTTGATAGCCCCTTAAGGTCTGTACCAGATCAAACCCCGTGGAGTGAAAGCCATGGAATGCCAATATACATTCAGACCCATGTGAAAGGAATACTAAGCGAGGACGAACAGAACAGTGTGCAGCGAAGGACAGTCACCCTCAGTTTCCTGGATGAGGAATATCCACAAGATATATGGGTCAGAGTGTACACAGATGGGTCAGCACAGAATGCTGTGAGGAATGGAGGTGCAGGTGTATATATAGAATATCCACACAAGCCTAGAGATACAATCAGAACACCTACGGGAAAATTCTGCAATAATTATGATGCAGAAATCCAGGCAATTAGTGTGGCAGCTAAAAAACTGCTGAACTCCAACTCTGACCTACAGCCTGTGGTATTCCTGACAGATGCAAGGTCAGTGCTTCAAGCTCTCCAGTCTGGAAAACTAACAGACTTAAAAAAACTACTTAGCGAATTGTCTTACCAGTATAGGGTAACCATGCAGTGGATACCCTCTCACTGTGGAATACCAGGTAATGAAAAAGCAGACCAACTGGCTAAGGAAGGTGCTGCCGAAGACCAACCAGATATACCAATCACCTACCATCAGAAAAAACAGATGATCAAGTCAATAAGAAAGCCACAAACGCCAACACAAGATGACTATCACATTATGAACAGATCAGAGCAAGTTATAATTCTACGTCTCAGAAAAAGGACACAACCGACTCCGCAGTCACATGTATACAAAGTTCAAGATTAGCAAAACGGCCATGTGTACATGTGGACAGGCAGCACAGAGTGCCAAACATATACTTCAAGAGTGTTCTGAGCATGAAACGCTGAGGCATACATATTGGCTAGAGGAAACAACACTGGAATCAAAACTCTATGGGACACTGTATGAACTACAAAAGACAGTGAGTTTTATTAAGGAGACAGAATTACAGATATAGACATGTTTCAAGTGAACGAAAGAAGAATTTCAGCTTCATAATTAGAACATATCTTCCTTGTATATTCTTTGTAGACACCATAACCTGCTTTGATGGTGGCTTTGAATGCAGACCCATCAGTATAAGCATGAATCCATTGTTCCAAGTAGGTGTCTATTGAGCATTAACACTTTTAAGTGCTCTCTGATCTCCTCAAAATATCTCTTAACGTTTCATGATTGAAGACACACACTGACTTCCTGCTTAGCTTGAAACTTCTTTTTACAAACAATAATATATGTATATATATAAACGGTTTACGGATTTACACTCTTCATCATCTGCTGAGACTGAGCACATATGTGTCTGCCCAGAGTGTGATTATGTCAGTTCTGAAATATTTGACATAAATTTATATGTGCCCTTATATAATTCTCTGTAGTATATAATTCAGGGTTTTTGTTGTTTTTTGTTACAGCCACATTACTGGACGAGTTGTGTTGTTGCGAAATATGAAAGCTCATTACCCATGTAAGTACGCAGTCTACTTTGTCCAGAAACTAAGCTAGTAAAACACTTGTTCTCTGGGAAACTTTCCATTGGGTTAATAATAAGACCCATAATCCTTAAGGGTTGAAGGTGTGCCACATTGGAAACAGTACAAAAAGACCTCCACACAGCTCTGTCATTCACGCACACACCAGCCATGTTGTCGACAGCCTGCACCAGACACTAAACATACAAAAAAGAATAATCATTTGTTTATTTCTGTGTGCGTATTACATCATTGATGATGTCTTCATACTCTTAACCTTTATAAATCTATAGTCGCAATATTACGCCTATGAGCACAAGCTCCATTGTGCCTGTGGGTGCAATCCCGCTACATGCGACATCGCCTGATTCCAGAGTATGGAACTTCACAAAGTAATGCTTATATGACGTAGAAATTCCCGCCACACGAAGCTAGGAATACGTCACAGTTTAAAGGTCAAATTCCTGTACACATTTGCATTGTAAGAACGGGAAAGCCGGCAGATTTTGTCAGCTCATTTCTAGAGCAACTTTAGCCATTTTCGGGCCGTATTTTACTATCAAATTGAGTACCGTGTGGCATGGGTAAGTGATTGTGACTACATGTTCTAATTGTTGTTTTTGTGTTTAATATGTTGTTATTTGATAAGTATGTTTGTTTATTTGTTCAAAAACACAAAAATAATATGTATCAGGGGTGCCACGTGTGTGTATGGACAATAATTACTCTGCGTGTCAGCCTAGACCTAGTGTTGACTGGACGGACGTTATATGCGATTTCTTCACGTTTTATTCATTTTTTTAGGCCATACTATATTAGTTTGGATATGAAACAATATATATATACAACAAGTATAGGTTTTATGAGGATTTTATCAATGTTTCCACACAATGATCAAGTATTAGGGCCGTCAAGACGTTATATTTGCGATTTTGAAAATGGCATTTTGAGATTTTTTCCCGAATTTTCAACTTCACAACTTGCTCACAACTGTCATATCATACATACAACAACAAAAAACATGACTATATTCACTATTCACTCCTTTATTTAGATATGCATAAATTATTTTGATATCTTTTAAAACAAAAAAGTTATCACGTTTTCAAAACACCCACCATCAAAAACACAAATTTTCCAAAAAATAATTCAAGCCCCAGGGGGTGTATTGCGTAATTTTAATTCAGAGTCGTAAAGGTTAATATTCTGGCATGCAGCCGAAGATGGATGTGTCAGGAAGACAACTCATCAAATTAGCTCATGGTTGGAACTCTAACCATCTACAATGTACTTGCTATATGATTGTATGTGCTAGTGACACCTGAACATTCAACAATAGATGAGTAGTAATGTCATGAACATGGTATGATTCTATTTTATATAGTTGAAACATATCCTGTATTCATTATCCACTGAAAATATGACATTTCACTATTCATTGTAGGGAATTCTCAACTGGCCTGCACATGTGCTTCATAGATTACTCAAAAGTGTTTGACTGCATCAAACACCAGAAACTATGGAAGATAATAAATACCATGGGTTTCCCAAAGACATCTGATTCATCTAATAGAAGACCTTTACCAAGATCGAAAGGCTGAAGTGAAATTAGAGGGTGATCTCTCAGAGTGGTTTGAGGTACAGAGTGGAGTACGGCAGCGATGCACACTCTCCCCGTACCTGTTCAACATCTACGCAGAAAATATAATGATGAATGTGAGAGAAGACATACAAAACACTGGCTACTACGCATTAGACATCGGTGGTTTTGAAATCCCTGAACAACGCTACGCAGACACTGTGCTTCTTTCAAATGTTATAAAGAGATTGGGACAACTAATCAAGAGCACAAAGAAATACAGCGAATCACAAAACTTATATTTAAACATGCAAAATAAAATCATTTCAACAGATATAACAACACAAAACACAACAACCAAAAAATCAGAATAGACAATACTGAGATAGAATGTGTGGATGTTTGTTTGTTTAAGAACCCCAGGAATTGTGAGTGATTAGCTCTTACTTCCTATATGCAGTGAGGTGGGTTTACTGAGCTTTCTTTCATACCCAGGAGACTTCAGTTTTTGGCTTAGTGAAGGAGCCTTCTACTCAGAGGGGGTCTATAATTGTACAGATGACATGCTACAAAGCATCCATAAGAGAGCCTCAATATAACGGCATGTCATCTAATAAAGTTTTCTGTTGCATGGATGGTTTGTCTAGTAGGCCATTGGTGAGACCCACAGACACATGCATAGAATGTGTGGATAAATGTGAATATTTAGTAGCAAACATCAATGATGCACAGTAGACTGCATGGCAGAGATAAGGAAGAGATTGGAAAAGGCATATTGTAAAATAACACGTTTAAAAAACATACGAAAAACAAAATAGAAACGAAACTGCTAATGCTAAGAACTTTTATTTTTCCAGTTGCAACATACGGCTGTGAAAACATGGACCCTGAGTAAAACAGTGGCACAGAAGACCAACACTTTTGAGATAAAATTTTACAGAAAGATACTTAAAATATCATGGAAGGAAAAAAAAAGGAAACTCAGATATTATAAACACATTGAAGATATCAGAGTGTTGGTTACTAAACACAATAGCAAAAAGAGAAATACACCTGTTTGGTCATATAGAGACACACCTGTTTACAGATACAAATAATGGAGGGCAGAGTACCACCTGGTGGAGGGAGAAAGAGCAGACCAAGAAGATGATGGACTGACAACATTAAAGATAACATGAATACGTCGTTGGAAAATGCAAACCGCTTGGCCAAAGACAGAGAAAGGTTCAGGGGCTTCATTGGAAGCAACATTCTGGAGAGAATACATGACTATCTACTATCCATTGAAAATATAACTATCTAATATCTATTGAAAATATAACTATCTAATATCTATTGAAAATATAACTAATATCTATTGAAAATATAACTATCTACTATCTATTGAAAATATAACTATCTAATATCTATTGAAAATATAACTATCTAATATCTATTGAAAATATAACTATCTAATATCTATTGAAAATATAACTATCTAATATCTATTGAAAATATAACTATCTAATATCTATTGAAAATATAACTATCTAATATCTATTGAAAATATAACTATCTAATATCTATTGAAAATATAACTATCTACTATCTATTGAAAATATAACTATCTAATATCTATTGAAAATATAACTATCTAATATCTATTGAAAATATAACTATCTAATATCTATTGAAAATATTGCTGTATTCACTATCCATTGATAATATAACTGTATCTATAGAAAATATAACTGTATCCAATGAACATATTACTGTTTCCACTATCCATCAAAAATATAACTGTATTCACTGTTGAAATATAACTATAGACTGAAAATATAATTGAATCTACTATCCATTGATAATATAGCTATCCACTAACTATTAAATAAATAAATGATTCCATTGTCCATTGGAAATCTTAACTATCCACTATCCATTTAAAATTATAACTATCTATCGAAAACAACTATCCATTGAAAATTATAATTATCCATCGAAAACTAAATGTCGCTTGTCAGATGTGTTTTATACATGCTTATATTTCTCATATTATGTTTACAGATGTACAGATCAATATCAAGCGTTGCCATGGTGATGGCTGCGACACAAGGATCCATGGTGTTAAAGCTGTAGGGTTCAAGTATGTTGACATGCTCATATAATAACAATTATCATTGTTAGTTATTAGGGATTTTCCGAATCTATGGTCGTATACTCTGAGCATTCCCATCGGAGTTTCATGTTTCTTCAGATGTGGCAGGGTGTTATAGCAATAGTCTCCATAGCCTGGTGATTGATTACCTTCCTCATCCGACACCACAATCATTCCTCTCTACTGTTTCCGTGAGGAATCTCAAACTTCTTCAATCTCTTAATAACAGTCATGTCCAGCACTTTGTCCTGACATAAAAGATGCATGTATCAATTTATCTTCCTTCAACACCGAATAGCAGAAACCAGAGCTCTCCGGTTCAAGCACTGTGATGCTACTCTGTCTAATTCGTTCATGTTGTTGGGAGCCATATTCATACCCTCTTTGATGGTTGTTCTGCGAAGAATCTCTCTTGGTCTTCCTCTTTTCCTCTTGCCATCTGGTACCCATTTTAATGCTTGTAGTGGCAGTCTGTTTTCATTCATTCTAAGTCATGTCTGATATACGTCCATCATTTCTTCTTATTTTTATAAAAACATACACTGTTTGTTGTCTTCTACTTGTTTGATTAACTTGAATTCCAACCAATATTTCAATAATTAAGACTTTTCTAAGACATTTTTTTTTTCAAATGAATTTATTTTTTCTCCAATGTTTTTGTTATTTTCAAACTTTCACAACTATAAGTTAATACAGATATTACATTGGAATTGAACAGTTTGTTGAGTCTGTTTATGTAACACCAGTATTTTATAATAACAGCTAGTTTGACCATTGATCAACCCTGACATCCACCCACTTTGTCTTCTTAGGGTTAAAAGACACATACATAAGAAATAAAAAATATCCCCTTTGCCAATTTTCATCTTTCTTACACCTGTGCTGTTTAAAGCTAGCCTATCAGTTCTCTCATTACTCAGTCTTTGCAGTGATTAACCCCAATAACTCCATTCATTCATGTTGCTATTATTTTCTTACGCAATAGTGATGATAGCATATTGTCCTATGCAACTTGATGATAGCCAATTGTAAGCCTGGAGAGACAGTGGATGCCTCTCTCATGAGAAAATTTTTAATGAAATAATAATTAATGCTTTCTCCTATCATTCAGACAGTACTAACCACAGTTCTTGCTTTATCTGTGTGATCTGCTATGGTTGGGTGTGCCTAGTCATTGATGCAAATAAAACAGCTACATAACACATTGTAGTTCTTTGGCTGCATCCTACTTGAAATTTATAATAAAACATTGAGTTCATTAAAAAAATATATACATTTCATGATGGATATAAGGAAAGATATATTTCTTATGAGGAAGCAAAATTTTCAGCTGTTAAGTGTGCAGTGCAAGCAATGTTGACAAATAGGTTACAGTGTGTGGATGGTTTAATTGAGGTATCACTGCGAACATCCACTATTTAATGAAATTGCTAAAACACTAAAATATACCACCACTGACATCTGGATGTGTCAGGCTAACAGTGTAAATAAAACCATGACAACACATCTATGATCTCTGGACTACATCCCTCTGACAATCTAGTAGGGACATTATCTCTGACATGAGAGATCCATTGGGAGTTTGAGAACTATTGAAACACTAGAAAATCTGTCTGGTGTGGTTGTGATGAACAGGTGTCATTACACTTCGGGGAAACCTATATGAGCTCACTCTCCCCCAGCATATGATGAAGGGTTTGCATGCTAATGGTTCCTGTTGCACACTGGTTGAACATTCTTCTCATTCCTCCAATCAGGTATCCAGTTGTGTCATCGATAGAGGTGTCCACATTAAACAGGTGTTCATGAAGCAGTTTTAGCAAGTCGCTCTTATCTATTAACTAATAGACACACACTAATGTCAAGAAAATTCTACACCGTTTCTGGTCAATGGCCACAGCTATTGTCAAAAATATATGACCATTGCTATATCTCCCTATTCAGTGAATTAAAAATCATACAATCGTTAATGTCATGTTACCAGAATAAATGAATTATAGCAGTAATATTTTACTTCTGATGTCAGTACATGGTGTATGGGGATAGAAGAATACTTCCGATGTCAGTACATGGTGTATGGGGATAGAAGAATACTTCCGATGTCAGTACATGGTGTATGGGGATAGAAGAATACTTCCGATGTCAGTACATGGTGTATGAGGATAGAAGAATACTTCCGATGTCAGTACATGGTGTATGGAGATAGAAGAATACTTCCGATGTCAGTACATGGTGTATGGAGATAGAAGAATACTTCCGATGTCAGTACATGGTGTATGGGGATAGAAGAATACTTCCGATGTCAGTACATGGTGTATGGAGATAGAAGAATACTTCCGATGTCAGTACATGGTGTATGGAGATAGAAGAATACTTCCGATGTCAGTACATGGTGTATGGAGATAGAAGAATACTTCCGATGTCAGTACATGGTGTATGGAGATAGAAGAATACTTCCGATGTCAGTACATGGTGTATGGAGATAGAAGAATACTTCCGATGTCAGTACATGGTGTATGGGGATAGAAGAATACTTCCGATGTCAGTACATGGTGTATGGGGATAGAAGAATACTTCCGATGTCAGTACATGGTGTATGGAGATAGAAGAATACTTCCGATGTCAGTACATGGTGTATGGAGATAGAAGAATACTTCCGATGTCAGTACATGGTGTATGGAGATAGAAGAATACTTCCAATGTCAGTACATGGTGTATTGGGATAGAAGAATACTTCCGATGTCAGTACATGGTGTATGGAGATAGAAGAATACTTCCGATGTCAGTACATGGTGTATGGAGATAGAAGAATACTTCTGATGTCAGTACATGGTGTATGGGGATAGAAGAATACTTCTGATGTCAGTACATGGTGTATGAGGATAGAAGAATGTTGTAGAACAAGAAGTTGTAAATCGAGAGACATCCAGAGCGGAATCCATCAGCAGGCTGCAGTGGCCATCAATATGTATAATTGATGTACAATCATTTTGGATTATGATTCTGATAGTAATTAATTCTTGGGAATTACGTTGATTATAAAGTAGATATTGTAACACATTGGTTTCATTCTTGAATGATATTGAACAAGTATGGAACTACAGTATTGACGTATTTACCGACAATATTAATTCTCTAGAACAAGTTTTTCAACAAGGTAAGTTACTTTTACATGTTTTATTTATTTCCCCAGTGATATTATATTAGTTTGGTTATGAAACTAGATAGACACAATAGACTTAGGTGTATTATAGTGTGTAAAATGTTTTCAGGGTTGCCATATCAGAAATAAAACCATTTTTTAATAATTATTTTCCAATTAAAAAAATTGTGTTCATGCTCTTTTTGCCCATTTGCATCTTTACAACCTTCTCACACCTCTTGTACAAAGAACAAAACAGTGATTGCGCTTTTCAAACTGTGATACCCATGTTGTTTTTGTTTTTTTAATTTTGTGGAAAAAAACGACTTTACTGCTTTCTCACACCTACCATATCACACATACACAAAAAATGACAACATATTTACAATATGCAATTCTTTATTTACTTACATGTGCAAAAATTATTTTGAAATCTCTACTAACAAAAAAGTTATTGCATTTTCAAAACACCCACCAAAAATAACGCAAACTTTAAAAAAAGAAGCTTATGGCAAGGGACAGATTGTGCTATTTTAACCCAGCTTGCTAAAGGTTAATAAATCCCCATCAATACCTGGTCTGACTTATTATGTCAAAATAATTCTCAACAGTAAGTAGTAAGTAGTACCTGGACCTGATGGAGAAACTAGAACAAAAAAACTTGTATGTGAAATGCCTGAGAACAGCACTGGAGTAACAAAAAGAGATCGATTAAACAATGGCACTTAAGAAATCTGATGAAAACAATATCGTGCAAAGAATACGTAGACACACAAAAGATCAAAATGTTCGGCCACTTAATCAGAATGAAGCTAGATCTCATTCCATCAATAGCCTTCAATAAAAGATCATCTAAAAAGAGAAACAGGGGAAGACCCAGACGAAGATGGATAGATGACATCAGAGAAATACTAAAACACCAAGGCTGCACTATGGCAGCATTAGTTGGGTAATGAAAGAAGACTTCGGCTCCCTATGACGCCTAGCGGCACACATGGACAAGACATGACAAGTAGTAAAAACGTACATTTTTTGTCTTGTATTTTCATTATGTATTGTGACTGGACACCCAAAAATTGTTTTGCAGGTTGGTCAAAGAGCATGGAATCACAGTCATGGATGCATCAGCTCTGTGGTACCTGCAGATGTTGACGTCAACAGTGTCCATAAACCTTCCACAAGCTCCAGCACTGAGGGCAATATTATTAGGACACACAAAGTAATTATCATTTATTTGTGACTATTAGATTGAAGGTAACATTCCTTAGTCCAATGCCATTAGCCCCATGTCATTATTCCTATGTCATTAGTCCCATGTCATTATTCCTATTGCATTAGTCCCATGTTATTAGTCCAAAGTCAGTAGTCCCATGCCATTATTACTATTCCATTAGTCCCATGTCCTTAGTCCCATGCCATTATTCCTATGTCATTAGTCCCATGCAATTATTCTTATGTTATTAGTCCCAAGTCAGTAGTCTCATGCCATTATTACTATGCCATTAGTCCCATGTCCTTATTCCTTTGTCATTAGTCCAATATACCTCAAAGTTTCAGGGAAGGGAATGCTCTGCTAAAATAATCTAGATTAATTCTGTAATATATTATATTGATGTATGACTCAGAAACATGAACAAATAATTATAAGACAGAATTGATGCTTATGAGATGTGGATATATAGAAGAATAGGGAGAACATAATGGAAAAAAGAAATAAAGAGGTTCTAACAAACACTTCATATGAGAAAAAAAGAACTATTAAAAGAAATAAAGATCAAAGAAATAAAATATTTTGGACACATTAAAAGACATGACACCTTGTTGAAGATCTTACTCGAGGATAAAGTCGAGGGGAGGGGAGCAAGAGTAGCCAGAGATACAAGTGCGAGAGAAACATTACGAAATGGGCAGGTTACAGTCTAGAAAGGTGCACCACTAAGGCAAGAAACAGATGTTGGAGGTCTGTTGCATCCAACCTTCATTTTGGAGATGGCACTTGATGATGATGAAAATAATTTAAAATAATTTACTAACAATCATGTATTTTTGTACTTGTGTTTCATCATATTTTAACCGTCCCTCTCACCAAAGCAGCATACTATTTGCCTGGCATGCACAGAGTATGTAACTCCATCATTCATATAACAATCCTGAGTGACCTCCTAAAAATGCCCATTAACTAAAACATCATGACTTAAGTATGAATCTGCAACCTTGTAAACCACAACATAATAGGTCGGCCACTTCAACATGTAGATTCCCTGAATGAGATTTCAGAAATTTTGTAATCGAGCACAGCATAATGTGAGAGGGTGTGTAACTATAACAACCAACTATTAGTACCCTCGTTCATTTATTTAAAGTTCATGAGAACCTTAAGGTCACCAGATTTTTCAAGGAAGTCAGATCTACTTACCAAAGTATCATTTTCATTTCTGCACTCATTATCCAGGGAGACTACCAAAACCAGATTATTTAGCCATTGGAGCAAAAAATTGCAACATAATGCACCTCTGGACTATATACTGCTGGAAATCTTATAGGACAATGTTCTACAAGAGAGCTCCAGCTCTAGTTTGAGGATGAGCGATAAACATAGAATCTATTGAAAATATTAGTGTATCTACTATTGAAAATATTACTGTGTCCACTATCTAAAATATTACTATATTCACTATCTTTTGAAAATATTACTGTATCCACTATCTTTAAAAATATTAACTGTATCTACTATTGGAATTAAAACTACGCCTGTTTGGTCATATAAAGAGACATAACTGTTTAGAAAGACAAATAATGGAGGGAAGAGTACCTGGGAAGAGGAGAAGGGGCAGACCAATAAGACGATGGACTGACAACATTAAAGATAATATGAATACATCGCTAGAAAATGCAAGCCACATCGCCCAAGACAGAGAGAGGTTCAGAGAGTTCATTGGGAAGACAACGTTCTGGAAGGAATACGTCACATGACACTATTGGAAATATTACTGTATCCACTATCTATTGAAAGTATTATATATTTCTCTGTGGCCTTTACGTTTAGCACGCATGCAGCAACTGTATTCACCAACATTTCCCCTTCTCTTGTTAGCGAGCGGAAAGTATATTTGCTGCTGTAAACCGCTGTTGCTATGTACACTTCAATCAATTAAAAATCTCAAATTTTTAATATATTTTTAACCAGATTTAATAAATCTGGTATTTTATTCAATTAACTACCTTTTCCTGCAGTTTTAGTGGCAACCATGTGAATTTCAAACAAAAACATCGCCATGACAGTGAATTGGGTTTTATAGACTTTTATTTTATCGAGTTTTCATTAAAATCATTATGGATTGTAATTCACATGATTATTTATGGAGAGAAGTTATTTTCACACTCGAAAATCAGTTACACCACGCTGCTTTATCTAGATTGATATTAACATTTAGCACGCCGTGTTTACAATTATGTAATTTCTCTCCTTCCGTGGAATTCGTTTTTGAAAATGTTATGCAATCGTTGATGGCTGTTTTGAAATCGCAATAACTTTTTTGTTATTACAGATATTTAAATGATATTTGCACATATAAATAAAGAATTAAATTCTGCATATATTGGTGTAAGTTTTGTTTGTGTGTTAGTGATACGAGATGTGTGAGAAAGCGATAAAGACAGATCTAGATCTAGGCCTATTGTATTTTTGATTGATCAAAAGCTGTTGAATATTATATATTTTACATAATGACAACCTTGTGGAACCTCGTGGCCTATTTTATTTAATCTATTTGAAGTACTTACCTCTCAAGATTTCCACTTTAAATTCAGAATAAATAATGCTTTCACTGAATATATGATGAAATAAAAGTATATAAAACTTGATTCACTGTCATGTTGTTTCGCCTCTATGCGGATGGCTAAAGGTTGTTTGGATTTTAAAATCATAATCACACGACATCTCCTGCAGCCATTTTAACAACAGAAACAGGAAGTTAAATAATTTAGTTTCAGTTGCCAAAACATTCTCTCAAAAAAAATATTTATCTGGCTTTTTTGTTTGGATTCAGGTTTAATGCACTGGGTGACATATTTCACCATCCAAAATCAAGAAATGACACAATTTGGGCTAAATGTGTCACCTGAATTGTAAACACAGTGTGCTAATCATTAAAACATCAACCAAGTTCAAACGATACATCTACAGACTAGACCTAGGTTTATAGAATGATTTTAAGGCATATTGTAGGTTTAATCCCTGAAATTATAACAATTTGACCATAAATAGCGCCAGATTAGGTCTCTGTTATACTGTTTCCACTCCAGAATATTTGCAAAATAACGTCGGAAACTTCATATTATTATATTATTGTTTTAAAGGTCAAAATTTGCTGTAGTTTTGTCGACAAATATCTTTGAAACTGTCTTACGTGTCTCATATCATGCACACACACACACAAACCTACACCAATATATGCAGAATTCAGTTCTTTATTTATATGTGCAAAAAATATTTAAATATCTCTAATAACAAAAAAGTTATCACGATTTCAAAATAGCCACCAACTATTATGTAACATCTCCAAAAATTAATTCAGCTGGCAGGAGAGAAATTACGTAATTGTAAACACAGAGTGCTAAAGGCTAAGTGTTTTCTTGTAATTCTGTATCACCTTATATTGACAGGAAAGCACTGGAGTCTATGCCACCTCTTGTCCTTAGTGCATCCAGCACAGAGAAGCCAGCATTCCTCAGTAAAGTTGTATTACAGGAAATAGAAGCATTTGCTGGACAGCTTGCAGAGAGGTTTGTCAATGCTTTATTGTAAACATGATAACCAATGCTACACAACATGGACCATAAGAAAACAGGTTATCAGTCTACCCCAAGTTTCCATGTCGTCGTCAGTGTTTTTTTTTGTGTCGTCAGTGACACAAAGCACCCTCTGTACACAAATATTACAGATCTTGAAGATTTAAGAGCAAATGTCATGGATGGCTCAAGTAGAAGCAACTATTAGAGGTAAATGCAAATAAGGTAAATAGGTTACCAGAAAACAATCAATATAAAATAATAAAATATAGAAAATAACAATAAAACAAAGAACAAATACAATTGTCAACGTGTCGGTCCAATTGGGACCTTTATCAAGACAACAAAAATAGTTAAGAACACAAAACCATAACGAATATAAACAAAATGGATTTCTCCCACCAGGAAATCACCACCCAGCAACAACAGATCCAGCGCAACACAATTTCAACAAGTGCATATTGATGCGTTCAATATGTCCAAATTATGCACAGATTATTCGTTATGGTTTTGTATTCTTAATTGTTTTTGTTGTCTTGATAAAGGTCCCAATTGGACCGACATGTTGACAATTGTATTTGTTCTTTGTTTTATTGTTATTTTCTATATTTTATATTGATAGTTTTCTGGTAACTTATTTGCATTTACCTCTATTTGTCTGGTAATGCGGCACTTCCTTTTTGTCTGACATCCTCCGATATTTGGTTTATTTATAGAAGCAACTATTACATTGGACACAAGTGTTTCTTTAGTTAGCGGAGAGAAGTGGATAAACAAAGTTGAGTATATGCAAAGCTATATGCAGTTCATTATTACTTGAACAGGCAGTGCCTAATATGGTACAATGGGAAAGTTGAACTTTAAGTACAATAACAACTCAGTGATAACACCACAGATGATGATGATGTCATTCTATATATTGAAGGTTCTGTGATTCTGGTAAAAAGTCATGGTGGGGGTTTACAGCCAGATCTGGGGGTAGAATTGTATAGGAGCAGAGTGGAGCTTACATTGCAACAATCTCCAGCAGGAGAATGGAAATTGAGGCAGTTACAGCAACACTAAAATGGATTTCTGACACAAAAAACATTGGGAGCTGTAATAGTCACACACTCTCAGTCCGTGCTTAGAAAGATCAAGAATGGGTGGATGAAGTGCATTGCATATTCTGATTTGTGGAGAATTTTGTTTGTGGATTTATTGTCTTGGACATGCAGGAGCCAGCGGTAATGTATGATGATTCCTTGTCAAAAATGATCTTCCAGGATACAGTTGAGGGTAGAAGAAACAGATGGAGAAAAAGAAAATTATGGGCAGGCAAAGGCTGGAGAGGTCAAGATTATTCCAAACTCATCCATATCACTGAAAATAGAAATCACTGGAGGATTGAATGTAAATGTATCCAATGTAGTACCCCTGCGACACTGATGGATTGGGGTGCAAAGGGAACGCATTGCTCTAGGCGGACCCAGGGTTAGCAGATAACCAAGATCCCAAATGTACCTCCACGTGGTGCACCCTGGAAACAGAAATACAGCAGCTCGTGCTGATTCTGGCCAAATCATTTGGGGATCGTGTCCGAGAATGTGGAGGTAGCAGATGGAAAGAGATTTGACTGCACAAGAGACAGACAATATCTCCGACACCACCAGCATCACCACATATAGCGACACTGTTGACATACAGTGAAGCTAGTCAGTCCAGTCCGAACATTGGAGGGGCGGCCAATGTAAAATGCACGTAAAGGTAAATGCATGGCGAGAGACAAATATGTTTCATACAGAGTACAATGAAACAATGAAAGGGCAGAACAGCGCTAGAGGGCAGCGCGAACTGCAAATAGAAAGTGAAAAGTCCCTAGGAAAGGGAACTACAAGCTCCGTCAGCTCGAGACGGGCTTCTAGTTACCAGAGTTTCTAACAGGCAGAGACCCAGACCCATCCATCGGCGTTTGGTAAAGCAAAAGACCTAACCCAACTCTAATGTCGAGCCTTCCTAAACCGGAAATATGCTTGCAAAGAGAAAGGGTTCTGTACCCGATGTGTGTAGGCAAGAAAGGGACAACGATGGCAGTCCTGGCCCAACTCTACTGTCAAGGTTTCCTATACCGGAAGTAACTTGCAGAGAGAAAGGGTTCCGTACTCGATTCGCTCAGGCACAAAAGGGACAACGATTTAGCCCTGGCCCAACTCTACTGTCAGGTTTTCCTACACCGGAAATACACTTGAAGAGAGAAAGGGTTCAGTACCTGATGGGCTCAGGCGCTATTGGGACAAGGACGCTCAGCTCGAGAACGCCTTGCTCTCAAATGCGTGGTGTGAGACTCGAACTTGGACAAGGGGTACACGATGTCGGTGAATGACACCTCGGCTAAGAGGGCGAAAGAGCCAGGGTCCAACTCCTCTGTTGAGTTCTTCCCCTTAAGGAACCAGGCTCATGGATGAGAAACGGTTCAGTACCCAATGGGCACAGGCACAGCACGTCCAATTACACGAGGCAAGTTCATAGACGGTGGAACACCTCGTTCGAGTGAGACGAGAGCAAGAAAATCGTCTGGGCGAAGAGTCTTCACTACGCGTGCCTGGAGACAGATATAGAGGCTGTCACAGGCTAAGGGTAGCCCACCCGAATTGTCAAGGCATGCCGAAATCGGATGTGCTAGGCCTACAAGGCGCATAACGGTGGCACAACGTAATCACGCTCCCGGCGGAAATCGCACGGATATCCGTGATGGTTACAATGGAGCGAACGAAAAACAAACAAACTGATGGATTTATGGATGCATATTCTGTTATCTTCATTTTATTTAATTGTTTGCTCACAAGAATACAGGAAAGCATAATCCATAAGAAAGAGAGGACATCAGAGGACAGGCTGTATTGCATATTCATGCTGAGGCATAGAGATCTGGTATTGCTGACCTAAAATGAACCACCAGGGACTTGATATGCTGTATAGATTTGATCAAACAACTTTATCACCAGTCTTACAAGTGTATACTCTGATTGCTTGTAGCATATCCTATTCAGGACATAGCGGCCCACCCAGTATTTTTGAATGTAGTGATTTTATAAGCAATATAAATATATTTGTTAGGTTTCTTGCAATGAGGTTTGAACCTGGTGCATTAGCCAACAGAAATATGTTCTGTACCACTCACCACAGAGCCGGACAATCTAACCTGATAAATATATTTATGCATTTGCTATGCATGGGTGACTGCTTCCTGTTTTGTTCACTTTTCTGTTTTGTTTCACCAGTTCTGACAGCTCAGGTTCTGGGTTTACAGAAGGTCTTCAGGTAATTCTGGCTCTCAACTTGGCTAGAGGAAGTGTTGCAGGTCTTGTTAGGTTTCTTAATAAGATCATTGGTAAGTGATTTATTTGTGTATTATTTCAACATCAGAATCTTATGTGTTTTATAATAAATCAGAGATCTCCTATGTTTAATAATAAGTGTAAAGATGTTTGCTGTGATGAAGGCCATCAACTGCTGAAGTCGCAAGCCTCTCCTCATACATGCATATTGATTGACTCAATAATTATGATCCAGAAAGTCAAAGCTGGTGAAGTGTTTATATGTTGAGTCAAGTCATTGGAGTGGACTAAGAATTGGGTCTCATTGCTCAAAGTCCCTTTCATCTTTATTCTTGGACATGCAGGTGTGGAGGGAAACAAGCGATCCAATAAGCTGGCTGGTTCTGCTACTGGTTGGTTGGTTACTGATCCAGCGGTCTATGGGCTCATGCCCTTTCTCTCCACCAAGAAGGTAGGTTTCAACCTATGCACTGCTCCGAGCCGCTGCAGCCAAGATAGGTTTCACTGTGCTCATTTCCCGCCACCAATTGACTACTGGTTAGGCAAAACTTCTCTAGTGCCCCAGGCATGCAACCAAATGTTCAAGTCAAATGGATTGTCACGTCCTCAGTCACTGTGCCTCCATGGTGGGCCTCAGCCGTAGGAAAAAACACTGCTGTCAGTTTCCTCCTCCCCAGTGCTGCACTGTACATCTCTGGTTCCCTCCCAACCACAGAATATACATATATTCAAATAACAAAACATGAAACACATTGCAACAACAAAATAAAAGCATGAGAAGCATAATTGTGTAGATAACGTTTCATGAAGCTTCTATAAAAAGATAACCTCAATATAACGGCATGTCATCCACTAAGGTTTTCTGTTGCATGGGTGGTTTGACTAGTGGGCCATTGGTGAAACCCACAGATGTAACCACACGCGTTTGTGTCTTGGTAAACCATGGGAGTAAATGATAATTCAAACCACAAATACTGAGTGAACTGTCACTTCCACTTGTACCTTTGTGTACTTCATTCTTGCAGCTTCACAACTCTACCTTCAGGTAATATCTTTTAATGAGGTGTCATTATTGATAATGAGGTGTCTTTTTATATAGTCAAAATATTTCATTTCTTTGATTTTTATTTCATTTAATATTTATTTTTCAAATATATATATATATATATATATATATATACATATGTGTGTATGCTCTTCAGATCTACCAAGCATCACATTACCATGTGCTGATCTTCTAGCCAAAGCAATATCTGTGAGAAATAATTGCTGGGAGAGGTTAGGTAAGATCAATAGAAAAATTGTGTTATTTACTACAATAATCAAGGTAATTCAAAGAAGACAACTACATAAATTATTAACGTAACCAATTTTAAAACAGAAATCTTTCCCAGTGGAAACTAAAAGGCAAATCATAAATTCAGTCTTTATACCAACTGTGTATTATTAATGTTGGAGATGGACACTAAGGAACGAGAGAAAACTTACTACGTGTAAAATTAGATGTTTAAGAAAAGTAGCAATCAGAACAAAAAGAGGTGAGGAATGAAGAGAACTCTTATAATAAGAACTGTTGGAACAACGTCTGGGGTCAAATATATAGAAAAACAGACTGAAATGGTTCGGGCTCTTAATGAAAGTGAACCTTTATTGGCCAGCTGCAGGAGCATATGGTAAGCATGCTCACTATCAACTAGGCTACACACTCATATATTCAGTATTGACTCCAGTATTCATCCTGTTTTACCCCCTTATTTTCAATTTGTTGAGTATCCCCTGACAATCTGGCAATTTGATCTCTGTATAATCTCCAGTTATACACTGATTAATTCTGGTCCTACTTCATAGTATTCTAGGCAGATACTTAGTGCTCAGCCCCTTTGAGTAAGGAGTGTACATGCTGATAGTACTTATGACTTGCTGCTCATGTACATTTCTCACCCAAGATTTAATGTGAACTCGCTAAATCATGAAATAATCTGCCATGAATTAATATCTTTTAGTGTTTCTAAGATATTCTCTTATTCTATGTAATTTGTTTCATTTTTCTGGTTCAGAATAAAAAATGCCATTCAGGATTTCTACTTTTGCATTTGTTCTCAAACAACTGCAGATTAACAGAACTCAACCCAGAAATGGAATTCGTTGTCGGGCTCTGTTTACAGCTTAGTTACGATATCTGCACTTTTTTGGCCACATTTTGCTTCAGCGTGATTTCTGGGTAACTTTGACCCAACATTGGATGGGGCAACCAACTCCACCCCAAAACCTCCTTTGCCACCTCCTACTACATGCATGGATGGTAAACAGCATTACTATTCTTTGCTCACCTTTCGGGTTCTGGCAACACATTTGCCATTCTCCTTCAGCGTTCATTCTCAAACTCCCGCTGGATCACTCTTGTAGCAGGACCACGGTCCTATTAGATTTCCAGCAGGATGTAGTCCAGAGAATGGAAATGCATTGTGTTGCCACTTTATTTGCGCCAGTGGCCCGACATTCCATCTTCGGTGGTATTTGCCATTCAGGATTTGATACATGATGTCTACACTCTACAAGATAATCTTATTTTTTTTAATATATTGCCTGGTAGTATTTACAATGGTGCATTTGTATGTCTAAAAAAATTATTTAAAAAACTTTTGTAATGTATAAAAAATGTAAAAAAATGTTTTTATGTCTAACAAATTTTAAAAAACATGTTTTTTGATGAATAAAAAATTTAAAAACTTTTTTTTGTCTAAAAATTGTGTTTTTTTAACAACGGGCTATTATTGCAAACAAAACAGTGACGCAATCTCCATTCTCTAGACTATATTCCGCTGGAAATCTAGTAGGACCATTGCCCTGCTACAAGAGAGATCCAGCGGGAGTTTGAGAATGAATGCTGAAGAAGATCAGTCTCCGAAACATTGGCTTGGCAGGACAAATTTGACCTGGAGACCTATTTTTGTTCATCGCTGTACTACAACTTTTGATCTATTGATGAAGACTCCCCATGTGTTGCTGAGCCCAAGAGGGAAGCAAAGGATAGCAACACTGTTTACCTTCCATGCTTCTCGTAAGAAACGATAAGGAGGTTATGGGGTGGAGCTTGCTGTTCTGTCCCATATAGGATCAAAGTGACACAAAAGCTATGCTGAAGTCAGATGTGTCTGACAGAAAGGCACAGATATCGCAGCAAAGCTGTAAACCATAAACACATTGCATTCTGTTCTCCAGACTACATCCTGCTAATCTGCAGGAGTTTGAGAGTGAATGGAGAAGAAAACTAAGCAGTGATGGCCTGCCTGAAGTGTAATGATATCAGCTCATAACCAACAACAACTAAGGTAGTTAACAGTTTCACGATTTCTGGTTTGCTGCTCTGAATGCATTGTGATACCAAGAATTGTTCACATAACATAGACAGCTTGTTTGTGCATGATAGGATAGAATTAATGTATTAGTGCACATCAACAAGAACCACTGTTAACAATCGAGAAACATTTAAACTCTGGTGATATGGGCACATGATGAGACATTCCTCGATGGCAAAAGATTTTCTTCAAAGTACTTTGGAGGGTGGAAGAAGACAAGGTGGCCAGAGAAAGACATGGCTGTATAATATCAAGGAATGGACAGAGTGAAAATTATAAACTTATGAGGATGGTAGAGGATAAAGATGTGTGGGGATCTTTTTCCAAGTGTCTTTTTCTTTTTACACCTCTGTGACCCTAGCAGATTATGGGTTTTATTATTATTATTGATAACTTTTAATGTATTTTATCAATTATTGTTAACATTTGTTTCAGGTGTACATATACCAGTAACATACTTTGGTTCAGATGGAGGAGGGGGTGGGACAAATGCAGGACCTGTTACAGTCATTGAGCCTCCAGTTACTAATACAACCAGCAGAAGCACATCTGCTTCCACAAACAGAGGTAAAATGTTTCTCGCTCTGTTCTTTTTGTTGATGGTTTGTTGGGTTGCTTAGAGAGTAATTTGCTTGGTTGCTGCAAGGTTTCTGTGTTTATTGACAGACTACTAACTCAAAAAGTGTATTATGTGAAGTTATGACAGAACTATATTAATTAGTGAAGTTATGTGTGCATTACAACGTGTTCCAAATATATTCACTTCTATTTTATATAAATTTATTAGTCACAAAGTGTTCAATATATTCAATGTAATGAAAACATATTTTTTTAGTCTACCTGACCGATGAAGGGAAGACCAAGTGTACCATGATCTTCAAAGCTGATCAAAACATCTTGCTGACCAAAGTTAGGATTCAGGTAAATGACAGTTTATGAGGTGTGTGTTATTCATCAAATCTCAGAAAGTATTCATTTTTTCTCCCGTTTTAGTTGAGGACGATAATCACAGCAAGGAAGGTAACTGGCTGGCCCACCTAACAGTTGCTGCGGCTTAGTACATGAAGAGTTGTCTTTTTCCCAATGGCAAGTTGCTGCCATAGGATTTGATGGCAAGGTGCTGCGATAGGACCTACCCGTATTCCCTATTTGGGACATTGTTTCCAAAGTTTTCATGCATATTTAAAATATTCCAACTTTCAGCAGAAAATGCAGGTCCGGCTCAGTGGTGATATCGTACAGAGTGCGTCTGTGATGGCCAAGGTACTGAGTTCGAAACTCATCTCAGGCAATTGTGCATCCAGGACTTTCATAAAACAATGATAAAATTCAAAAGAGAGAAGAAGAGGGAGCAGGAAAAAGCCTAGTACTCAGTTGCATCAATTTCAGCAAGTTGAAGCGAGATGTAGTTAAACTGTACGTGGTTCAATCACTCTCTCTCTCTCTCAGACACTGAGATCTTTTATCTAGGAGAATGCTGGGTTAGGAACTTCTAATAGAAATAACCAAACTGTCAGAGGATATCTGACAAGGGGGGAGTATGCTGCAGTAACAAAACTAAAGAAGCGATAACAACTTTGATAATGTATTATTATCACTGGTAACTAATATAACTAATAAATAGTAAAACTAATGTCAATGAAAAATAACAAAAACAAAGAAACAAGGACTTTTTTCCAATTTGCGGTCAAATATCGAAAAACAAAAACAAACCAGAAATAAATACACAAAACTATCAATGCAAAGAGATGGTCTCTCAACTCCATCTCATTGCATTAGAAATGAAAAAAGGCAAAACTAAATTTGCATTGATAGTTTTGTGTATTTGTTTCTGAACATCTATTAAAATGGCACAAGATGACTTTTGTGTTATTTTTTATTGCCAATAAGAGAAGTCTCAGAAAGAAGATGGGCTCCACCAAGTAAAATTGTCTACTGAAATGCTTCCCTTGGAGTATTGACTTAACATGGATCTTGTCCCTTTTGTTTTAACCCCTTAGCTGCAGAGGTATCCTTAAGGATACGATATGGGGTTGCTGCCATTTTGCTGAGATCTTCTTAGTTTCCCAGGGAAACAATTCATCTGAATGCTTTATTATAAGCATCCAGACAGATTTTTTTCCTGGGAGGCTAAGAAGAGGAAGATCTCCACAAAATGGTGGTGGTTTTTTTTTTCATCATATCCTTAAGAATGCCTCCTCAGCTGAGGGTTAATGTTACCAATGTGACACTTCTACAAGTTTGATTCCTTCTTTCAATTGTAATGTATATCATCAACAGTTTGATACCTACTTCTAATTGTAATGTATATCAGCAATAGTTTGATTCCTTCTTTCAATTGTAATGTATATCATCAACAGTTTGATTCCATTTTTCCAATTCTATAGGTGGCCTCTGGAAACAAGGGACCAAAGCATGGTCTAGTTTTTGTGTACAATCCAGAGTAAGTTTATTTCCTGTGTATTCTGTAATATAGAAATAATTCATTCCTGTCAAATAGTACAGAGTCTGCTAATTTATACAGAATTTACTCAGGTTTCATTGAATATATCTGTAGGGACATTCATTATTTTTCTATAGCGAGTTTCTATTTTAACAAAATTCATGGTTAAAATATAATTTTAAAATGTATATTGGACTGAATACATAATTATTTTTCTGAAAATTGGGAGGTGTGAAATATATAAATATATATATAGACACTATTCAAATGGGTTATGACTGCAGATTATCATCAGTACACACCAGATAAGTCCATAGGTGCTCTGATCCTCATTCAGTAAATCCATCAGTGTGTAGCGGCTGACAGTTCCAGTTCAATACTGGTTTCAATACATCTCTTAATTTACCTATTATGCTTATCATGTTTCTCTTTACGGGTTGTTCCGATCTTTACACCAATCTCACCCAGTCTTGAGAACGACCATGATTTACATTTTTGTAAATCTTCTAGGCGGACAAGGTCCATTAATATGTTATGTCAGATTGATCCATTGATGTATCCATTGTTGAGACTGAAGCCATGCTCGCCAGTGTATTAGCTCACTCATTACCCTCAACACCAGCAAGTGCTGGAGCGAATATAAAGGTAATCTTCCTGACTATAGATTGTTTCAATAACTCTACCCATTAGCGGCGGATGACTTCTGCCTTGACTTTGTGGAACATGCACTACTCAAATATAATCAATCAATAAACCCGTAACCCTTCAGGGTCGTAGGGGTACCACATTGGATGCCTCAGCACACAGTCCTCCAGCGAATTCTATCCTCAGCGATGCGGATGAGTATGGAAATATCTTGAATAATATAATAATTAAGTTGCAATAGATTCCAGATTTTCAGATGCTTCAAGAATAACACTCATAAACCACACAGAGAATTTGTATTTTGTGATTGTCACCATTTTGGAATGAAGTACTTCCTTACTAACCCTAATAAGCTATGCTTAGTAGTACTATCGATAAGGTTACCGTAGTTACGAAGTATTATAACAGTATCAGCAATTGTCAAAGTAGGTCACCAAAGGTGCATAATGAAAATTCAACAACCGAATTTGATCAGTAAAGTGTTAATACTCATTTTCTTTTATTTGTTGATGATATGATGGTGCAGAGTCTCACTGCAGTATTGCTTTCATTTATTTTATGAGCTATGTATTTCTATATTGCAATTCATATAGAGCAAACATCACATTGTGTGTGACAGGAAACCAAAAATGTGGAAGACCCAGAACAACATTACGAAGACCAATCAAGAATGAGGCAATGGGTATTAACACCACCCAAGAACTACAAAAACTTGCAGCCATCTACACTGTATAGAGAAACATGACTTCTATATGCCACCCTTGACACCAAAGGAACAAATTAATTAACTAACTAAACATCACTTACTAGAAGACAACGTGATCGTTTCTTGTGTTTTACTTTTCACTAGCACAATACCAGAACTGAGTTCCAAGGTCAGTCCAGAAGATCACATAAATTATTTCAGCATGTATGACTTTTGGAGGGAGAAGGAGTTTGACTTCAGCATTTCCTACAGGTATTTTCCTATCATTATTCGTGTGTTCATATGCCAGATATAGATGGGGTACTACCAAGTTCATCATTTCCTACAGGTATTTTCCTATCATTATTCTTGTGTTCATATGCTAGAAATAGATGGGGGTAAATATCAAATTCAGCATTTCCTACTAATATATCCTAATAAATTGGTGATTGTTCCTTTGCTGATGTTGGTAATGAGCATGCTCGTTCATCATATTATTATTATTCTGTTTAGTTTTCCATCAAGCAAACATCAAAAAAATCTTTAGATTATGAGCATGACATTGTTCACTTAATACTACTGAAACAGAATTGACCCCAAAAATAACCCAAATTTCAGACACTGCCAATACACTAGCGAGACAGTAGAACACCACCAGATATCCTGCCCTGCTCTACAAGATATAAGGCATACCCTTCTGTACAAGATATAAGGCATACCCTTCTGTACAAAATATAATGCATATCCTTCTGCCAAAAAAACCCAAGCATAGGTAACATTTTATACAGCAACCTTGAACAACTGAAAAGAATGGCATAGATCCGTAATTTGGCATGGAAATCATCAAGAGCAGACACTCACTGACTGGTTGGTCAAAGACGGGTGTTCCATTGAATTCTCAGCATTTACATGGCATATGTAACTCTTCTAAAATGACATTTGTTCAAACTATTGTTTCCTTCACAGAAATTCTGGACTTGGTGGCATGATAGATAATCCTGTAGCTTACTTTCAAGTAGATTCTGACTGGTAAGTACTGCTTTCATTTTATAGATTGTAATGTATGGTAAGTACTGCTTTCATTTTATAGATTGTAGTGTATGGTAAGTACTACTTTCATTTTGTAGATTGTAGTGTATGGTAAGTACTACTTTCATTTTGTAGATTGTAGTGTTTGGCTTGTTTCGATCTCCAGGAACTATGAGTGATGAAGCTCTCATTTCCTATATGTAATGGGGACATTCTATCATACCAAGTAGATTTCAACTCATATTGGTGTGCAATGCTTGAGAAGATGTCTCATTTTCAAAGTGAGTCCATGATAAATCTGATGAGTGGTAATAAGAAACATCTTTATAATGAGCGGATCCAAGCCTTGCCTACCAGACTAAATGTTTTGTGTTGTATGTCGTTGTTCCCCCCACTCATGTGATAACTAGCCTTCGATTTCTTACTTTTGTCTTCTGTAAAAAGATCCCCATGGAGGATAAAAGATGCAAGCCAGCAGGCATTGCACCATTATCCCTTTGTTAGTCTTCTGGGTGGTGGGGAATGCCAGACTTACCATCACTGCAGATGGGACTTACAGAACTGACAGTAGAATGAGGATCAAGTTAACTTAGATGTATGTGCTATGCTCCTGGCAGGACATGCCTATCATAGGATGTTGCTGCACTGGAATGCCTCCCTTTGTGGACCAAGCATGCATCTGTAAATCATCAAAACCGAACCATGCCTGTGAGACAACACACCTTATACGAGCCCAGGTGTCACCTCAGTTACCAATACCTATGCAGTTTTTTTGCACCACGATGTGTTTCAGGTGGAACAAGAGAACATTATATCTGTCTAAGATTGAAGATTAACAAACATGTGTCACATCTTGCACTAATTGTCACAAACGTAGGTAGTATTAGGATTTTGTACCTCATTCTCATAATCTCAATTCATATGAATTAGCTCGAAGTATGATGTGCAGAGAAGTTTTATCATTCACATTGCATTGGCAATTGAGTATTTGTTTCAATTTGTACAAAGTTTGAATTGTTAAGGGAACGTATGATTGTTAGTTCTCGTGAGCACTTAACTCATATGGCACTGTCATTACGAGAATACCAAGGTGCTTGCGAGCACCGGATTGAGAATCCCTGTATTAAAGTAATGTCCTATGTAAGGATATGCTTCAATAATAAGGTTAATGTTTTATATTTTCAGTGATGAAATTGATGTACTTACTACCTGGAATGCTGTTGGAAAGGTAATCAAAATGTCATTTGTTACAATTTTTAAATTTTAATTCACAATCTCCCAGTAAAAATAACCCCTGGTGATAAAGTAAAGGTAGGTCCCATGGCAGAAACCTGCTGTTGGTGATGAAGATAGTTCTTCATGTACTAGTTAGTTAGTCGTTGGATCATTGTCACTGCACTCCAGATAAGTCATAGGTGCTTAGATCTCTCCTTGAGTGTATCCGCAATAACAACGTTGACTGACTGTCCCAGTACACCGATGATTGACCGCCATTCTTCCTCACCCATGAAACCATTGCTTTCAAGCAACACCACATTTCAAACCAAAGTCCCTTATTCTAGTCATGGAACAAGAATCATTGCCACTTATACAGTCATTTGTACGTATGTTTTCCCATAAGGTGTTCAAAATGTCTGCCCAATCCATCGCTCTGCCAACAGTTGTAGTGGCCGCGTATGCAGCCCAAACTATCTGCTCTCTTATTACCCAGGACTACCGCATGTCCCAGCATGTACTACACTGCAGCAACTATTAGGTGGGGTGGCCAATTCCCTTCCTTGCTGTTGTTATCTCCTCTAACTCATGTCATGTACCCATTTACAGCTGTGTTGACTGGAAAAGCGATCATGTCAGGCGAGGTATTACAACCCACATTTTCTTTGTCCGGACGTGGTTTCGAACATGACACACTGTAACTCGGTGATAGAAAGCACTCTCACTATCAATTAGGCTGCTATGCTCATCCAATGTCATACAATGAGCTATACAAATCAAGTATAAAGGATGGATCCAGGGAGCAGGTGAAGCTTAGAGTTATCCTCTTGTGCTGCCAATGACCATACATCTCGTCCGATATTGGTCATGTAGAGAACGTCTTGTTTTGGATCCTTGTAGTTCACTCACATACCATTTCACATGTGAAAGTGAGTGAAATTTAGGTCCATCTTCAGAGCCGGAGCTCATATGACTCTCCCAGCATGATGTGCAATGCTGGGTTCTCAGAATGCTGCACCACAAAGGGAAATGTACTTCTACAGATGAAATTCTGTGGGACTTGGCTTCCACAATAGGAAAGCCTCACTATACTAGCGTTTCATCTAGAGAGTTTAATGTTGTATAATGGTTGGTCCAATTGGCCAATAGTGAGACCTTCAGACTGTCTACATGCAGAGTGTCATCTATTTCATCCTTATTCTATTTTATTAGTATTATTTCTATCAACTTTTTATTATTAGCAGCAGGATGTGTAACATACTTATTTGCAATATTTATTAATTAATAGATACAGATTTTATACATTTCCATAAGCACCAAGATTCAGAATGTGTATATATTATCAATCTATCTATTTGCTAAACCCTTTGTTGCCTTTCGACGTCAGGAGTAGAAGACTTTTCTGGAAATAATGTTTGCTGAGTATATTGTGGTATTTGTCGCCTCTTATTTCGGTGGTCCATCGTTTTCATGGTCGGCCTCTAGGTCTGTCTTTACTGTAACTGTGTAGCATAGCTTGCTGTGGTATGCTGTCTGATGGTAGTCTGCTGTTGTGTGCACACCATTTGATCTGTTGTCTCTTAATATATTTCAAGATTGAGGCAGTGCCTGTTCTTTGCATATATGTGTGCTGAAATGGTTATATATATATAAATATATAGATATATGTATATATAAATATATAATAATACTCTTGATCTTACCAGTACATTATGGTGAAGTTCTTGGAGCCGAGACATGAGTCGGCAACAAGATTGGGAATAGCATCCATCAAGTTCTTTGGATTTACCAAGAGCCTCATACTGAATTATAAGGACCAGGTTTGTTCTTTTATAACATTTTTCAATGTATTAATGTCACCTGTGTGAAATAAAATATTGTCACTACATGTCTTGTCTAAATTTCTTGGTAAATTTCTTGTTCAAGTAACCACTGTGCTATAAATAGTGCAATGTTTATATTCCGGACTACCAGACGTCATGGATTTCCGCGCACTGCCAATGAAATTAATGGATGCCGTGATGTCACACCGCGGAAGCAAAAAGGAGAGTTTTTGCGCGCGACGTGGCTTTGTGAATGATAGAGCCAACAATTTCATTCGTTTTGCGCGGAATACGGCAAAATCCATAGTCTTTTAGTCCAAAATATAAACATTGTTAATTATATTAAATACGTACCTCATTCATCTTGGCTGATAAATCCATGCTTTATTTCACACAAGAACTCCAAGAAAATATCTGCCGACTTCTGCCAAATCCGTTGTAACCATTGAATCCGTCAATTATGCTATCAGTCCCTATCAATGTGTATTGATAATGATAGCATAAACAGGCACCAAATATGCACTTATTTCACCAGTACGTAAATTTATGGAATATGTCAGATCGTTTGTTGTGCACTACAGTATTCTTCTAATGAGCGCGCGGGCTATTTTCAAAATGTCTCCCTTTTCCGGAAGTAGTTTTTGGTGATGTAGCCTCATATCTCTTCCGGAAGGAATTTTTTTTTTTTGGGGGGGGTTATTTTCTAATTGTGAAGGAAATGAATTATTTTGCCGAATGTAATATAAGGGGGTGGGCTTCGCTAACCCTAACCTAACCCTAATCGCTATCCCTAAACCCCCCCCCCCCCCCCCACCCCCATTTTTTTCTTCTTTTTTTTTTTCCTTTTTTTTCTTTTTCACCTAACCACCATCTTACCCAACTATTCACCTCGAGATCACATTCCACAACCGACTTCCGTCAAAGGTTAGGAAACCCCGTGAATCCAGGCCAACGGTCACAACAGTTACTTGAACGTGAAATGCGCCAATTTCTTATTTTTGTCTTATGTCTTACTTATTCACATGATGCCTAATGGGTTAGCATGGGAGTGCAATAGGCTAATGGAGTAAACCACTATTGGAAATTAGTCAAATGTGTATTAAACCATCTTCTGGCATCTTTTGCGTTTCTGCTTGTTTCCAAGTGTATTGACATTGCCATTCCTTTGAAACTAATAAATAGAGCAGAAAAAGGGTTAGATCAAATGGGTTCAGCATGTGTAAAATGTAGGATATAGTGACTGTGTCTTGATAGTTTACACAGGCCTGCTTCCTGACTGTGTAAGGACACAACAAGCCATATTCAATGTATTAAATAACAAGTTGTATTCAAAGGAAGGAAAAAAAGTGCACACACAGATGTACAACTTTGATTGTGTATCCCTAATGTGGCAGTGAATTCTACATCAGAATT
Organism: Meghimatium bilineatum; assembly: GCA_034231615.1. NCBI lineage: Eukaryota > Metazoa > Mollusca > Gastropoda > Stylommatophora > Philomycidae > Meghimatium > Meghimatium bilineatum. The sequence goes on from CM067320.1 coordinate 79,870,063, forward strand.
CTACTTTTGAATCATCTCTGCACACAGCAGACGACAGATATAATGATACAATTTTATGAACATTAGTTACTTTAGTGAACATAGCTAATTCATTGTTGACAATCTTCAACTGTAGCATCTCCAATGAAGATTGATAGGGTACACCCTGAAATAATATTCTATCAAAAGATGGATGTGTCGGGCCATTGGTGCAAATAAAATGACAACAAATCACATTTCCATTCTCTTGAATTCTGGGTCCTTCTGGAAATCTAGAAGGATCATTGCCCTGCTACAAGGGATCCAGCTGGAGTTTGAGAATGAACGCTGAAGAAGAAGAAGAAACAATCTAAACAGTTTCTCATTGTTGTAACAAGTTTGCACAGACATTGTTGTGAGCTGATGCTGTTGTAACATTTCTTTGGTGTTCTCTGTCCAGCAATCTCTTTGCCTTCCTTGTGATTATATTTCTATAGTTGTAATCATAAAATGGTAGTTGACTAAGCAAAGTACGGTATGGTGAGTTATGAGTCAGCATCATATCACAATGTTTTTCCATAAGTACTCAGCTGTCTAGTCATTGACATCTAAACAAATTATAAAATAACACTGCGAATTATAAATGTCATCTCATGTCATTGAAAATATTTAGCCATTCCTATTTTGTTCATGTTATTGAAAGTACTTTTTCGCAGAAGACGGATGTGTCGGGCCACTGTCGCAAATAAAACGGCGACACAACTTATTTCCATTCTCTTGACTACATCCTGCTGGAAATCTAGTAGGACCATGGTCCTGCTGTAAGGGAGATCCAGCAGGAGTTTGAGAAAGAACGAAGAAGAAGAAGAAGAAAGTACTTTTAGCCATTTCTATTTTGCTTATGTCATTAAAATACTTTTAGCAATTCCTATTCTCCTTTTAACTTATGTTTCACATTTACCATAATTTGTGATTATGTGTCCAAAATATTGGTAATCATCTAATCCCTAGCAAGCCATCTACTAAGGGCAAACTGTTGCATATAAATAGTGGTTGATCTGGTAAAACTTTTAGACCCTATATTGCAGATAATAAGTATATAAGAATTTATTCTTGAAAGTAAATTTATACAAACTTTATTGGAAAACTGTCAACAATTACAGTACTTTGTCATGTACTGAAACACACAATACACATATAAGTGAATTAGTGGCATAAAAGTATTTTTAAAACCTATAGTTAATTTGATGGTACTTGTCTAGTTCTGTGAATAATTGTATCCAGTGGTTCCAAACACAGAGCAGATAACAGTCCCCCTTGAGCATATCTGTGCAAGAACAAATCATACCCCCCCCCCCAACTCGCAGACCCACAACAAAAATTAACAATGAGTTAACATTTAACTAAAATCACCATTGATTTTTTTCTGCACATTTTGAGGGATCCACAGAAAAAGAGTTTAGAACCATTGATTACATTTTCCCACAGTGCTCACTGTAGTCTGACAATATTTTAATAGGATCTTCATATTCACCAGAAACCTTTGCCAGTACCAGATCCCTCAAAGAAAACAACTTGTGAACTCCCAGAGATTGTCAGCTCGGTGCTGACATTTATTACTGACATAGCTGTTGAGCAGGTGAGTTTGAGAGGAAATGTGTAAGGGATTGATTGGTCATCACTGAAGGTAAATTAAGTATAATGTAGCAAGAAGATTTATCTGGTAGATCATTGGTCAGACACACAGACCTTTCACATAAGGGCTTATCTGGTAGGTCAATAGTAAGATCTGCAGACCTTTAACATGAGGGTTTAGCTAGTAGGTCAGTAGTAAGACCAGCAGATCTTCCACATGGGGGTTTATCAAGTAGGTCAATAGTAAGATCCGAAGACCTTTCACTTGAAGGAACTCTGTATATTATAGTGCTGACTTGTACATTGACTGTCTTTACCTATGGAAATTAAGTGTGGAAAGCTCTTCCTTCAACATGACATTTCAAAGCAAGACTGGAAAATAGACATAATTACTGAATATTTCAAGCAATGATTAACATCTAAACAAATCACAAATTAAAAATGAGAAGTATAACAAATGACATCTATTCAACATTATTGTATGGCTCAGGAACATGGATAATAAATAAACAACTAGTAGACAGAACTGATACCTTCGAGATGTGGATATATATATATTGCCACAAATATATATATATATAACCTTTAGGCCCTATGGTCGCGATATTGCGCCCTGAGTGTGGGCTCCATCGTGCCTATGGTCGCAATAATATGCCACTAGGCCCTAACAGATAGTGCCCGAATCGCGAGTACGGAACTTCACAGAGTTAAAGCTTATATGATGTAGAATTCCCGCCGCACGAAGCTAGGAATACATCACAGACTAACAGTCAAGTTCCTTTACACATTACCATTGTAAGAAGGGGAAAGCTGGCTGATTTTGTCAACACATTTCTGGAGTAACTTTGGCCATTTTCTGTGCCATATTTTACTATCAAATTGAGTACCGCGTGACATGGGTAAGTGATCATGACTCTATGTTCTAATTGGTTTTTTTAATTAAATATGTTGTTATTTGATAAGAATGTTTGTGTATTCGTTAAAAAAACAATATGTATCAGGGGTGCCACGTGTGTGCATGGACAATAATTACGCTGTGTGTTGACCTAGACCTAGTGTTGATCGGACGGACATTATATGCAATTTCTTCACGTTTTATTAGTTTTTTAGGCCATATTATATTAGTTTGGATATGAAACAGTATATATGCAACAAGTATAGGTATTTAGGAGGATTTTATCAATGTTGCCACACATTGCTCAAGTATTAGGGTCGTCAAGAAGTTATATGTGCGATTTTTAAAATGGCGTTTTGAGATTCCCCCCCCCCCACCCCCATTTTCAACTTCACAACTGTCATATCACACCTACAACAACAACAAAAACATGATTATATTCACTCCTTTATTTAGATGTGCAAAAATTATTTTGATATCTTTTAAAACAAAAATGTTATCGCGTTTTCAAAACACCCACCATCAATAACGAAAATTTTCAAAAAAATAAGTCCAGGGGATATTGCGTAATTTTAAGTCAGGTCTCTAAAGGATATATATATGTATATATCCTTTATATAAATATATGTAAATAGAACTTATTGAAATAGAAGAAAATGTACAACGAGATTCCAACAACACTGCGTGTGAAATAAGATAATAATAAAACTAATATCCTATCAGCATCGTAGGGATGTCATATTGAGACATTTGGTGCAGAAAGATCTCCATCCTCTGCCATCCTGATGAGTTTGGAAATTTCACAACCTGTCGAGTCCTTGATGATGTCCAGTCATGTCATCTTCTGGCCACCTCATCTTATTCCACGCTCTACCATATCTTGAATAACATCTTTTATCATCGAGAAATATCTCAATGTAAAAAAAGAATAATTAAAGATCAAATAAATGAAGTATTAAAAGAAATGATACTTTGAAACTGGCGTTTAGTTGTTACTTTAATATATAACTATGAAAAAAAACCAGGTGCTACTTCTTAGTAATTCACGTGTTTTTTTACCGATATCAACTGACCATGTAAAACAAAACAGAGAATGTGGTAAATTGTACTGTACTCTGTCTATTTTTATGATAATCAACAAACAGGTATTACTACCTTAAAAATGACATTCGTAACGACTGCTACGATAAATCCATTCAATCTTGGTAATAATTAATCATAAATCTTTAACGTGGTTATGAAATAATACACTCATGCAAAATATGAAGTCAATACGCTCAGTAATTACGGAGATAATAGACAATATCGGTGGACAACTATTGATGAACGCACTAAAGAAACTATAAATAAAACATTTTTTTCAATACCAGGTGAAGAAACGAGGACGAGTATTAAAACCTCACTTTGAGTTTCTGGACCTGGTTGACCTTGATGTGACCCAGATGTGGGATTTATACTCAACTTGTGAGATGAGGTTTGTGTGTATCTTAATAATAGTGTTGTTTTTATAACTGGGATCCTTATCCTAGCATAATCTGGCCCATCAAAAGCCTCTGTCAGTTATTGTTTATTCCTTCACACAAAATGGATATGAGGCGTGGACTGTAAACAAAAGAGCTCAAGATAAGCTGGAAGCAACTGAGATGTGGTTTTTCAGAAGAATGATGAAAATGCATCGACAGCAAGAAAATGTATGTAGAAGCCTCTCAGAGATGCTGGAGTAAATAGACACATTATAGCAAATGTTAGACACAAGATTCACATAGTCAAGATTTTTATAGCATGTAATGAGAAAAGCAAAACTTGAACATTTAGTAACTACTGGAAAGATCAAGAGGAGAAGAGACACAGGAAGACGGAGGAAATTTCTGGATGGGTTGTCACTGTGGCACATAAAGATATCACAAACTGAATTTATTAACAAAACAAGAGACATATAGTTGTGGAAAAACTTGATCATCTACACCACTTGGCATGGCACTTGATTGATGGACACAAGTAATAAGGAGCACTCAAACATGGCACTTGATTGATTGACACAAGTAATAAGGAGCACTCAAACATGGCACTTGATTGATGGACACAAGTAATAAGGAGCACTCAAACATGGCACTTGATTGATGGACACAAGTAATAAGGAGCACTCAAACATGGCACTTGATTGATGGACACAAGTAATAAGGAGCACTCAAACATGGCACTTGATTGATGGACACAAGTAATAAGGAGCACTCAAACATGGCACTTGATTGATGGACACAAGTAATAAGGAGCACTCAAACATGGCACTTGATTGATGGACACAAGTAATAAGGAGCACTCAAACATGGCACTTGATTGATGGACACAAGTAATAAGGAGCACTCAAACATGGCACTTGATTGATTGACACAAGGAATAAGGAGCACTCAAACATGGCACTTGATTGATTGACACAAGTAATAAGGAGCACTCAAACATGGCACTTGATTGATGGACACAAGTAATAAGGAGCACTCAAACATGGCACTTGATTGATGGACACAAGTAATAAGGAGCACTCAAACATGGCACTTGATTGATGGACACAAGTAATAAGGAGCACTCAAAGATTATCTATATGTTAATTCTTATTCATTACTTGACACAAGAGATATCATAGGAGCAATCAAAGATGATCTGTCTGTTAGTTCTTGTTTATTACTTGACCCTTGACTTAAGAGAAGTCATAGAGACACGCAAATATAATCTGTATGTCATTTATTGCTCCTGCTTTTACTAGGACCTGGACTTCTAATTCAGGATGTAAAGAATAGAACCACTGTCTTCTTTCCAGGCATGTTGTGAATGATGCAAAAAGCTATGCCTTTGAGACAAAATGTGAGTGTCACCTCTGTTACTCAACTGAGGAGGACCTATCCTTCTGTTAGAAAGACTATAGCTTAGTGTTTATTTCTGGTTTGTTGTTGTTTCTTGATATGGTCCTTATTGGATCATAACTTGGTAAAAGAGTCCTTGTTCCTTTTATATTTCTTATTGACAATTTTTAGATATGTATTAGTTATATTAGTATCCAGCGACAATAATATTTTATCGTAAGTCTTAAGATTGAGTCTACTCAACTCACAACAATGCAGCAGGGACATGTGATGGATTTTAGTTACTTCTGCTAACAGTCATGAATTAGTCAAAACATTGTTTCATTTAGATAGCAAATTCTAAAAAAAAAATATTTATCAAATTCACTTCTTCAGTTACATAATATATTAAAATAATTTATGTCTGACCACCAGTTGGACATCCTGACAGAATGTCAGCTCTGAAGATAGGTAGCTGTTATAACTTTATTATTGCTAGAGAATTATTATTGACTTCAGAATGACAGCTTTGAAGATGGGTAGTATTATGATTTTATTCCTAGCAAATTTTTATTGATTTCAGAATGTAAGCTCTGAATATGGGTAGCTGTTATAATTTTATTGCTAGCAATTTGTTATTGATAACTTCAGAATGTGAGCTCTGAAGATGGATAGTTATGATTTTATTGTTAAAAAATTGCTATTGACTTCAGAATGTAAGCTCTGAAAACAGATGCTTGTTATGATTTTACTAACAAATTGTTATTGATAACTTCAGAATGATTGATGAGAATAACAGTAGCAAAGTCACAGACTTGTGGAGGCACTCATCCATCTTAGTTTTACAACTCATCCATGGTCTTATACCAGTGCTTGCAGGCAGCAAAGGAACTTCAGAGGTAGGTCTGATATCTTGCTTCCAACAATATTTCCTTTTTTATTTCTTTTTATTAATTTTATCTTCGCATTTCTCATGTATTTTTTCACGTCATCTATTGCATCCCATTTATATTTGCTCAATCTAGCACATTTATTTTTATGCATCATGTTGATTAATATAGCACATTTATCTTTATCCATCTTCATTAAATTTTCAATATAGCACATTTATCTTTATGTATCTTCATAACATGTTCTTCTTCTTCAGCGTTCATTCTCAAACTCCCGCTGGATCTCTCTTTTAGCAGGATCATTGTCCTACTAGATTTCCAGCAGGATGTAAATCAGAGAATGAAAAAGCATTGTGTCGCCATTCTACTTGCGTCAATGGCTTGACACATCCGTCTTCAGTGGAATAATATGTTCAATGTAGCATATTTATCTATATGTAATCTCGCAGACATTCTGTTCATTGTTGCATATTTATCTATATGTATCTCGCAGGCGTTATGTTTCTAACATTCACTGACATCTCACATTCTTTTAATTGTATCACATTGTGTAGATGTGTCTCATTTACATAGTTCTGCTTTGATTCATGTTCTATGATAGGGATATTTTTGGTACATCCAAGCACTACCCTCATAGTCTCATTTTGGTTTCTTTCCAATCTATCCACTTGTCTGTGACAGTGAGTAGACGGAAACCATAATCTATGATAGATAACATAATATTTTTAGCAGCAGTAGAAAAATTGACCATTGCTATATATCTACATCTGTATGTCTTTGATAGCACTGATCTCTCCATTTATTTTCTGAAGCATGTTGTCAATATGTTTATTGAATGAGAAATGTCCTTCTGTATTTCATTTCTCTCTATTTTTTTGTTCTAAACTTAGCTCATCTTTACTTTCAGACCAGCCGAGATTCTCTCTTCCAGCATCTGTGCAATATTGTCAATACAGATATGAAAGCCGAGGTAGTGAGCATTCACAAAACAAATAAACTGAAATTGATCAAACAAATTATCATTGATGGTAAGTTACTTCTCAAATATGTAGAACAGACATACTAAAAATGTGTTGTTTAAAAAATCACAACTTAAACAACCACTAATGTTAGATGTGTCTGGCTATTGGTACAAATAAAACAGAGACACAACACATTTCTGTTCTTCTGGACTACATTGTGCTGGAAACCTAATAGGATCATTGGCCTGCAACAAGAGAGATTCAATGGGAGTTTGAGAACAAATGAAAGAAGATCAACTGAAACCAAGTTAAACTATTTTTCTCTATAATCCATTAAAATTGATACTTCTGAAATGTGGTAATAAGATACTTCGTTCATTATTATAGTTTCTTCTAATTCAGAACCTTTTTGTGTTGGGGTCAGATAGTTTGGTCAGATAAGAGCCCATGCTATGAATTTTAAGACAAGACAAGATTCGCCCGCTTTTACATAAATTAAATTGTTTTCTGTTATGGTGATCCTGTGTATTGTTACACAGACAGACTCACCGATCGTCCCTTAGTTTCAGCATTGGGTCGAATTGACAATTTTTTGTGCCAAATGGATTCAAAAAGCTTATTTTTGAAGTTTTTGAGTTTCAAGTAATGTTTCCTGAGCACTGAGGGACCAGTGCATATCATACTTTTAAATCAGCCTGGCAGGCCAGTAAAATTGGCTTGACTGGTCAGTTTTGGCCTGTGATTGTGTTTTGTACATTGCAGTTATAAATATAGTGGGGCAGTATAGAAAAACCCAGAATAGTCAATAATTTTGAAAAATTGACATGAAAATAAAATTAAGTTATCATTGCACAATTTTTAACCTTTAGGGCCCTGAATTAAATTGAGAAATTTCTCCCCAGGGCCAGGATTCTTTTTGGAAAATTTTCGTTGTTGATGGTGAGTGTTTTGAAAACGCAATAACTTTTTTGTTTTAGAAGATATTTAAATACTTTTTGCACATGTAAATAAAGGAATGAATAGTGAATATAATCGTGTTTTTGTTGTTGTTGTATGTGTGATATGACAGTTGTGAGCAAGTTGTGAAGTTGAAAATTCGGGGGAAAAACGGAAAACGTCATTTTCAAAATCGCAAATATATCTTCTTGACGCCCCTAATACATGAGCAATGTGTGGCAACATTGGTAAAATCCTCATAAATACCTATACTTATTGTATATGTATTGTTTTATATCCAAACTAATATAATATGAACTAAAAAACTAATAAAACGTGAAGAAATCGCATATAATGTCCGTCCGGTCAACACTAGGTCTATGCCGACACGCAACGTAATTATTGTCCATGCACACATGTGGCACCCCTGATACATATTATTTTTGTGTTTTTGAATGAATACACAAACATTCTTATCAAATAACAACATATTAAACACACAAAAACAACAATTAAAACATGTAGTTTATAAGAAATCGCATATAACGTCCGTCCAGTAAACACTAGGTCTATCCCGACACGCAGCGTAATTATTGTCTAAGCACACACGTGGCACCGCTGATACATATTATTTTTGTGTTTTTGAACGACTACACAAACATTCTTATCAAATAACAACATATTAAACACAAAAAACAACAATTAGAACATGTAGTCACGATCACTTACCCATGCCACGCGGTACTCAATTTGATAGTAAAATACGGCCGAAAATGGCTAAAGTCGCTCTAGAAATGCGTTGACAAATTCAACCGGCTTTATCTCTCTTACAATCGTAATGAGTAAAGGAATTTGACCTTTAAACTGTGACGTAATCCTAGCTTCGTTTGGCGTGCTTTATACGGCATCTGTTCATTACTTCGTGAAGTTCCGTACTCGGGAATCAGGCGATATCGTATGGTGAGTGACCTCGCCCGCAGGCACAAGGGGGCGTGACCTCGCCCGCAGAGTCGTAAAGGTTAATCAACATTATGGAATATTTCTCGTGTTTGTTTTTGGTAACATTCACAGTAAAAAGTGGTTCAAAACATGGTAGAGGATTGACCTCATTGTATTTAGGTTTCCCCTTATGTACTCTGTCCCTTTCATCGAAACAGTATGCTGCCTGCGGATAGTATCTCTAAAAGCACGTAACTCTTTAGCTTCAAGTGATAATCCCCACTAATCTCTGAAAAATTAACCTTTCTATACAAGGAGACGAGCCAGATTTGAACTCACAACCTCTTGAACTTAAAAGCAAATGGCTTGACCCCTATGCCAGGGAGATACCTGTGCTAACATTTATAATCTTCTTTAACACACTGAAAGAAAATATCTCCCTATTTATCAACACTTTTCAATATCCCCAATTATATACATATTCTCTATTCTGTATATGCTGAATTTCTTTTACTGCATACATATTTCATCTATCAAGAATGACTACAATGAAGAAGTTTACCATAATTTCATTAATTGTATGCCATTCTTCTCGTTTTAAGTAGATCAAGACTGGTAGCCTGATCTATTATCTTTTCAGACATAGAATGCTTGTCTTTTTATGTGTTCTTTACCTGTATTAACCTGTAAGATTTACTGTATATTTGACTTTTTTTTTTTTACTTTATTTAAATATGATGTTCTTCAAAGTTGACAATGAACAATGAAGCTGAACTTCAATAGTTATGAGCTCGTCCATCAGTACTGAAAGTTACACAATACGATCATCTATGCAGATTGTTGGTTAATGTGAGAAACAAGCAAGTGTAGATGGGGTTTCATCATTACCAAAACTGTACGAAAGTTGCAGGGAGATTTACTGCCTATCGCAGAGCAACATCTAGTATGATAATGGAGATAGAGGTGATGACGCCAGTTCTCTACTTACTTGATGACGCAATCACCAACACACACAGTGATTCCGTAACAGCCAGAGAAATGAAAATACAAGATAAGCATGGTATAGAGTTCTAGGAAGTTATTTTGAACCAATGATGATATATGGAAGTTAATCTTAGACAATTAGCAGAATAATAAAATATTATGTCGAGATAGAGATATGGTTTTATAGAATACTGTTCAGAATACCATGAACAGATATAAAGCATAATGAAAATATATGGAAAGAAGTAAATATCCACATACTTTAGACACATCATGAGAAGAAGAAAGATGGAGTAGATTATGACAACAGATGACCAGATTGCACTTCATTATCTAGTGATGCGCATTCCTGTGAAAAGTAATTTACCCATTATGCACCGTTTTATGCAATAGACAGCTTTCTTAGTAAACAGGAACCATCTCCTTATGAATGCCATTGACAGAAAGTTATTTTTCCCCCAAATAGTCACAACTCATGCTGTTTGTTCCTTGTTCACTCTTGGAACATGGTTGCCATTTTGTTTATGCACCATATATTTGTATACAATAGCTACCTGCGCAACTATTGTCTGCCAAACACATTGATTGCATAACTCAATGTTGTAACCTCATAATCCAATATTTAAAAATGACATATTGCATTTCTATTGGTTGCTGGTTTAGCAGTCCATGGGCTCATCCCTTTGACCCAAACATGCATTTCTATTCCATTCTACATTAGTTTGTGACTTACTTATTTACTTCCCTTTGTATCACTATCTACTGTAACATGGCTGGTTGTACAATTTTTAGTGAATTAATTCCACAGTTTAAATTATTACCTTTGAGACAGAAACTGAATTGTGTCTTCTTCCAACATGATTTTGATTATTTCAGGTGCTCCACTTTTCTTCCCTGAGAAGACAAAGAAAAGAGTTGAGCTGTTTAAATTGCTGAAGACTGTTTCAGTAAGAATTTCATTTTCCTATTACTAAATTAAAATTAAAATCTAATCCAGACTTTATAACTCCAGATATTATGCTAAAACAAACGAGAGTAGACTTCAATGGTTTTTACATAGATAAGATTACAAGAGTAAAACAAGGTTTTAGCTTAGCTATAGATTTTGATATGAGAAGCTATGCCCAAAACAAACACTTTGGTATGGACAGATGATGGGACTCATAGTGATCTAGATTTTACAGACACATTGACTTTATTAAGTCCAACACCGGATATGGCACATGAAAAAAACACCACATTTTTACATCTACATCAAACCTACTGATACTAAGAAATACACATGGTTTTCTTTTTTCTGCTTTACACTTCTAATTCATCTGCTTTTCGTAACTCTTTGCTAATTTCCCAGCTTTTTCACCTGTGTCACTTATGTAAATGATGAAGACGACTTTCTTGATTAATCCTATGAGATGATTGATTCTTTACGTGGACGCCCATACTCCGTCAGTGTCCTTTCATTGTCCGTAAATTCTCTCGCCATTATACCTTGACTAATATTCAGGGTACTTACTTATTCTGATAGAGTTAAACTTTTCTCACTTTTCATCTCCATAAGTCTACTGTCCATGGAATCTTGTTCAAGCACTATTCTTCAGCCTGATCATCAAACTCGTGCTATTTTCCAAGACTTTCCTCAGGTTTTCTTTCATCAGATGCCAAGCTGGCTGGCGTAAGCTGTCATGGCTCTCCACAGCTCTCTGTCCACAGTATTATGTATCAAAGTCGTTGTTGTTTCCTTGCCGTGCCAGGTTTTCAAACTGTCTAATATTTTGTCATGTTGTCTGTCTCTGTTGCCTTCAATTTTGCCTGTTGTGATTATGTTCTCTTTAGGTGTGATAAAAATCTTAATGACAGTTTGGTCCACCACACTCACCTCAGGGCATATGTTTCAGACTATTTTGGCACGGTTTGTTGGAAATACCATCGTTGCTGCACATGTCTCTGTGAAGTTAAGATCTGCTCCGTTTCATTTCCTAAGGCCACTTACAGTATCGATTAAACCTTTACAAGTGAATCCTGTAATATCATTTACATTATCAATTGTAAATGCCGTGACAAGAAGTATATAGTTGAAACTGGTTTAAGACTAAGTGACAGTTTCTACCGTCATCTTCATGCTATTAACCACAGAAAACCTACTCCTGTCACAGTACATGTCAATGGTGATGATCATCGTGGTGCCCATGATATTCAGGTCACTGTTCTAAGATTTTGCACCACAGATGATAGAGCTAGGTACTTTCTTGAAAATCAGTATATAGCTCATTTTGGTACCCTTAAGCCTTGTTGTCTTAGCTCAGATCGTTCATTTATTTAGAATTAGCTGGTATCGTCTTTGTTGTATTGTCATTCTTGTTGTTTTCAGGTTTAGTTATTTTATTCTGTTCTCATTCCCTTATATTTTTTAATATTTGCCTCTGTGACAATACTTGTGTATACGTATGCCATTGTTACCTTGTACATCTCTGCTGTTCAATGTCTGGCATCTAATATTTTTGTGATAGTGACATTATTTTTGTAACTGTTTATTCAGTTTGTTTCTGTATTTTCTTGAAAAAGGCCTTACGGTTGATATGTTGGGTGTCTAATATATTGTTATTTGTATGTTTTCGTACCAAAGTCAGATAGTCTGTGCGACATAGTCAATCAAACTCATCATACTTGTGTTCTATGTAAGTACTATTGTTATACAGTTTTACAGTAGCATCAGTTATTATCAATTGTCATACCCATATAAATGCTTGTAGTAGCACTCTTTTGTTAATCATTCTCAGTACATGTTCGATATGTCCACAGTTTTATTAATCATTCTAAGTACATGTTCGATATGTCCACAGTTTTATTAATCATTCTCAGTACATGTTCGATATGTCCACAGTTTTATTAATCATTCTCAGTACATATTCGATATGTCCACAGTTTTATTAATCATTCTAAGTACATATTCGATATGTCCACAGTTTTATTAATCATTCTAAGTACATGTTCGATATGTCCACAGTTTTATTAATCATTCTAAGTACATGTTCGATATGTCCACAGTTTTATTAATCATTCTAAGTACATGTTCGATATGTCCACAGTTTTATTAATCATTCTAAGTACATGTTCGATATGTCCACAGTTTTATTAATCATTCTAAGTACATGTTCGATATGTCCACAGTTTTATTAATCATTCTAAGTACATGTTCGATATGTCCACAGTTTAATTAATCATTCTAAGTACATGTTCGATATGTCCACAGTTTAATTAATCATTCTAAGTACATGTTCGATATGTCCACAGTTTTATTAATCATTCTAAGTACATGTTCGATATGTCCACAGTTTTATTAATCATTCTAAGTACATGTTCGATATGTCCACAGTTTTATTAATCATTCTAAGTACATGTTCGATATGTCCACAGTTTTATTAATCATTCTAAGTACATGTTCGATATGTCCACAGTTTAATTAATCATTCTAAGTACATGTTCGATATGTCCACAGTTTTATTAATCATTCTAAGTACATGTTCGATATGTCCACAGTTTTATTAATCATTCTAAGTACATGTTCGATATGTCCACAGTTTTATTCTTATTTTATATAAAGATATTGTTTGGTGTCTACTCCTCTTCATCTTCTGCTTTCGCTCTCTGATTACAAACACAAAAGTTTGTATGATTTCCGCCGGAGAGCGTGAAAATTTGGGGTTTATAGCATCAAGGATGCATGGTAGTGTAGTGTTGTCAGCTGACCAGCTTTGAATGTACTTCTCATTTATGGTTTGAAGAAAAACTCTCTGTCCACCCAGCCGCCAGGTGATATGGACCAGAGGGATTAGCTCTGGTCGAGGGATATCATAAGTGTTACAGAGTATGAGCTGAAAGTGAAACTTTGCAGGAGTTTGAGAACAAGTACACAAGAAGAAACATATACATGTATATATATTTATGAATTGGTTGGTTGGTTGCTGATCCAGCTGTCCATGGGTTCATGCTATTTGACCCAATATTTATTATAATTTGATATTTTTGATCAGTCATAATTTTCTGACGGGTTATCACTCATGTCCTATTTTGCCAGATCTGGGAAAGTGAAGGTGGCGAGCTTGATGTTGACCACATCATACCCAGGTATATCGTTGGTCAAGGTAAAATATGGTCCTAACATTGTATTCCCCAATATGATGTGGACAAGGAAAGATTATAATTACACTGTATTTTTTTTTCATATTTGTTATGGTGTGCAGATTCAATCATTTCTCATTAACAGGATCAGTCAAGTATGCCTAGTATGTCTTTAGTGTTCCAGTCCCTTTGTCAGTTCTTCAGTTCTGTTGATCCTAGAGGTCTTCTGGAACTGCCAAATCAACCAAATGATGTAAGTTTTCCCACTAAATTTGATGTATCGGGTTAGTCATGCCTATTTCAGAAAATATATAGATGTTAATAATAATGCTGTCGGGGTAGAAGCAACATTGATAGTGAGCTTGCCTCGCAAACCCAGCTCATCGGACTGGGTGGTTCAAATCCCAGCCATTCACATTGTACTGATGATATGATTGGATGTCTTAGTGGCATCTAAAAATTCAACTTCTTCTTCTGCGTTCGTTCTCAAACTCCTGCAGATCAGCAGGATGTAGTCCGGAGAACGGAATGCGGTGTGTCATGGTTTACAGCATTGCTGCGATATCTGCGCCTTTCGTCTTGACACATCCGACTTCAACATGGCTTTGGGTCACTGACCCTATGTGGGATGGGACAGCCAACTCCATCCCATAACCTCCTTAGTCGCCTCGTACAACATGCATGGAAGGTAAACAGTGTTGCTATTCTTTGCTCCCCTTTCGAGCCCTGTCAACACACGAGAGTCACAATTCAACAATAGTTGACTAACAGTGCCCTATACAGAATATACTTCAATATTAAATAGTTATGCTCGCCGGAAACTTAACAGCTTTATTTACTATATATATATATTTATGAATAGTTTTTTGGTATCTGTATTTTAGTTTCTTTCATCAACTATTTAATATGAAGAAAGAACTAGTAAGAGAAATAAAGATCAGCCAAATAAAATACTTTGAACACATTAAAAGACATGACACTATATTGAAGACCTTACTTGAGTGTAAAGTCAAAGGGAAGCGAGCAAGAGGTAGGCAGAGATACAAGTGGGAGAGTAACATCACACGATGGACAGGTTACAGTCTAGCAGAGTGCACCACCAAGACAAGAGACAGGAGATGTTGAAGATACATTGCAGCCAACCTTCGTTGCGGAGACGGCACTTGATGATGATGATGATCAACTATTGCTGTAATATTATTGTTTCTGACAAAGGTCTTTGACAAAAATGTTAAGTTCTTCTTCCTTATTATAATTTCTTCTAGTATTTTATCACACAGTGAAAAACAAAATATATTTCTGAATAAAAGTAAGACCATGATTATGAAAAGTGACAAATCTCCATCAATAACAGATAGCTAGAAAGAGTTGCCAGTTTTGAATACCGTGATTCTCTTATAAGTAGCAACTGTGATTGGCATAAAATGAGACGGAGGTTGACCATTACATAAATGATACAAATGAATAATGTATGGCTGATTTACTACAAAATAAAACTAACTTTCCTTAACTGATTCCGGCCGGAATATTTTTAGCGTTTAAACGTAATTAAATTTTGTTCGATTTTTTTTGTGTGCACATGCATCACGGAAACAAGAAATACTACTTCTAAATATATTTACATTATAATGTAATATATATATTTCGAAACAGAAATGGACAGAAAATTTGATTATCACAAGATCATTTTGAAAAAAAAATTTGGTTAATATATACAAATTATTTTAGACAGAAAAGAAAATATGTAAATGACACATAAATATTATTTTAGATATGATTTGACCTTACCACATTTTTGAATCAATAAATTCCACTCAAACTGTATCATTTCTGTAGATAATCCAATTACAAACACAATAATGTATAATATATATGCATAGTGCGTCAAAAATTTATTATTTAGAAAGAATTTCGACATCTATCAAAAACAGTAGACTTAACTTTACACGAAACTAAAATGAAAATATGGCTAATTTTTCTTACAAAATGGCATAAATTTGCAAACATGATGCTAGAAGCATTTGCCAGGTTGGATTTCATAATAAATGAGACCAAAGTAAATAAAATAGTTATTTTACGAAAATAAGTAAATTGGAAAAAATATATAAAACATATAAGGAAAAATGACGTCACAGACCCCCCATTATAAAATCGAATCAATAACTTAACAAAATTGATATCAATACACATAAAAATCATGCAAGAAGTAATGTGGACATATTACACTTTATTTTGGAAACATTCTTATGTTGATATAAATACCGGGGGAAAAAACATGAATGTCATTGGAGTATGACTTATAGAAGTCTTTTCGGCCAGAAGACATAAGGTTTACTGACTTGTATAAGTCTCCCCGGCTGGAATCAGTTAACGGCTGCATGTTCCTAGTGGCAATATATGGATGTGAATCTTGAACAATTGCCAATAAAGTGAGAAACAGAATTTCAGCGTTTGAAACAAAAGGTTACAGAAGTATACTCAGAATATCATGGAACTAAAAGATACCAATACAGACATTCTGAAAGATTTGAAAGTAAAAGAAACTGGGTAAACAACAAGGTTCTCTATACAATTACAATATTTTGGCCATACTAAACAACATGACAGTCTAAAAAAGACCATAATAGAGAGGATGATGCCAGTACAACAAAAAAGAGAAAAACATTTAAAAAAAAGATTGACCAAAGATGTCAAAGAACATGATACAGAAGCAGCAATATTAGCTCAAGATCTGCGTGAATTTTGAAAGACTGCAATGACTACTACATCCTGTCTATAATACGCTACCTGATGATAACTAATCTCATAGTTTTCCATGTAACAATAATACCATCACATCTTTATGCCTGTGAAACATGGACAGTATATGCTAGACATGCTAAAAAACTCAACAGCTGCCACCGCAAGGTGATCAACATTTATTAGTGGAATAAAATACAAGATTGTGCTGGACTGATGAAATATAAATCTTTAAACATCCCCACAATGCTGATAATGGCATAGCAAAGCTGACCACATCATCTGGTCTGCATGAAAGATCTATAACACAAGAACATCTATATGAAGAGCTCCAGACCAGAGAGCAGAATCTATCTATTATCAATTTCACTTGTGCCGTTAAGTGTCGTGGGGAGTTTTTTGTCTTTGACCATTTGAGTTGCATTGGCCATGGTAAGCCTGTGTCTATTTCATGTTTCTTTGATTGCCTCTGCCAATCTAGTTCTTGGTCTTCATCGTGCCTTGAAGCCCGGTCTTCTGTCGATGTATGCAGGAAGGGCTGGTTGTGCAGGTTCCATTCTCATAACGTGACCAAACCATCTGGTTTGCTACCTCTCGATGTAGTCTGGTCATGAGAGTCTTTATTTCTTTCCTAATAACTTTTTTCCTGCGTCTCTTCTCGTGACATTTATAACTTTCCTCAAACATCTCATTTTGCAAACTGTGATCTTTTTAACTAATGTCTTTGTCAAGGGCCATGTTTGACATTGGTAACACAGAGTTAGTATAAAAATGCTGTTTATCAATTGTCGTTTTGTAGCCATGCAGATTGATTGGGTGCTTAAGTATTGGTGACAGCTAGTAAGTCACAGCATTGACTTTCCCACAACAGAGAGGGGTTCACAGTATCCACAATGAAGATAACATTCTGGAAAGAATATGTTGCTTGATATTACTAAGATACTTCCAGGCACAGATGGTTGTGTTGGGCCATTGGCGCACAAATAAAACAACAACACAACTCATTTCTATTCTCTGCACTACATCCTTCTGGAAATCTAGTAGGACTATTGTCCTGCTACAAGAGAGATCCACTGGGAATTTGAGAATGAATGCTGAATAAGAAGAATAACATACTTCTATTAAAATATACTCATTGGAGAGTCTGGCACAGTATATACCTGACTAGCATAGCAGACTCAGGTTTGGTGCAGCTGCTGTAGAGAACTTCAGACAATCAGCTGTCCAACAGGAACATGCTTGAAGAACAGAAAGAACTGCTCACTCACATACTTCTCATATCAGAAGGCAGCAAATGGGATTTTAACCAGGTTTATTCAGTTGACATCTACTCACAACTTGAGTCAGCATGTTTTCAAAATATGATAAATCCACATCTCTTTAAAAATAAAGTGATTTTAGTCGACTTCCAACATTTATATTCTCAAATTACTATGAATATGGACAGGTCAGTAAATACAAAGACAATAACGCACATGCTGCACAGATATGTAAATTCCTCTAGAACCACAAACATTAACACTAGTATGTACCATTCACACCTGGAACTGGATGGACTTTTAGATTTTAGGAGATAATCAATAAACCAGAGGTGGGTGTGTTCACTGTTCACGCCCACTGTCAATTCAATTGCAATTAGAAAATTCAAGGGAAATAAGAGAAACCCTTCAATTGTCCCCTGGTGAAATCAGGGGAGGCAAGCCAGAAACTTGGCAGGTAGACATCATCTAGTACCATTTCTGCAACAAAGGTTGGCTGCAACAGATCTCAACATCCCCTGCCTCTTGTTTTGGTGATGCACTCTGCTAGACTGTACCCTGTCCATCTTGTGATGTTATTCTCCCACATGTATCGCGTATCTCATGCAATATGTTTCCGTACACTGCATAGCAAATTAGTTCTTCTTCTTTTTGTTGGTGTGCCAATTAGATTTGTTTGTTTTCGTGGAACTATTATTCTTTGAAACACTAAAGGTTGTCCTCCTGTTTTGCACCGTAAAAGTTTATTAGGGTTGTTGTAAAGCTTCCTTCTAATTAGATGTGTGAGTAATAATTCCTCCTTATTTGTCAATGGTTCTGTTCTGATATAGGTTTGCTGATAGATTTTTTAAAACTAAAGTCATGTTTCATCATGGGAGAAGTGGCGCTGTCTGATGTTAACTTTCTGAATTCAGAAACTGTACATGTTGTAACTGCAGGTTATATGCTAGATATAGCAGAATCGTGTATGTTATTGGGCGCTGAAGGTCTAAAATATGTGGAGGGTGTGCTGGTATAACTACATTGTGGATATGCAGGTGTTGTAAATGTGGAAGGTGTGCTGTTATAGTGAAGATGTGCAAATGCAGGTGTAAATATGGAAGGTGTGCTGGTATAGCTACATTGTGGATATGCAGTTGTTGCAAATGTGGAAAATATTCCATTATTATATTGAAGACAACGGCGAGAGTGGGTACTGTTAAATTTGTTGGATTGTTATTACTATTAGTGAGTTGTGGAGACAATCTTGCTGTCACTGGCATTAGAATATCTTCCTCTGTTTCTGTAGCAGGAAATAACACAGACACAGATACATCATGATCATTATCAGAATGATCAAAATCGCTCTTTCTTTTTATGCTGCCACAGTTCATACTTTGATGATGACTACACACGGAACATTCTAAAACAGTTAGGTTAGGATTAAAATCCATCCAGATGTGGGCACTGTTAGTAGCTATCAATTTGGCTCGAGCTAGAGATTTACTATCCTTGTTGATTTTGAGTTTATGATTTCGCATTACACACTTGACACACAATGTGGTTGAATGTTTTGTTTCAATATCGTCCATGATATGTATCCCATAAATACTAGCCAGGTCACTTTGATATAAGCTACAGGACCGTGGTTTCTTCTGCATCCTTTTATCTTTCTTAGATAATGTTCTTCCTTCTAATAATGTTCTAATATTTGCACAAGTAAAATGAGATCTAACTAGATATACATGCTAAACTAGTGTTTGATGGTGGCATAATAGGTTTATTTTGGACTTATATTTGCCGAACACGAATAGAAAAATTATCATGCAGACAAGTTCGTAACGTTAATGCTACACAAAGAATGAATCTTTTATATGATCTAATTGCGCAATGTAACTAATTTCGATCATATTTGCACAAGTAAAATGAGATCTAACTAGATATACAAGCTAAACTAGTATTTGATGGTGGCATAATAGGTTTATTTTGGACTTATATTTGCCGACCACGAATAGAAAAATTATCATGCAGACAAGTTCGTAACGTTAATGCTACACAAAGAATGAATCTTTTACATGATCTAATTGCGCAATGTAACTAATTTCGATCATATTTGCACAAGTAAAATGAGATCTAACTAGATATACAAGCTAAACTAGTATTTGATGGTGGCATAATAGGTTTATTTTGGACTTATATTTGCCGACCACGAATAGAAAAATTATCATGAAGACAAGTTCGTAACGTTAATGCTACACAAAGAATGAATCTTTTACATGATCTAATTGCGCAATGTAACTAATTTCGATCATATTTGCACAAGTAAAATGAGATCTAACTAGATATACATGCTAAACTAGTATTTGATGGTGGCATAATAGGTTTATTTTGGACTTATATTTGCCGACCACGAATAGAAATATTATCATGAAGACAAGTTCGTAACGTTAATGCTACACAAAGAATGAATCTTTTACATGATCTAATTGCGCAATGTAACTAATTTCGATCATATTTGCACAAGTAAAATGAGATCTAACTAGATATACAAGCTAAACTAGTATTTGATGGTGGCATAATAGGTTTATTTTGGACTTATATTTGCCGACCACGAATAGAAAAATTATCATGAAGACAAGTTCGTAACGTTAATGCTACACAAAGAATGAATCTTTTACATGATCTAATTGCGCAATGTAACTAATTTCGATCATATTTGCACAAGTAAAATGAGATCTAACTAGATATACATGCTAAACTAGTATTTGATGGTGGCATAATAGGTTTATTTTGGACTTATATTTGCCGACCACGAATAGAAATATTATCATGAAGACAAGTTCGTAACGTTAATGCTACACAAAGAATGAATCTTTTACATGATCTAATTGCGCAATGTAACTAATTTCGATCATATTTGCACAAGTAAAATGAGATCTAACTAGATATACATGCTAAACTAGTATTTGATGGTGGCATAATAGGTTTATTTTGGACTTATATTTGCCGACCACGAATAGAAAAATTATCATGAAGACAAGTTCGTAACGTTAATGCTACACAAAGAATGAATCTTTTACATGATCTAATTGCGCAATGTAACTAATTTCGATCATATTTGCACAAGTAAAATGAGATCTAACTAGATATACAAGCTAAACTAGTATTTGATGGTGGCATAATAGGTTTATTTTGGACTTATATTTGCCGACCACGAATATAAATATTATCATGAAGACACGTTCGTAACGTTAATGCTACACAAAGAATGAATCTTTTACATTATCTAATTGCGCAATGTAACTAATTTTGATCATATTTGCACAAGCAAAATGAGATCTAACTAGATATACATGCTAAACTAGTGTTTGATGGTGGCATAATAGGTTTATTTTGGACTTAATATTTGCCGACAACCAATTGAAAAATTATCATGAAGACACGTTCGTAACGTTAATGCTACACAAAGAATGAATCTTTTACATTATCTAATTGCGCAATGTAACTAATTTTGATCATATTTGCACAAGTAAAATGAGATCTAACTAGATATACATGCTAAACTAGTGTTTGATGGTGGCATAATAGGTTTATTTTGGACTTATATGTGCCGACCACGAATTGAAAAATTATCATGAAGACACGTTCGTAGCGTTAATGCTACACAAAGAATGAATCTTTTACATTATCTAATTGTGCAATGTAACTAATTTTGATCATATTTGCACAAGTAAAATGAGATCTAACTAGATATACATGCTAAACTAGTGTTTGATGGTGGCATAATAGGTTTATTTTGGACTTAATATTTGCCGACAACCAATTGAAAAATTATCATGAAGACACGTTCGTAACGTTAATGCTACACAAAGAATGAATCTTTTACATTATCTAATTGCGCAATGTAACTAATTTTGATCATATTTGCACAAGTAAAATGAGATCTAACTAGATATACATGCTAAACTAGTGTTTGATGGTGGCATAATAGGTTTATTTTGCACATTCTTATGGTAAACGATGATCTAACAAATTTGACACTGTATGTAAAGTAATGTTATTAGGCCTACTAAATTAACATGAAGAATAACGAAATTGTCTTACCTGTATAAATATTGAATGTGCACTGGTCAAAAACAATGACAACCTAATAGGACTTGTACAAAAATATGAGGATGGAAAATGTTGAGTTGTGCTTACAAATGCACAAACTCTGGCTGCTGTATAAAATTCGCAAAATTGAGAAACGGTATCTTTGAACCAGAAGCGAAATCCAAGCCTCCACGCGAATTATTTCATTCAGCGCTGGGTAATAAATATGTCAGGTCTGTTACACCCCTTCAGGACTACAATAGCTGAAATACGTCGTGTGTGGCCGAACTAAAAGTTCACATTTTTAGAATAAAATAACAGGTGTGCATTAGGTACTACAAGACCATTAGGCCTACTTGTAAACATAAATAAAACAGAAACAGAAACAAGGTTGCTTCAGATGTCACATGGGTAAATAGCAAGTATTGAGCAATAAGCAATATTAGAGGACTTTTTCATACTTCTCTCGCATAATTAGAATGCAGAAGTTTTAGACATGCATATAAATCATTGGCCACATGGATACATCACTGTGGTCATTATTATCTATGTTGACTTCACTAGATTCGCTTTGAATCCAATTAGTATATTTGATTGTATTTTTCTGTGTAGAACTTTGATTGTTATTTATTGTTGGTGCGTGACTCTGGTAGACAGCGGGAGAAAAGGTCATGCATAAGATTGGTAAGGAGATAAGATTGGTGAATGAAACTGGCAGGCAATGCTGTTAAACAAGTTGCTGGCCTACTGGTGATAAGTCTATGAACAATTACCATTCTGTGAAATTTGTAAGAGATTAAATATATTAGATACCACCAGCAGTGCTGAAGTATGGATATGTTGGGCCATTGGCACAAATAAAATAACAAAACGCACCACCTGTCTCTGTACTATTGCCTACTGAAAATCTAGAAGAATGATCATCCTTGTACAAGAGAGATCCATTGGGAGTTTGAGAATCTTCTTCTTGGTTGCAGTTTAATATGTCTACACAGCAAGTAATTTGTTTCTCAGACATGTTAAATATGTCTACACAGCAAGTAATTTGTCTCTCAGACATGTTAAATATGTCTACACAGCAAGTAATTTGTCTCTCAGACATGTTAAATATGTCTACACAGCAAGTAATTTGTTTCTCAGACATGTTAAATATGTCTACACAGCAAGTAATTTGTCTCTCAGACATGTTAAATATGTCTACACAGCAAGTAATTTGTCTCTCAGACATGTTAAATATGTCTACACAGCAAGTAATTTGTCTCTCAGACATGTTAAATATGTCTACACAGCAAGTAATTTGTTTCTCAGACATGTTAAATATGTCTACACAGCAAGTAATTTGTCTCTCAGACATGTTAAATATGTCTACACAGCAAGTAATTTGTCTCTCAGACATGTTAAATATGTCTACACAGCAAGTAATTTGTCTCTCAGACATGTTAAATATGTCTACACAGCAAGTAATTTGTCTCTCAGACATGTTAAATATGTCTACACAGCAAGTAATTTGTCTCTCAGACATGTTAAATATGTCTACACAGCAAGTAATTTGTCTCTCAGACATGTTAAATATGTCTACACAGCAAGTAATTTGTCTCTCAGACATGTTAAATAGGCAGGTTGTAGCATGCCATGGTTGCTTGTGCACCTCTTGGCCTGGTATCTCTGACTTCAACACCTATGCTTGCTTGGGCAGCACTGCAATCCATTTTGATATAAGAAATGCCAACAAATCTTAGTTTCCAGCCTCTTTTGCTTGGACTAAATCCATTCTCAACATCATGGAGTTGGCCTAGATGGGGAGTTTAACCTTTAGCAAACCAGATTAAAAAATACGAAACGTCTCCCTGCCACCGGTTTCTTTTTTGAAAATTTGCGTTATTGATGGTGACTGTTTTGAAAATGTGATAATTTTTTGGTTGTTAGAGATATTTAAATAATATTTGCACATATAAATAAAGAATTGAATTATGCATATATTGGTGTAATTTATGTACGTGTGTGTGTGATACCAGACGTATGAGAAAGTGGTAAAGACGTTTTTCACAAAAAACATATATTTTATAACAAAAATAAAGAGGAAAAAAATAAGTAAAATAAAAATAACTTACCTTACATATCGAATTCCTTGGCAACACTGTAAACTAAATCACACAAATCTGTTGCATTTATGTTCTTTCACTGCGAAATTATCAAAATATAGCCGGGGGAACTGTATAAAACATGTAGATTTGCAGTAAAATAGTTCTTTGAGCTTAGGCCTAGAGTTATTTTTTCTGCCATTTCAACATATTCGATATCAAACGTACAAGTCCCCAAACCAACACGGCATTCTGTATATTCACTGCTGTGAAACTAAATAACCTAATAATTCATGATTCAAGCCACGATTCAATGTTATTTTATTCGAAATACGATGAAATAAAGGTCTATAAAACGGATCCACCATCATGGCATCATACCGGTGTGCAGATGTGGTCAGATTAATTGCTCTTAAACGTTTACGAATAGCTAGCCATTCTCAAAAACAATCATTTCGGAAGTGGGGGATGTACCGGCTTCGATTGCGCATGTCCTCAGCTATGTGCACGGACTGTGGTACGGAATTAATGCTAAAAATAATCCACTGTTGGTATTAATAAAACTTTCTTTCATTACTACGTGTTTTCCTGTTAAGGAATGCAGGGAGACTTTTTGACTGTAAATAAAGGCCGGTTTTCCTTAGCTGTCACCGCAATGTGTACAGGAAGAATTTTTTATTTCACCTCCGAAAGACAAAAATCCTTATCCCAACCGTGAATTGAACTCGGACCTCAGGCTTCTGAGACCAACGTTATGGTCATACGGATGCACATTAATATGTGATGCAATCCCACAAATATTTTATTTAATCTAGCTAATACAGACTTTTTATTGTTTATTAACCAGTGTATTAACTTTTTCTGCACAGGACTTCTGCCCTAGTGTCACATTAGACATGATGAGATCTTTGCTGTTAGTGGCCTGCCAGGAAATGGATAGCATGAAAGACAGAGGGGACTCAGAGGCACAAGCTGCAGAGAGTGCAGGAGCCATTCCAAAACCAGCACGAGAGGAGCAATCAGCTATGAAAAGAGTGAGTGATGCAGCAAAGGAAGTGAAAGAAGCTCTCAAAAACATAACTGATGCATTGCATGAGCTTCGTGACTCCACAAAAGAAGGTGCCCAGAAAAATTCAAAGAATCTTCAGAAAGGTGAAAACAGTTTATCTGGAGCTGTGAATGTTCAGACACAAGAACTACCAAATAACAGTGACTTCTCTAATGTTTTGAAAGTTAAGGACAATACAAGAAAAGATTCTGAACAGCTTTCAAATCAAGCAAAAGAAAAAGAACCTGCAGCAGAATCAAAGAATGAATGTGAACCTTTGAAGGAATCAATAGAAAATGACCATCAAATGACCTACCTGGTGAAGCTAACAGCATCACTGCAGACCTCACTGATCATGTGGTGTTGGCAACAACTGGATACAAAGAGCGTTCAAGAGAATGAAAAACTCTCCAGCTTGATCAACAAGGTTATCAGAGATTGTAAGTACTTTACTAAGACTTCTGTACACAGACTACTAGACTTCTGTATACAGATTACTAGACTTCTGTACACAGGTTACTAGACTTCTGTACACAGGTCACTAGATTTCTGAACACAGATTACTAGACTTCTGTACACAGATAACTAGACTTCTGTACACAGATAACTAGACTTCTGTACACAGATAACTAGACTTCTGTACACAGATAACTAGACTTCTGTACACAGATAACAAGACTTCTGTACACAGATAACTAGACTTCTGTACACAGATAACTAGACTTCTGTACACAGATAACTAGACTTCTGTACACAGATTACTAGACTTCTGTACACAGATTACTAGACTTCTGTACACAGATTACTAGACTTCTGTACACAGACTACTAGACTTTTGTACACAGATAACTAGACTTCTGTACACAGATAACTAGACTTCTGTACACAGGTCACTAGATTTCTGAACACAGATTACTAGACTTCTGTACACAGATTAAATTATTTAAGACCTGTAGTAGAATTCTGAATTTAAAGAAGGCTGCAGTCAAATGATATGTCATATAATTGAATGTAACACACAAAAATATGTGTTCAATCCAAGATATCGTGTCTGCTAGCGCTCTAAATAATTGTCCAATCATAATTTTTAGTGCTTAGTGACGCCGCTCTGCCAGTTCATTTTCTATTCGTGAAATGATGTGGTGTCAATGTTGAACTTGCCTACAGAGGATAAATATGCAATACGCGTTTAGGAGGAGGGGTGGGGTAAGGTGTTAGGGTAAGGACTAGGTTTAACCCTACCCCTAACACCTCCTCTTAAACTCTAGGATCTTCCCTTCTCTGATGCACGCTCGTGGCATAATCACAGCTTCTGTCTCCCTTTTAGACAGAAATATAGAGTTTAGTAGGGGGATGGGTGTTAGGATTAGGTCCTACTAATTCTCAAGCAAGCCTACATGCCCCAATTTTCTCCAATTGTGTTCTGTATCATAATGATTCTGTAACTGCCGATGTCAGCAGGATTTTTCTTGGGTTTCTTCATTAGTAGTAAAAAAAACTGGATCAACTCCTTCCTGATAGCACGTAAAACACAAGGAAAATTAGCTTTACAGTGAAAGCACAATCAGACTGTAGGGTATGGGTAAAAATAAATAAAAATAATAGTATACAAGATAGTTTCAAAGTTTAAACATCGAGGTCTTTTTCAAGAAAACACAAGACAAATAGTATAAGAAATGGCACTCACAAAAAATTATTAGACGACAGAGACATCCAAGGTAACAACATCATATGTATACACAAGTATTGTCATAAAGATGCACTTTGAGACAAAAAACAACATTAAGGATGACACAACAAAGGCCCCACCACCAAAATCAAAATAAATGAATGACCGGTAATAAAACCAAATGGCTTAAGGATACAAAGCTGCATTATGTAGCAATTTTCAAGGGTGTATCTAGCTCTGTGGTCAGTGGTGCAAGATCTTATGGCTGTGACCTGAATATCATGGGCACCATGATAACTCCAATTTTGCAATCTTGCATTGAATTCTTTAGCCACATTGTCAATGTCAATAGCCGATAAATTGATAATATCACTATCAGAACCTAGACATCGGATATCATTGAGTAGAGTAGTTAACTTCACCTCACCCTAAACCTCATTAGTCTCCTCCTACAACATACATGGGAGGCGGCAGTTATAATTTTGTGTTTTTGTTTATTTCAAGTTCCTGTGTTACATGTAGAAAGCAGTAGAAGAAATGTAAAGTATAGGTATGAAGAGTATAAGAACTGTGCGACTTGATTCTTGATCGGGAACCAGCATCACTACACAAGGAGCATTCCCATATATTCTCAACTTGCCATTCCATAAGCCATCTAAAAGTATATAAACTCAGTCCCAGTCAGTTGTTGGTTGTGGGTCTTCTGGTCTTTTCAGTGAGGACACACTTTCTCTCCTTACACCTGGTAATTCATTATATCATTCTTTCGCAGAAATGTGTGAAGTTCTATCTAGATTGTTGTATCAATTTTCTTATAAGCTAGACTTTAATGATGTAATTTATGTCTCTATGTCTTACAGATGCATGTGATGTTGCAGAGAAAACCAACCAGTTCTTTGACATCTGCAAGACCATGACAGAAAATGAGCTGGTAACATGTGTTTTTCATTTGTAAAGTTTTTTATGTCAGTTCCAGAGGCTCATGAAATGAACTCCGAAAAAGCCATGAATTTATTTTATTGTATAATATAATGATAATGATATAACTGCAGGGGAGTAACGGTGTGACATTGAGACATTTGACTCAAAAAAATATTCATGCATCCCTATCCTGTCATTATGATGATTTCAGAAACTTCACGCCCTGTCCATTCCTTGAAACTGTCCATGTCTTCTTCTGGCCACCATGTCAACTTCCCTCTTCGACCATGCCGTGAAGAACAATTTTGACATCAAGAATGTCTTGAGACACATGCCCATATCACTGAAGTTTACACGGCTTAACAGCCGTCAATGGTTTTATCAAAATGACAATTCTGTGGGCTTGATTTAATACGATTGTGTCCAACTCCTCTCCGAAACTGCCACAATGAAATGGCCACAGAATAACACAGTTGTCATTTCATGTAATTTTACTGGAAGACTTACTTTACTTTATTGTACTTTGGTTTCTTCATATGTACTGAGCCCCTCTCAATAGAGCAGAACACTGCCTACACAGAGTGTTCTTCCAATCTTGTTAGCTCAAACAATCATCTCTAAAAAAACATGCATTATTATAGAACATATCTTCTTTTTCATCAGCTTTCATTCTCGAACTCCTGCTGGATCTCTCTTGTTATAGGATAATAGTCCTACTAGATTTCAAGCAGGATGTAGTAAAGAGAATGACAATGCGTTGTGTCACCGTTTCATTTATACCAATAGTCCAACACATCCATCTTTGGTTAGATAGAACATATAAAGGGCCAATTTTGAACCCAAAACCTCATGCAAATAACTCTGGCACATATATCAAATTAAGATAAGAACATTTGTTATCAAGAAGAAAAAATATTGTATACCATCCAACCTGCGATGCCATTTTTTCTGGCCCAGAAAATCTTTTGGTCTGGCCTTGCTACGGCAACCAGAAGTGGAACACCAAATTAATAAATCTAGGAGATTTTCATAGCAAAATATGTATATTTTCAGGGAATCAAAATAATTAGACACTCATGGGATCCATTGATAATACGACACAATGGTTTGTTACAAGACACTAGACATAGAAAAGTTACATCCCAACTGGATGTTTTTGACTGTGGGATAGCAGGAGAGTTTGGCACATGAGAGGAACACCTGCACTTTATATTATGTCATGGTT
Organism: Meghimatium bilineatum; assembly: GCA_034231615.1. Taxonomy (NCBI): domain Eukaryota; kingdom Metazoa; phylum Mollusca; class Gastropoda; order Stylommatophora; family Philomycidae; genus Meghimatium; species Meghimatium bilineatum. The sequence continues at coordinate 79,899,231 of CM067320.1, forward strand.
TACAGATTGGCTACAATATCTGTATCTTTTCACCTGACTCATTTGAGTTAAGTATGGTTCCTTGGTCACTTAGACCTTTAATGGGATGAGACAGTCAACCACACTCACAATATCTCCTTAGTTGCCTCTTACCACACGCATGGCAGGGAACTGTCGCTGTTAATTGTTCCCCTTTCTGGCAACGCAACACGCAGGTGTGATAGCACTAATCCCCCTCTTAGCGTTATTCTTCTGCTTCGTTCTCAAACTCCTGAAGATTAGCAGGATGTAGTCTGGAGAACGGAATGCGTTGTGTCATGGTTTACCGCTTGGTTTTTACTGCGATATCTGCACCCTTTGGCATGACACGTCTGACTTCAGCATGGCTTTGGGTCACTGATCCTATATGGGATGGGACAGCCAACTCAATCCCATAACCTCCTTAGTCGCCTTTTACGACATGCGTGGAAGGTAAACAGTGTTACTATTCTTTGCTCCCCTTTTAGGGCCCCGGCAACATCAGGCGTCAGCTCTCTAAAACATGTCAATATAAAGTAGAATCCATCTATATCTATAGAATCCCTCTATAGATATTTTATTAGTCCAGATAAAGTTGTTATAGCAGAGTTTTACTGTATATATATAAATATATTGAATGGGAAACTTCTGTCACAAATTATCCCTAGACATGTCATATCATGTTCCTTATCAATAATAGAGCCGTGGCAAGTTCCACCTGTTAAAGCATAGTATTGTCACCTCTCTTATACTGCACATCCATGCAGCATTAGATGCTATGAAGATTACCAGTTACTTTTTTTTGGTCATGAGTAGGGCTATGCGACTGACTACTATTTCATTACTTCTTCATAGAATGACTGCTATTTCATTACTTCTTCATAGAGTGACTGCTATTTCATTACTTCTTCATAGAATGACTGCTATTTGATTACTTCTTCATAGAATGACTGCTGTTTGATTACTTCTTCATAGACTGACTGCTGTTTGATTACTTCTTCATGGACTGACTACTGTTTGATTACTTCTTCATGGACTGACTACTATTTGATTACTTCTTCATAGACTGACTACTATTTGATTACGTCTTCATGGACTGACCTATTTGATTACTTCTTCATAGAATGACTGCTGTTTGATTACTTCTTCATAGACTGACTGCTATTTGATTACTTCTTCATAGACTGACTACTATTTGATTACTTCTTCATAGACTGACTGCTGTGTGATTACTTCTTCATAGACTGACTACTATTTGATTACTTCTTCATAGACTGACTACTATTTGATTACTTCTTCATAGACTGACTACTATTTGATTACTTCTTCATAGACTGACTGCTGTGTGATTACTTCTTCATGGACTGGCTGCTGTTTGATTACTTCTTCCTAAATGTTGCGCTAATAGTTTTTTCTTCTATCCACAGCAAGAAAAAACACGTTCAGAGCAGCCCACTTTTCTTTATATCATTGTCAGACAGCTAGTAAGTGTCTAAATATGTTTAGTGTTATATATATATTGTCAGACAAGTAGTGTCGAAATATGTTCATATACATAATTGTCCACAAGTAAGTGTTTAAATGTTTATTTATATATATTAATCTCTCTTTCTCTCTCTCTCTCTCTCTCTATATATATATATATATATATATATATATATATATATATATATATATATATATATTGTTTTAGGAAAAAGCAAAGGAACCTGAGAAGCTATACTGAGTATCCGGCTAGTGATAGATAAATATATAGAAGTCCAAAAAAGTATCTATATTTGCTTCATAGACTACAGCAAGGCCTTTGACAGAGTCCAACATGAAAAATTAATCAAATGATTTCAAGAAATAGGCATAGATGGAAAAGACATCAGACTGATTAGAAATATATATTGGGAACAAACTGCATCAATAAGGTGTGAAAACAGCTACTCTCCATACATAGAAATAAGAAGAGGGGTAAGACAAGGATGCATTTTATCACCAAGCCTATTTAATATCTACACAGAGAATATCTTTAAAAATATAGAAGAAATACCAGGACTCAAGATCAATGGAAGAATAATAAACAACCTTAGATATGCAGATGACAATGTTCTTTTGGCAGAAAGTGAACATGAACTACAAAGACTAATAGATTGTCAATAAATCAAGTAATGAATATGGACTGGATATAAATATCCAAAAAACAAAAACCATGATAATCAGCAAAGACACAGAAGAACAGGGGGTAAACATAAACATACAGTAGGTACTTGGACATCTGGGATTAGCGTGTTTGGAAAATTTTGCTTACGCTATAAATTTCTTTGAGAATTATAAAATGCTACATCTATTACATATTAATGTATGGCTCAGAAACATGGACACTAAATAAACAATTAGAATACACAATTGATGCATTTGAGATGTGAGTATATAGAAGAATAGGGAGAACATCATGGAAAGAGAAGAAAACAAATAAAGAGCTGCTTAAGACACTTAATATGAAGAAAGAACTACTAAGAGAAATAAAGAATCGGCAAATAATATACTTTGGACACATTAAAAGATATATGACACCTTATTGAAGACCTTACTTGAGGGTAAAGTCAAAGGGAAGCGAGCAAGAGGTAGGCAGAGATACACGTGGGAGAGTAACATCACACGATGGACAGGTTACAGTCTAGCAGAATGCACCGCCAAGACAAGAGACAGTGATGTTGGAGATTATGTTGCAGCCAACCTTCGTTGCGGAGACGGCACTTAATGATGATATATATATATATATATATATATATATATATATATATATATAATTGTCAGAGCTGTTATCTAAATATAATTACATATATATATCATTGTTAGACAACTAGTAAGTGTCTAAATATGTTTATATACGCAATTGTCAACAAGTAAGTGTCTAAAATATATATATATTATATATCGTTGTTAGACAACTAGTAAGTGTCTAACGCTGTAGACTTTCTCCCTTGTTTTTTAGTTAGTGTCCATGTCTGACATTGCTAACACAATCTTGGTATGAAGATTGAATTTATGATTGGTTTATATATCATCATCTTCTAATGAAAATATCTCTTGTCACAGATGCTGCTTCTGACCACTATGGTGGACAAACTCAATACAGAAACTAAAGTAGATATGCTTCACAACCTAAAGAGACTTGCCATCTCCATCAGTGAAGTGGCACAGTCAAATCCACTACTGTTCTCTGATGTAAGTTTTTGCACACAGACTTTCATGTTTAGTTACATTAATGCATGTTTAGTTACATTAATGCATGTTTAGTTACATTAATGCATGTTTAGTTACATTAATGCATGTTTAGTTACATTAATGCATGTTTAGTTACATTAATGCATGTTTAGTTACATTAATGCATGTTTAGTTACATTAATGCATGTTTAGTTACATTAATGCATGTTTAGTTACATTAATACATGTTTAGTTACATTAATGCATGTTTAGTTACATTAATGCATGTTTAGTTACATTAATGCATGTTTAGTTACATTAATGCATGTTTAGTTACATTAATGCATGTTTAGTTACATTAATGCATGTTTAGTTACATTAATGCATGTTTAGTTACATTAATGCATGTTTAGTTACATTAATGCATGTTTAGTTACATTAATGCATGTTTAGTTACATTAATGCATGTTTAGTTACATTAATGCATGTTTAGTTATATTAATGCATGTTTAGGTTATGTAGATTACTTTCGTTTGTTACTACTGTTCTCTACCAATAAAAGTTTTGAAATGACGTCTCATGTGCCTTTGTCCAACCGCTTCCTTGAAAAACAAATCTTTCTTATTTATTATTCTATTTCATAACCAAAATAATGTGCTTATAGTATCACCTTTAAAAATAAATAAAACACTTAAATATCACTTATCTTTCATCTAATCTTCAATAGTAGACCTACGAACAAATTTTTTTCAAACACATGTTTGTATAATGCACGAGGTCCAGATCTAATTTCATTGATGTCATTTCATAATGAAACTAACACATTCCTAATATCTTTGCTGATGACAAACGTAATTTGCAACAATTACACATGATTATAAAAACAATCCATAGGAATTTCACTAAAGTGGTTTCTATTCTGACTGGATTTGTGAAGATTGCAATACGACAACTGGAATTTTTTTAATGTCATCTTTCTGAATTTTTTAACAAGTCCATGACTTGAACAAGACCGCCAGCCAGCATGGCACTTGATGATGATGATTCTTCTTTTAACTTCTGTTTCACACCTGCCATCATTTGTGACTATGTGTTCAAGATATTGATAATGTTTTACTTGTTGTAGTTTCTCTCCATGTATGTTTATGTTTAGCACAGATGATAGGTTAGATGGTTTATATTAGATAAATTAGATTAGATGAGATAAAATAGATTTGATTAGACAGATAGATTAGATTAGTTAGTTTAGATAAATTAGATTATATAGATAAATTAACTTAGATAGATATATTAAATATATTAGATAGATAGACTAGCATAAATTCTGGTAAGTTTGAATATTGCTGTTATCAGATCTATGTCAAGAATGTATTTATGCTTGTATATACCTACACCTGGCAGATTTCATCTCCCTGTTGGGATGAGGTGGAGACTGAGGAAACTGTGCTGAGAACTTGGGACATGGAGTCTCCACATGATTATTTAAACCATTCAAATGTTGTACAGGTAAGTCCTGTCGTGGACCCTATGCCAGAGATTAGTTGTCTGTCATGTCTGTGCTGGTAAGTTTCTACCTATTGTCTTTTCTCTGCTTTTGCTGTTAGACATTGCAAGATTGAAATATAAAAATGTGTTTTCAGGATCTGTCACATGTGGTGCTTGATATGTTGTATTATTGTGACATTTCGGAATGTTGGTAACTCCTTCAATCCACCTTCTTGGTCTTCCTCTTCGTCTTGACATTTCCATTTCCATGTTGTATGCTCTTGCTGGCCAGTATGGGTTCATTATCATTGTGACCAAGCCATTTCAGTCTTTGCTTTCTCAATATATTTGATCACAGACTTTGTTCAAACAGTTCTTGTAATCTCTTAATTCCTCATGTGATCTCATGTTTATTTTTTGCTATTGTCTTTCTCCAGGTGGTTTGTTGTTCACTCTTGCCACTAAGAGTAGGGGTGATTCGTGATTTATTTTTGTTGCTACTATTCTTAAACATCTCATTTCACAATATGGCAGGCAAGATTTCTGTCTCACATGTGATTGTACAGTTAAGTTTGCTGTTTTGTATTTGAGTACACAGACATTAATAATAGTTTATTGTCTAAAGCAAAGACTGCATGGTAATATGTGGTAATAGAGAGACATTAGTCTCTGTAAAAAAGCGACATTCGTATCATGTTATTGTGCCCACTGCCCTGATTATATGCGTGTAAGACGTGGGCAGTTTATAGCAGACTTGAGAATCTTAAATCACTTCCACACATGCTATACTCACAGAATAAGGTGACAAGATGAAGTACCTGATACAGAGGTTCTCACTAGAGCCAACATCCCAAGTATCTATGCAATGCTGAAGTACCTGATACAGAGGTTCTCACTAGAGCCAACATCCCAAGTATCTATGCAATGCTGAAGAAGTACCTGATACAGAGGTTCTCACTAGAGCCAACATCCCAAGTATCTATGCAATGCTGAAGAAGTACCTGATACAGAAGTTCTCACTAGAGCCAATATCCCAAGTATCTATGCAATGCTGAAGAAGTACCTGATACATAGGTTCTCACTAGAGCCAACATCCCAAGTATCTATGCAATGCTGAAGATGGTTCAGTTTAGATGAGCTAGACATGTTATCCTAAATATGGCACACACATCAAGGGTACATGGCCAGCTGGTGAACTGAAGAAATACTTCAATGGCTCTCAGATTGTTGTTGAAGAGCTTCAACATTGACATTACTTCATGTGAATCTGTTACATTAATCTGTGCTCATAATCACCCAATGCATTTATGTCAACTCTAGCAAAGTTCTCATTGCTGAGAAGGATCAAATTGCCGAAGTACAGAGAAAACATGATGCCAATCAATGACATAAAGTAAACACCCAGACATCCAACATATGGTATACACATGCCTTAGTAGATTGATGATATGCCAGTATTGGATTGTTCAGTCATCACTGCACAAATGAAAGAGATGCATTAATATGTGCATGAGACTGTTGTCATCACTGTCTGTAATAGATGATTTTTACGAATAATATTTATGTAGCATTGCAAACTACACTCTGATTAATTTATTAAGATGGAGCTCAGAGCACCTATGGACTTTCCTGGTTTTTGGTGATGATAACCTACAGTCATAATATTACATATTTTTGTTATATAATAGTTATTTCTGTCAGTGATAAATATGTTATCAACAGATTTAACAGAAAAGTTTCTACCTTTTTCCTGCAGACATTTCACTGTCCCGGTGCTTCCAAAATAGTTGTTGACTTTGATCCCAGATGCGAGACAGAGAGAAGGTATGATACAAGGCTATGGCTATTTATTAAAATCATCAGCTTGGGCAGTCTGGACTAAAGCTATCTTATGCAGAATCTTCTACGTACCCTTTCATTAAGTGATATTACATGATTTTGAACCAGAATCACAGCAACTGAGGCTATTCCCATAAATGCTCAGCTGACCAGCTTATCAACTATCTAGGAATGTATAAGCCCAATGTACAAGTGATCTGGTTGTACATTCTTCTGATCTTTCCAGAGATGAAGCATTTTCTTCCCTCTTCCTTGGTCACTCTCATTTGTATCATCTCAGCACATGGACATTCCTAGCACATAGTCTTTTTCAGTCTCCTTTTCATCACCTTGTACATCATAATTAACTCAGATATGTCTCCATGTATCACTGATCCATCCATCATAGAATTGCCCGCCAATGCCATAGGTTTCAATTAATACAGATTTTCCGTAGTAATACTGATTACAGACACACACAAAACTCAAAAGAAACCCAAATTTTTTATTTTTTTTTTAGATTAAAGAAAAACATTTGTAAATAGATCACTTGATGTTAAATTTCCTAGTAATTATTACAATTTTTTTTAAATTATTTATTGATATGTTGGTGCTAAATATGGACTTTTTTTAAAATACAGAAATAAAATGTTGAAAATATGAATTTATGAAAAAATAAGTTGACAGCAATCAAGACATCACCTCTATTGTTATTGTTACACATTAATATTACATCTATCTGATCATGACTGTTCATTGCTGGTATCTTACTCTATGTTCAGCCTAGACAGTCTAAAGACTTATGTTAAAGCCAGCCATTTCATAACCAAACTAACATAGTATCACTGGGAAAAAAAATAAAACATAGATTTAACTTACATTGCCGTAAAATTGTTCTCTGAACATATGTCTTGCCGGAGAATGCGTCAATACAATAGGTCTATGACCTTTGCATAACGAAATCATTGTGTTATGACCATATATCTACTTTGAAAACAAAATGTTATTCCCAAGAATTCATCATCAGAATCACAATCCATAATGATTTTACTGAAAACCTGATAAAACAAAAGTCTATAAAACCCTATTCACTCTGATCATGTCGTGCTGATTTTCTGATGTGGCCAGATCGCTTGGATTTTTAAATTACATTTCTACTAGTCTAATCGAATAACTAACTAGGATTTGTGGATTATGGTCATGTGAACATTAAATATTATGTTGTTCCCATTGCTAAATCAATGGGTAGCAACGTGCGGTCCACTCACTGAGAGTGCCGTGAACCTTGTAAACCGTCTGCGAGTACACTCACCTGGGGGTGATGCAGATTAACATGTCCTTGGCTGTGGCAGGTCAACTCACCCAGAATCATGAAGAGTTCAGAAGATCCATAAATAAGATTAAGTTCTGGAAAGAATATGTCACCTGATATATATATATTAAATATATATAATGTTTATGTTGTAGATATTTTGTTATACCGAATTTATGTTAATACTCATTATTTTTCAACTTTTTCTGTGTGCTGTTGCAGGTATGATTACCTTGACTTTACTGATGCTAGAGGCCTCAAACTAAGATTTGACCAAAAAGTTGGCACCCCAAAATGGCCCAGGAAGATCACCTTCAGTGGTCCCTACCTAGGATTTTTATTTCACAGTGATAGCAGCAACACAGAATGGGGTTACAAGTTTACAGTAAGATTTATTTTTCATTTTCATTGAGTGCCGTCTCCACAACGAAGGTTAGCTGCAATGGACCTCCAATATCTTCTGTCTCTTGTTTTGGTGGTGCACTCTGCTAGACTGTAACCTGTCCATCTCGTGATGTTCCTCTCTCACTTGTATCTCTACCTATCTCTTGCTTTCTTCCCCTCGACTTTACCCTCAAGTAAGGTCTTCAACAATTTGACATGTCTTTTAATGTGTCCAAAATTCCTATTTCTGTTTGATCTTTATTTCCTTTAATAGTTGTTTTTCATATGAAGTGCTGTTAGAACCTCTTTGTTCATTCTCTTCTTTTTTTTCATGAAATTCTCCCTATTCTTCTATATATATATATATCCACATCTCAAAGGTGTCAATTATGTTGTGAACTTTTTGTTCATTGTCCATGTTTCTGAGCCATGAATATAGAATAGATGTAGCATTTTATAATTCTCATTTTTAGTTTGTTTGTAATGTGTTTAGAGGTCAATATTTTTTTTAATAGAAATTGAAAATACTTTTAGCCATTCCTATTCTCTTTTTAACTTCTGTTTCACATGTACCAGTTTAAGTGATCATCATACCATCACTATGCTACCAAGGTCAAATATGAATTCTAACAACAAAAGACAAAAGAAAACTTGTTACAACAGAAATGACTTGTCTACGTAGAATTCTCAGAGTATGATGAGAGACAGAAATGAAAACAAAACAGTGACTAACAAACACAATGCCAATCCTGGATTATATCAGAAGAAAACAGATTAAGATGTTTTCACACTATTCCAGAATACCATCAGATAGTGCCACTAAAAAAAGCATTGCTATGCAGGCACGATGGATACAAAGCTAGGGATATATCATGCAAAAGATGGGTTACAGAATAAAAGAGTCCATGAAAACAGACAAATATGAAGCACACAAAAGGCCATCTGGAGATGTGAATGTGAGTCCAGTTTAGTTAATATCAGAGCTTTTGACTATGAAAAAGTGATGGATGTTGTGATTTAGTTCCTCTACAGCACTTCCATTGTTAGACTATTTGTTGTTGCTGTAAAGTCCCCACTGGCTTTGTGAATTATTTTCATACATACATTCATATTTACTGTACAGGTGACTGCTAAAGGGGTGCCAGACATTCAAGTATCCTGGATGACTGATCTACAGCTGAGTCTTATCAAAGTCTTAGGTCAGCTAGCTGGATCAACTCTGAGTTCCAATCCAAGTAAGATTTGTATGAGATGAAGTGTGTTCCAATATCATGTGCTCTTCTCTATTGGTAACGATGATCTTGAAACTATTAGTAATTTTTCATGCTTAATTTCATCCGTTGGTGGTTTGACACTGGGGTATATAACTGATCTTAATAATTGCTTTACAGAGCTGTACACTATAAAATAGTCCTTCTACTATTGTTGTACAGTGTTGAGTTTTGCCTCCAAATATAGTTATGTGTGTGATATCTCTGAATTGTAAATGGACTCTCCATCATCTTTAGGTAGCATATCCTGGACAGGATGTAGCAGTCATCACTAAATTTATGGCATCTTTAAGATTTATGACCCTGTTGACTGGTAAATCCACAGATGGGTATATGTTACTACAGGCCTGTGGTCAGATGTATCCGCCAATTGCTATTTCCCAATTCCTCAGTACAGAACTACACGAGGTTAAGCTTTTGTGATGTATAATTCCCGGCACACAAAGCTAGGAACATGTAACTTTCGCCTAGCACACACATTTTCCGGCTAAATTGTAAGAGTTGCAGTATATGTTTGTTTGTTTGTTTTGCGTTCGCTCCATTGTAACCATCACAGATATATGTGCGATTTACGCCGGGAGCGTGATTACGTTGTGCCACCGTTATGCGCCTTGTAGGCCTAGCACATCCGATTTCGGCATGCCTTGACAATTCGGGTGGGCTACCCTTAGCCTGTGACAGCCTCTATATCTGTCTCCAGGCACGCGTAGTGGCGACTCTTCGCCCAGACGATTTTTTCTCTCGTCTGACTCGCACGAGGTGTCCCACTGTCTATAAACTTGCCTCGTGTAATTGGGCGTGCTGTGCCCATTGGGTACTGAACCGTTTCTCATCCGTGAGCCTGGTTCCTTAGGGGAAGAACTCAACAGAGGAGTTGGACCCTGGCTCTTTCGCCCTCTTAGCCGAGGTGTCATTCACCGACATCGTGTACCCCTTGTCCAAGTTCGAGTCTCACACCACGCGTTTGAGAGCAAGGCGTTCTCGAGCTGAGCGTCCTTGTCCCCATAGCGCCTGAGCCCATCAGGTACTGAACCCTTTCTCTCTTCAAGTGTATTTCCGGTGTAGGAAAACCTGACAGTAGAGTTGGGCCAGGGCTAAATCGTTGTCCCTTTTGTGCCTGAGCCCATCAGGTACGGAACCCTTTCTCTCTGCAAGTGTACTTCCGGTATAGGAAACCTTGACATTAGAGTTGGGCCAGGACTACCATCGATGTTCCTTTCTTGCCTAAGCCCATCGGGTACAGAACCCTTTCTCTTCGCGAGCATATTTCCGGTTTAGGAAGACTCGACATTAGAGTTGGATTAGGTCTTCTTGCTTTACCAAATGCCAATGAATGGGTCTGGGTCTCTGGCTGTAAGGAACACAGGTAACTAGAAGCTCGTCTCGAGCTGACGGAGCTTGTAGTTCCCCTTTCCTAGGAACTTTTCATTTTCTATTTGCAGTTCTCGCTGCCCTCTAGCGCTGTTCTGCCATTTCATTGTTTCATTGTACTCGGTATGAAATCTATTTGTCTCTCGCCATGCATCTACCTTTACGTGCATTTTACATTGGCCGCCCCTCCAATGTTCGGACTGGACTGACTAGCTTCACTGTATGTCGACAGTGTCGCTATATGTGGTGATGCTGGTGGTGTCTGAGATATTGTCTGTCTCTTGTGCAGTCAAATCTCTTTCCATCTGCTATCTCCACATTCTCGGACATGATCCCCAAATGATTTGGCCAGAATCAGCTAAACCTGCTGTATTTCTCTTTCCAGGGTGCACCGCGTGGAGGTACATTTGGGATCTTGGTTATCTGCTAAGTTTTTCAAGGTCTAATGGTGAATCGCATGCGACATAATAGATCAACATGATAAGAAACATCTGAATGTTTTATTGTGTTGTCCTAGTGTTTTATGTGTTGAAACATTAAGAGAATGATTGTTTATTAATGAAATAACAAATACAGTAGGTCTAGATATTTATTAGGGTTGCCAGAGATCGGTAATAAATACAATTACGTCATTTGTCGCATGGACCTAATTATAGAATGGCCAACGTATGTGATATGTACAAGTTTTAGTCGTTTTGTTCAGTCCATATTATGGTTGTTTGGCTATGGAACAACGTATATACAACAGGCATAGGTATTTTGGAGGATTTTATCAGTGTTGCCATATTTTTGGTGGGTGTTTGAAAAATGAAATAACTTTTTTTCTTTTAGAGATTTAAAAATAATTTTTTCACATGTAAATAAAGAATTATATACTGAAAATATGTGTAATTTATTTGTGTGTGTAATATGTGAAGGGGCCGCCCATGTGTTGCCGGGGGCCCAAAAGGGGAGCAAAGAATAGCAACACTGTTTACCTTCCATGCTTTTCTTACGAGGCGACTAAGGAGGTTATGGGATGGAGCTGACTATCCCATCCCATATAGGCTCAGTGACCCAAAGTCATGCTGAAGTTAGATTTGTCAGGCCGAAAGGTGCAGATATCACAGCAATGATGTAAACCATGACACAACGCATTCCGTTCTCCGGACTACATCCTGCTAATCTACAAGAGTTTGAGAACGAACGCTGAAGAAGAAGAGGAAGATATGTGAGGGGCAAAAATAGTGGTAAAGACATTTTTTTTACAAAATTAAAATAAACTACAAACATGGGTGTTACTATTTGGAAAGCAAAGTACACTTTTTTGTTCTTAGAGATTTTAAAATAATTTTTGTACATGTAAATAAAAAATTGAATACTGCATGTATTATTGTAAGTTATATTTGTGTATGTGGGATACAAGAGGTGTGAGAATGTTTTAAACATGACCAAATGGTTAAACACATTTTTAAAAATAAATATGAACAAATCACTAACTTTATTTTCCGATGTGGCAACTCTGAAAACATCTTTTACACACTTATATCTATTGTATTTATGTTTCTTCATAACCAAACTAAAAAGTGAAAAAGAACTAATAAGAACTATTCTTGCTTAGAATGATTCAAATGAATAACGATATATAAATTATTAATTTGAGAAAAGTTAAATAATTAGTTCATTTAAATATTCATGTATTTCTCTGTTGTTGCAGCGATGCCCCATGATATACCAGGAGGTTTGGATGAGTCCTCGGAACAAGACATTCTTCGGAGTGATCTATGGACTTCATTGTTCAGAGGTGGCTATATGGTGGGAAAATTGCAGAGATCCCTTTCTGGAAAATTTGTAAGTGTATGCTCAAATCATTTCATAGTAGCACAGTCATACAATTTTTGCAATGTTACTACAGAGAGAAAAAAAACTATATTTATTCCAGGCATGCTCCAGTGATGTTTTATATTAAACTTTGATTGCATGGTGAAATATTATATCATCATCAGGTAGCATATCCTGAACAGGATGTAGCTCTCATCACAGCTTTTCGAAACTTCTGTCTGTCTATCTTCAGCCAGTCTTCCTGCTTCTGTTATTATCATGTTCAGGTGGTCTTTGATGTCTTGCGTCCATCTTCTTGATTTGCCTCTTGTTCGTCTCCCTGCCATCATTCTCTCCATTATGGTTTTCTCTAGGCCATCATGGCATTTAATATGGCCAAAATATTATAGTTTTATGGAAAAAACCATGCTGTTTAGCCAGTATTCTTTTACATTCAATTCTCTCAGGATGACTATATTGGTTATTTTTTTGGTCCATGGTATTCTGAGGATTTTTCTGTAACATTTTGTTTCAAATGCTGCTATTTTATTTTTAACTTTGTTGGTGATTCTCAGGAATTCACACCCATATATTGCCACTGGAAATATGCAAGCTCTTAGGAATGTTTGTTTTATTGCAGCTCAGCCATATGTTTTTCATTTGTATCAACTTCTTTGATGTGATAGCCAACCTCCTTCTGACGTCTTCATAGCAATCCCCATTACTGTTGATAAGAGAACCAAGGTATTCACAACTGGTGACTTTTTAATTCATTATTGTTGATACTGATTGAGAAATTACTAGTGGTTTTGTTGCTTGTCATAATCTTGGTCTTGTTTCGATTTAGAAATAGGTATCTATATAAATATCAGCAGACCACACAGGCAGATAGTTCCGTTAGTACACACATCAGTGTTGTGATCAACCCCAAAAAAATGCAATATTTTAAATAGCTTGGCCGTGTGTTGTAGTAGCCTGAAAGGGAAACAAAGAATAGCGACACTGTTTCCTGTCATGCTTGTAGTAAGAGTTGACTAAGGAGGTTTAGGGAGTGGTGTTGGCTGCCTCATCCTATAAAGTATTAAAGTGACCTAGAAGCCATGCTGATGTCAGGTGTATCAGATCAAGAGGAACAAATATTACAGTTAAGCTGTAAACTGTGCATTCCATTCTCTGGACTGCATCCTGCCAATCTGCAGGAGTTGGAGAATAAGTGAAGAATAAGACATATCTGCTTTTTTAAGTACAGTTTTTATTAGTTTAGCTGTGCTTTCTCTGAGGAGAACTAGACAACCTCACATGAGTTACTTTGACATAGACCAGGAATACCAAAATTTAGCCATTTCATGTATTTTTTTAAAAATTTAATACATTTTTGGCTGTGGTATAAAGCATTTCTCAGATGGACAATGTACGGTTCAAACCCCCTCATGCAATGACAACCTACTGAATGTAAGTACATTTCTTGGAAAATAACTACAGCTAAAAAAAATTATGTACTTAATTTCAACTGTATGGCAACCCTGACATACGCCGCCCCCCCCACCCCCCGCCCCACACACGCGCGTGCACACACACTCACCCCCACCGATAAAAGTAGTAAGGGTTGACATTGACCATCAACTGAGCACAGTGAAGTTAATTGATATTCTTCAGAACACAACAATACATAGTTACCAGAGTCTGCTATAATGGACTTTGATTCCGCCAAAGGCAGATGTGTCAGGCCATTGACGCAAATAAAATGGTGATGCAGCATATTTCCATTCTCTAGACTACATCCTGCTGGAAATCTCATAAGACCACTGTTTTGCTACAAGAGAGATCCGGTGGGAGTTTGAGAATGAACACTGAAGAAGAAGACTTTGATCAATTAACAGAAAGGAGAATTTATCCAAAGATTATTTTGTGGTAATTAAAATCGAACAAATATTTTTATTTTCAGTATGTTGTTTTCTTTAGTATTTTACTACTTCTTCTTCTTCAGCGTACATTCTCAAACTCCCACTGGATCTTTCTTGTAGCAGGACAATGGTCCTACTAGATTTTCAGCGGGATGTAGTCCAGAGAATGGAAATGCGTTGTGTCACCGTATTATTTTCGCCAATGGCCCGACACATCCATCTTTGGTGGATTTTACTTTTAATACTGGTGTATCATCAAGATTTGGTTTTGCAACAGGGTGGTACAAAGTGCATCTTTCACAGCTAAGATACAAGACCAGCTTTAAATCTGGCCGCAGAGAAATGGGTAATCCTGACTGTTCATAAAGCAATGACAATCTGCTGGGTGTATTTATGTGTTTTTCCGAACTTGAAATGCGGGTAGTCAAGAATGGAAAAACCCGTTTACTCAAGTAGCATGGTGATTCGGTGCCGTTAGAACGGACCTGGTTGAATTCCCATTATTCTCATGAGTGTATTTATATTGCCTAGAAAACCACCACAGAAAAAAAAAATTACCGGGCTGATCACTACATCCTTGATAATCAAGTGGTTCTGGGTTGAGATCCCTTTTTAGCTACTTTCCAATAGACCCTACTGCACAAATAGATACCTGTCATACAAAGTTGGAAATGGGGGAACAATAGTCCCTCACTTAGAAATAAAACTGAGGCTGCAACACATCCCACAGTCCCCCCTGTGCAGGATATGCAAAGGGACTAACTTTACCTGGATAATATTTGTTTACTTAGGCAACAGGTGAAGAAAGTAAAACACATTCGTTTCTCCTGGAAGTTGCAAGTTTAGCTGGGGAAAAACTGAAGGAGGAGGAGGGAGATGGGGATGATGACCTGAAAAGACAGGCCAAACAATTTCTGACCAGGTACGTTATTTTTAAATTTGTATACTTTATTATTTTTAACTGGCAACTATGGACCTTAAAACAATCAATATCCATACTATTCGAGAACTGCACATAATAGCTTTGAACAGACAGAATTGGAGAGATCTGACCTCTGCCCTATGCGCTAACTTCAGCGCAAAAGGAAAATGAATGAACTATGGACCTAACCTTTTAAGTTTGGTCACTTACAGTCAGTTTACTTGTGGTTGGGTTTAGTAGACGATTGAAAATATCTGTTCACTTATAGTCACTATACATCGGGATGTGATTTTATCGAAGACGAAAAATGTGTTTGTTAGTTAACTCCTTTTGGGCCAAGGATAGCGCATATTGCTGTAGTCATTTCTCTTCATGTTGAACTCCTTGTTGTAAGTTGATGTAATTCTGTGTTACTTATACTCAATATTTAACTTTCTCTGATGGTTTTACGTGGAGTTTCTTTTGGTCACCCTACTTTTCTTTTTTGCCTCTGCCTTCCACATGATGTTCTGCTTGGGAAATATATTTTCATCCATTCTAAGTAAAAGAGAGATGTAATTCTAATGTCTTTGTCATATAAAACCATATATAATAATTCTTGGTTTGTTTCTTCCCTCAGTGAACCACTTGTTTTCTTCTTCTTCAGCATTCATTATCAAACTCCCGCTGTATCTCCTTCTAGCATGACCATGGTCCTACTAGATTTCCAGCAGGATGTAGTCCAGAGAATGGAAATGCGTTGTGTCTTGTGTCGCCATGGAATCACTTGTTTTAAAATCTGTAATTTTATGTTCAATAACCAAAACAATATGAAGAACAACTACAACACATATAAATAGACTGTACACAACATGTAGGCACATCAAGATAAACACAGAAGAAACTGAGCTAATATAAATTGCAAAAACAGACAGAAACACCACTGTTCTCATCGATGACCAACAACATAAATAGGTGAAAGAATTCACTTATCTTGGAATCATCATATAATCAAATGGGAAAAACACCAAAGAAATCCAACATAGATGCAAGATAGCATAGTGCGGATCTTTGGGCAGATGTCTGCTATTTTCAAAAACAAATATGTGAACATGAGCACCAAAACTGGACTATATAAAATGACTATTATACCATCACTATAATAGTGATGTCAAGCATGGACACTAGCAACAGAATCCAAAAGAAAATTTGTTACAACAGAAATGACTTGTCTACGTAAAATACTCGATAAATAAGAGAGAATCAGAAACGAAAACATCAAAAGACTAACAAACACAATCCTAGATTACATCAGAAAACAGATTAAATAGTTTTCACATGCTTCCAGACTACCATCAGACAATCCTCAAAAAGCATTGCTATACAGACATGATGAATAGAAAGT
Organism: Meghimatium bilineatum; assembly: GCA_034231615.1. Classification (NCBI taxonomy): domain Eukaryota; kingdom Metazoa; phylum Mollusca; class Gastropoda; order Stylommatophora; family Philomycidae; genus Meghimatium; species Meghimatium bilineatum. Next base: position 79,916,074 of record CM067320.1, read on the forward strand.
CAAGGGTAGACCAAGCAAAAGATTGATTACAGAAATTAAAGAGTCCACAAAAACAAATACGGATCACATAAAAAGGCAGTCTCCAGAGAACTCTTCTAGCCCTGATGCTATTAGGTATAAAGGGATATACAGTAGAAAGAAAAAAGATATATTCATTGGAGACATTTGTTTTCAAAGTTGATTAATTTAATTATTCATCATCAAGTTACATATTCTTTCCAGAACATAGTCTTCGCTTAATTATTGCTTGTGTGAATTTCCAGTCATTCACTAATGGAACATATTAAAGAATTTCGTATAAAACATAAAGTTAAACTAATTGTTGTTGTTCCTCCATCATATGGTGATAATGACCACTGTTCCCGCTATGCTGTGCCACCGTGCACTTGCACACACATTTTAATACTTTGGTGCGCAGAGTTTGGAATTGACGCACAGGAATTACATATATAAATCTGTGTAAAATTTATTATAATACAAAATATAACTGGTTTAAATAGAACATACTGAAGAAGATTCATTTTTTTTAGACAGAAGGGTTAAACAAAACGTTATTTATAGAATACATGACCTGTAAACAGAAAGCAGGTGGAGCTTGGAACAGTGTAATAAAGTTGTGTTAATCACTGGAAACACACATAATAACACACACATTGACTATTTTGTGATGTTATTATGTGTGTTGTCAGTGATTGGCAAAATTGCATTACTCTGTTCCATCCTTCGCCGGTTGGATTTCAGTTTTACAGAAGTGAGTACAGAGAAAATGGCAGACCTACATAAATACATTGCATAAATAAGATGTTCTCTTTACAGTACTTTTTAATATAGCTCTGCTTCCCAGCAATATAATGCTATTTAATGGCATTGGGTCAAAGGGCATGAGCCCATGGACTGCTGGATCAGCAACCAACCAACCAATATAGCTCTGAAAAAATAGTATAGCCGTCAATGCAGGAAGGGTTTAGAGACATATAGATGTTATTTGCTTATTTTGAATGTTATCAATGTCACTAGGTAAAACACATGCTGCAAATATTATGACTCTGAATATCTTCTCATTGTTTGATAGGTGTCAAGAGGTCACCAAAATAAAAACACCAGTTTTGATTGGAGGGACCAAAGTTGATGTGGCAATAGCTTCACTATTTGTGGCTCTGGTCTGGCACTGTCAACAACTGAGAGAGGACATTGACAAGTTTTGTAAGTTTTATTTATTGACAAGTTTTGTAATGGTAATTTATTGACAATTCCTGTCATGGAAATTTATTGACCAGTTTTGTCATGGTAATTTATTGACAAGTTTTGTCAGGGTAATTTATTGAAAAAATTTGTCAGGGTAATTTATTGACAAGTTTGTCATGGTAATTTATTGACAAGTTTTGTCAGGGTAATTTATTGACAATTATTGTCAAAGTATTTTATTGACAAGTTTTGTCAGGGTAATTTATTGACAATTATTGTCAAGGTATTTTATTGACAAGCTTTCAAATTGTGATGCTGTTTGGCATAGTTCATGTGATAGATTAGAAGTCAAAAGTGATGTCTAACTGTTAGATTCTTGCCACATGATATTTTGAAGTCAAAAGTGATGTAACACAAAAGTGATATAACATAAAAGTAATGTAACAGAAATGTGATATAACATAAAAGTAATGTAACACAAAAGTGATATAACATAAAAGTAATGTAACACAAAAGTAATGTAACACTGTTAAATTCTTGTGTCTTGATAGATTTTGTCAAAATTGATGTAACATAAAATTAATGTAACACAAAATTGATGTTATGTAAAAGTGATGTAACACAAAAATGGTGTGGCACAAATGTGATGTAATACAGGGTTAGATTCTTGCCTCCTGATAAATTTGAAATCAAAAGTGAGGGAACACAAAAGTGATGTAACACAAAAGTGAAAAACCTTTTCATGCAGTCATGTCTTAAATGTGGGGGCTATGTGTTTCTGCAATTCATATGAGGGCCTTATGGTTCATTTGAAATTTTACACTGGTCCAGCAAACGTCATTATTACATAAGGGTATTGGGTCATGGGATGAGCACATGGTCTGCTGGATCAGAAAAAAAACCAATGACCTTTCTGTGAAATATGTTTAATTGATAGATTACATTTTAACCTGTTCACTCTGAAAGAATTGTCTGATTTCAGTGAGTTCTGGTGAACATGGAGAGATATCTGAAGGCATCAACCAAGCTTTCAGCACTGCAGAATCTCTCAGGATACAATTGGTATGAGCTGAAAGGATTTTTAGTTTAGTTTCATATTTTTATTAAGTTTTCTTGTCACATTGACTTTCCAAAATTGTTCTCATACTTTAGTCTGTTCCTTCTTCATTTACTTCTTCACCGTCTGTTCTAAAACTCCTGCAGATTAACAGGATGTAGTCCATAGAATATAATGCACTGTGTTAGGATCCGCTTGAGTGCGATATCTGCTTTCGGCCTGACAGATCCAACTTCAGCATGTCTTTGTCACTTTAACCCTCTATAGGATGGGACAGCCAATTCACCCCCAAATCGTTAGTCGCCTCTCATGACGTACATGACAGGTAATAGTGTCACTATTCTTTGCTCCTCTTTTGGGGCATGGCAACACACAGGCTGTAGCCTGTTCAATCACATAGACATTTAAATCATGTTTTAACAATTAAAACTTCATGCTGTTACTTCTATCCAAAATTCATTCTTTTGATTTGTAATGATTATATTGGCAGTGATTAAATCAAACATCAATATGTCATCGCAAGCTAAACCTTTCACCCACTGAAATATTTCATTGGATAAGCAGACAATAGCATAACACAAATGTGTACGTAAGAAATAAAATACAGATGTATATATACAAGAAGCATTGCTTTCAATAATGAAATGACAAAAACATGCATGGTTTGGGCATGTATGCTGACATCATTCCTTGTCAAATAAAATACTGCAGGGAACCGTCGAAGGTGGAGGAAGCAGAGGAGGACAAATATAATCATGGACATACAACATCAAGGACTGGATAGGACAAGATTTTTCCTCAACTCATCCATGTTCATAAAGATAGAAATCGCTGGAAGATTATGTGTATTGATGCATGCAGTGTGGTGTCCCTACAACCATGACGTTTTATGGATTTACAGACAGAAACATTTGTCGTACCAGGCCATAAACATTACGTTATCAAATGCCATCTGAAGTGGTAGGCAATAGGTCTAATTTTAAGTAAAGTCATTTAAAGCCAAATCTATTTAAGTGACACATTATTTCCAGAACAAAATCTTCTTTGTGAATGTTCTGAGCTACTCACAATTCTGGGCAAATTGATTCGCATGTTTAAACATTCTGAAATGTCTTTTATCCATCATTGTAATGTCTGCCCTCTTCCCTGTTACCAGTAATTATCATTTCCATATTAATCTGTCTCTTTATATAGCCAAATATCTTCAACTTTCTTGTTCTCGTGGTTGTTAAGTAGCCAACCCTCTCACTCAACTTTCTTGTTCTCGTGGTTGTTTAGTAGCCAACCCTCTCACTCAACTTTCTTGTTCTCGTGGTTGTTTAGTAGCCAACCCTCTCACTCAACTTTCTTGTTCTCGTGGTTGTTTAGTAGCCAACCCTCTCACTCAACTTTCTTGTTCTCATGGTTGTTTAGTAGCCAACCCTCTCACTCAACTTTCTTGTTCTCATGGTTGTTTAAGAGCAAACCCTCTTCAAGTTTACTGTTCTTAATACTTCTTTGTTCATCTTTTATTTATGCTGTCCTTGCTATTTTCAAAATCCTTCTATGGCATCTCATTTCAAAAGCAGTCAATCTCTTTGCCAGTGCTTTATTAAGTGTCTATATTTCACAGCTGTAAATTGCTACTGAAAATATGCTTGCTTTAATCAGGTGTAGTTTAGCTTTACAGCTTGTACTTTGCCAAGATTTTATTAATGAAAACCAAAACAGTGCATAGAAGTGTTGTTGTAGTCTACAAATAAAAGAGTTAGGCAATAAATAATAACATTTTGTAATACATATTCTCAGTTGAGACAACATGTTTAACCTTTACCAAGCCAATTAAGAATTGTGTTCATTTCCCCTGCAGTCAGATTCTTTTTTGACAATTTGCATTATTTTTTGGAGGATGTTTGGGAAACGAATAACCTTTTTATTTTTTTATTTTTCATGTATTTTTTTGTTATGAAAATAAAGGATTCCTTACTGAATGTAATGATGGAAGTTTTGTTAGCGTATGAATGATATGTGAGAAAATGGTGAAGATGAGAAATTAAACAAAAACAACACTGACCCACCTATACTTGTCTGATATATGAAGTCCCCAATAAAATGCTGCTAAATGCCTAGGCCAAACTTTAACATGCTCATAATAACATCTGTGAAAACAAACAAAACATTTAGATGTCACTAATGTTGATCTATCCTTCAGGTCTAGGCCTAGTAGTCTCCTACAACGTCAATATATTCAATGCTGAGTATGTTGTGGCTAAATGCATAGGCCTATTCTTTCTAATGACATTTCATAAAGAAACTAACATAACTATATCTTCTTTGAAAACAAACATAATTCCAAACAATACTTCATCTGAATAACAATTCATAAGAATTTCACTAAAAATGGCTTCCATTTCAAATTGATTTGCACTGATTGGAACAGATTGCTAAAAATTAAAATACTGCCCGATAACAGTTTACAGGAAAGATAGTTTGATTATTGCTAGCCTTGTTTTTGCATTTCCCCAGATTCTGAATCTAAATCTAATACTGTTGTTAGTAGTTACAAGATTGTATAGCAACGACTTGACAACCACAGCTTTCAAGAATTATATATAGTTTGTAGTGATTTTGTTTCTATGGCGTTCTAAAGGTTAAACAGAACAGCTGTAACGCATGCTTTTTCTCATTTACAGGCCAGTGAAAGGCAGAAATGGAATACAACAGATGGCAAAGATGAAAATCTTGATCCAGGTATATGCAACATTTTCACAATCACCTTTTTATATTCGAATATCGTGTATAGTGTTACGTTATATAAAGTGTCATTGATATATTTAATCATGGAGTGTCATTTATATTTTATTTTTTTCTATGTTCCTCTTTCATGTGTGCTGTTGGTTATGAATACTGTTGGTCATGTGTGTTGTACAGAATGAAAGTACGAGATTAAGCATGGGCACCTGATTCCTACATGCCATGAGGGCTGGTGCTGCTCTCACTTTGGTGGGCCTGGGCGGCTTTCTGTTTGTCTATTCTACTTATAGATAATCTTACTGAGCTACCTACACTTGTCCATCTCTACCACAAGAACTGTCTGCCATACAACAGCACCTGATTTACAAACTCCATCCTAGTGTCAACCCACCAGCCCCATTGTTAGGAAATTCCAGCCACGCACTGACTACCTGTGTATTTTTTGTGCGACAGCTACTGGATTGACTCTATTGTTCATTTTATCCGCAGGATTATCACATCATGCAGAACTTGGGTCTTCTTGTGATGTAATAATAATATTAATAGAAAGTTTATGATATTAATAACTGCAGGTTTAGAAAGTTTATGATATTAATAACTGCAGGTTTAGAAAGTTTATGATATTAATAACTACAGTTTTAGAAAGTTTATGATATTAATAACTGCAGGTTTAGAAAGTTTATGATATTAATAACTACAGTTTTAGAAAGTTTATGATATTAATAACTACAGTTTTAGAAAGTTTATGATATTTGTAACTGGTGAAAGTAGAAAATACATGGCAATTGGTAATATGTAATAAATGCAGCAAAACTGTGATCCCACAGGCAAAACTTGGAAAAGAGTAATGAAGATTTGCTAGTCACTGGTAACACATACAAATTGATGTTTTCACCATAAGGTCTTTATCAAGAACACAATATAACACATGATAAGTAAATAATAGCACTGTCTACATCCACATCCTAAATGGAATGAAGCCAGGAAGTCCGGAAGAGTATGAGTGATGTAAAAACTAGATGGATAGAGATGGAACAAAATCAAACAGAAAACTGAAAGAATATGACGGGATATTTACAAAATAAAGCAGAAAAATTATATGATGTCTACACAATGTCTATAGGATGTATAGAGATCCTGCTATGATACGTAAACTTGTTTGTTTTTGATAAAGGATTTTTGGTCACAATGTCAATTTTGTTATGTTATGTGTGTTACTAGTGATTGCAAAACTGTATTACCCTTAAGATTAATAAGGTGATAAAGCTTTGCTAAACACTGAAGCACACAAAAAATCATACACAAATGGATGTTTCAACCAAAAAACCTTTATCAAGAGTACATACACAGCAAGTACGGGTGGCACTGTTTAAGATCACATTACAATGCTAAATGAAAGCAAAAAATGCCGGAAGGGGATGAATAATAAATGTTAATACACATGCTGAAGGACAGAGGTGAAACAAAATAAACGGAAATTGACAGAACAAAAAAAGATATATATGTAGCAGGAAGAGTGTAGGCCATGATTGGTAAGAATTCACTGTCACTAATTTTATTTATTTCAGCGGAGATTTTCTCCTCTAAAGCACTGTTTCTGATGAGATTTGCTGGTTTAACCAAGGTTCAGCTCAGGCAGGAGGTAATTTTTGTAGTTATCACAGAATTACATTTAGTTTGTCTATTTCTTCAAGTACCATCAGTATGCTGGATGTTTGTTGTAATTGATGTTCAAACCTCATGTGTTTTAGTGCCTTCCTGGTGTAATAATTGTTAGCAGATTTTATTCCATTATGAATGGCACCTATGTACATAAGTTTGAAGTTATAAATAAAGAAATATAACAGCAAGACGTCACATGACCCAGGCAAAGTTTTTCCAATGCCATTAGTGGTTGAAGATACTGATAGTATTAGTTACCATCAATGAATTCAGATGTGTCAGGCTATTGGTGCAAATAAAACAATGATACAGCGCATTTCCATTCTCTGGACTACATTCTGCTAGAAATCTAGTAGTACCATCCAGCTACAAGAGAAATATAGTAGATCCATCCTGCTACAAAAGAAATCCATTGACAGTTTGAGAGTGAACACCCCCCAAAAAAATGGTTGTATCTTTATTTTATTATATTTATAATTGCAAATTTTGTGTTAATTTATGAAAAATGTTTAAATCATTTATTAGAATTATCATGACAATAATAAGCTATGAACCACAGTATTGTTGCACTCCAGGGAGAACCGTGAGTGCTCTATCTTTATCATGACAATGAAAAAAGACATCTCTCCCAGATTATTTGTACAATGCTTTGTTGTTTTTCTTTACAGTTCCGCTCAAAATATTTGAAGCAGATGATGTTGAAGAAATCTGGCAATAAAAGATCAGTTGTGAGAGTAAGCTTTAATTATTATTTTGTGATGGTAATTTGGAAGACATCTCTAAAAACAGGGAGAATAATCTATATTTGTTTTTGATCTCTGCTCCAGGGGTGGTAAAGGATTTGTTTGTGTCTTCATCAAGTGCCGTCTCTGCAATGAAGGTTGTTTGCAACAGACCTCCAACATCCTCTGTCTCTTGTCTCAGCGGTGCACACTGCTAGAATGTAACCTGTCCATCTCGTGATGTTACTATCCCACTTGTATCTCTGCCTACCTCTTGCTTGCTTCCATTCAACTTTAACCTCTAGTAAGGTCTTCAACAAGGTGTCATGTCTTTTAATATGTACAAAATATTTTATTTGGTTGATCTTTGAATTAATGAGAATGGTTTGGCATCTGGAAAGAATGCTGTGTGATTCATTAGTTTATAAAGCATATATGAAGAGAGGAGAAACAGAAAGAAGAGCCAGGGGTAGAGTACGCTGGATCGAAAACATCAAAGAGACATTACACGAACACCAAATAACATCTGAAGCTGCCAGAAAAGCGAGAACAAGAACATTGTATCTCCCTCGACACCTGTAAAGAGTAAAAGAGGAAGGAAAGAAGAAGAAGAAGGTTGATCTTTGTTTTCTAGAATAATTCTTTCTTCATATTAAGTGTTGTTTGAATCTCTGTTTTGTTTTCTTCTCTTTCTGTGACATTCTCTCTAACCTTCTATATATCCACACAGTGACTGTATGGTCTCATAGCCATCAATTCTGTCTTCTCATTGTTTGTTTATTTTCCATGTTTTACAGCCATACATTATTTGTATATTAAGGAGTAAAAATGTTGCCTGTACTCATGTCTTTCAATGGATATTTTCACAGAATGAAATTATGGACAAGTTTCCCTCATTTCGTCTTGTCATGGAGTTCGTTCAAGATCCAGCATGGACAGCTGAAAGGTAAATTAAAATGTTGATGAAATCTTGATATTTGGATATGAATATATTTCTGCAACAATTAGCATAAAGAAAATAAATTCTCTCTTCTTCTTAGGCATTTGTTCTTAAACTTCAAGATTAGCAAGACATAGTCCAGCTTACGGAATGCATTGTGTTATGGTTTACAATTTAGCTACAATAGCTTCATATTTTGGCTTGATACATCCAATTTCAGAGGTTCTCATTGATACTGGCGTAAAAATATCACTCATATCAAACATTAGCGGCAGACAGTCAAGGTTTCTAGGGCATGTGCTGAGAAGAACACAGCTTGAATACTTAATAACCACTGGAAAGATCAAGGGGAGAAGAGATAGGGTCGACAAAGAGAAAAGTTGCTAGACGGACTAGTATTGTGGCGCGGTAGAAGTTCATCAACCGAGCTTATTGACAACACAAGAGACAGAGAGTCGTGGACAAACAAGATTGCTTACTCCATTCAGCATGGCACTTGATTGATTGACATCCATTTTCAGCACTACCTCCAAGTCACTTTGAGCCTCAAACGGATGAGACAACCAACTCCACTCCCCCCCCCACCCCAAATGTCTTTAGTTGTACAACATGCATGGTAAGTAACATTGTTGCTATTCTTTGCACCTCTTGTGAACCCCAACAGTGTACTGACAAATAAATGTTTTAATGTTACTAGATGATGATGGATGGTAGCAGTGATAACAATGATTGTAGCATTGATAACAGTGATTGTAGCAGTGATTACAATGATTGTAGCATTGATAACAGTGATTGTAGCATTGGTAATGATGATGGCAGCAGTGGTAGAGATGATTGTAGCAGTGATAACAATGATTGTAGTAGTGATTACAATGATTGTAGCATTGGTAACGATGATGGTGACAGTGGTAACAATAATGGTAGTGGTAATAATGATGGTAGTGATAAAAACATCCTAAGTAAACAAGTCTGTCACTCTTGTGTCCAGTTCAAGTGGTGGAGTTCCACTTTCAGCTCCAGGTTGGTATTTCTCTGGCTGATGGGTAGGTTATTCGGGCTGATGGAAAATTTTCCAACGCATTTGCAAGTTTCAAATAAATATCTCATGCATTTGTGTTTCTAAGGTGCCACGAGCTGGGGAACTTTAGAATCCAGAGGAAACTATGCATGATTTTCTTACAATCTCAAGACATTGAAGATAAAAGTTGTTAATTCCCTCTCAGTGGTTCAGACATGGGTCTTCAGCAGATTTCGTCATCACAGTGGAGATAGGGGGGGGGGGGCGTGTTAGAGTAGCTAGTCTCTTCATTTATTCTCCTTATTCATCTCTGGACACATGTATGGCAATTGTCAGTGTTGCTATTCTCTGGTTCCTTCTTAGGTCTCTGTAAGGAAGAAAGAACATGACTAGAAATGGTAACAAATTTAGGATAGGATGCACAAATATTTATTACCTTTGAGCAGAATTTTTGGAATCTAAACTTCTCTCCCAAACTCATAGTGTAATCAACAAATTTCTAAACTAGATCACTGCCCAAATCAGACACAATATGGAATCGGGTTCTACCATCGCAATCTCGAGGTCCACTTGGACTTGACCACTCCTACAGGTGATGTGTATCTACCAGTAAATAAACATTAAAAGGAGGTTACTCTTAAAAAGGATAGAAGGTTAGGGTTAAGATCCCCAACAATCCTAGGAATTGGCAAGTCCATGTGGACCGGAAGATCAAGATATAACGTGGTATTAGCCATGTCCTGATGTGAAAGAAAGGAATAACACTATGACACAACCTGCCATGCATGTCATAAGAGGTAACAAATAAGGATTTCTGTACGCTCTTGGGCTTGGCTATCCTGTCTTTATAAATCAAGTTTTAAAATATCCAAAAATGCACAGATATCACAGCCAAGCTGTAAATTATGACACAACAAATTCTGTCCTCCGTACTACATCCTGCAAATATGCACATCTGAGAATGAATGAAGCAGAGTGCTGAAAAGAGATATTCTTCTCGAACCCCAGGAATTGCGAGCAATTAGCTCTTACTTCCTATGTGCACTGGGTAAAGCTTGAAACTCAGAGAAACTTCCCCACTGCATATAGTCAAAAATAGTTTTGCTAATAACATGAAACAAACATAGGCGCGCACACAAATCGACGTTTTTACCAAAAGGCCTTTATCAGGGTACACGAACACATATAAATCAAAGACGACATGTAGGGATGGCACAACTTGTGTTCATATGTCTAGTAAATTGGCCAAAAAATTAGCAAAACTTTATTACCTCGTTTCAAGCTTTACCTTTTGGACTTCACTTTTGTGCAGTGAGTACATATTTTTGATTATGTGCAGTGGGGAGGTTTCTCTTGAGTTTTCTTTCATACCCAGGAGGCGTCAGCTTTCAGCTTAGTGCAATAGCTATTGAAGGAGCCTTCTACCCAGAGGGGGTATATATCGCGAGATGTGCCAATAGTTTGCCTGGGTCATCCATTGTTTGTATTTCCTCCTACGAGGCGCTTTACATCCAAGAGCTGTTCCTCATATAGGAAGACCATTCCATTACCACCCTTTGTGTCCCTAGGTCCCAGACATAATTTCTTCCAGATGAGTCGTGTTGGGTAACGGTGACTGTCGAATTAGACTCAGGGTTTATACACCTTCCTAGACGAGGTGCTGCTTTGCCAAACACATCGGGTATCTGGGATGATTTGACCTATGCATTTCTCATGCACTCGTCTCATGAACTTGAGATGGCCTTCCAACCCATCGCCAGGTGCATTCTGTATATTTTGACTCTTTGACATTGCATATATTACCCAAAGACATCTTGGACGGCGGGCGTCGCAGTGGACCCTTGGGTGCTGAACCCAATTCTACTGTATGAGCAGTGTTGGGCAACAGCCAACACTTGAGTTGGGCTTGGTTTGCAGTGTCATTAGAGACCTGTGCCCCCCTCTACGTTGCCCACTGTGCCCACAGTTAAAGTCTCAACACTGCTTCAGTCAAACAATTGGACAATGTACTCCCTGACATTTGTTCCATGCTTGTCCTGTGTGCAATTGGGAGCTGTTTTCAAAGATTTTTTTCATACCCAGGAGTGCACGTTCAAGTTGGCATATCCAATACTTGAGTCATCACTCCAACTTTGAATGGGGTCAATTGTGATGGGACATGTTGGCTTCTGTGTGTTCTCGAGCATGAACAGCACTTTCGCCAGTTGGTCTCATTCTGGATTATTGTGGTTTCGTTGCCACTGAATTGATTCTCACACTACTCTGCCCTCTGGCGTGTGTTTTTTTTCTCAGATTCGGTGTGTACTCATAAACTCACCGTATGTTAAGGACATTGACATTTTCCAGCACTCCAATGTTTCTGCTTTTTAAACCAGCCGAGGCGGAATACACAGATGCCTTGCATCACAGTGTGCCGTCAGTGGTGTTGGATGTAATGGTGTAGAGGTTTCTGAGATATTTCCTGTCTCTCTGCAGGCAATTCTCATTCCATCTACAACATCCACGGATACGAGCCTAAAGTGATAGCCAGGTATATAGCAAGAGCGCACCATGGTGCACCATGAAGAGGTACTTTTAGGATCTTGGTTATCTACTAACCTTGTGTCCGTACGAGAGCAATGTGAGACATTGCACCCTGCTGAAAAGAGATAAAGTACTTATGTTTTGCTTGTTTACTTGGATCCCAGGAACACAATGATATTATACTCAAGTCTAATGTTGTTTTTTCATGTTTTGACCTCAGGGTACATCAGATGCTTCAAGAACGCACAAAGTTTGCGTTAGCCATCAGCGATATCTACATGTTTGCTGCGGAAATGATACGAGTTATGTCCAGTAATAACCCATTTCAGGTCTGAACAACTTCAGTATATTATGTCGAACATAGATTCTATATCTGTAAACTAAACATACATCCATTAGTTGATTGGTTGCTTGGTTGTTTTGTTAGTTATTTAGTAATTAGCTAGTTGTCTGACTGATTGTTGATATATCAGTAGGTGTTTCGATTTCCACTTGAGTGTATCCACCATTAAACGATGACAGACAGGTGACTGTTAGTTAGCAAACATTCTTCTACGCCCACAGTTGAGATCCTTTCTGGCAATGCAGCATTACAAGCCCAGTTCCTTATTCTGAACATGGTAGAGGAAATATCACCTTCATTAGTTTCATGTCTCATGAGTCTTCATATCTTTCTCATAAGAAGTTCAAAACTGTCTGCTCAATCCATTACTCTACTCTCTGACACAGTCGCAGCTGATCCACTCTCTCTGTCCCTTGAACTATTAACTCCCACTACACACAACCATACCTTTGTGACAGCAAACCTTATATAATTTTTTGGTGTCCCCTCAGTTACTCAATTGAGGAGGCCTGTGCTTTTGTCAGAAAGGCTGTCAAGAGTAAACTGCTCAAAGTTAAAGGGATCGCCTGATCATCATCATGTGTCAAGAGTAACCTGCTCACTCCTAGAGGGATTACTACATCATCATCATGTACTACTCCAGTGTATCATGACCAACAATAGTATTTTCTAGATCTTCTATTACATCAGCAGCTTATTCTAGAATCTGACATATTTTATAGCCCCTCCCCCCCAGACAATCTTATTGACTGCCTACTTGTTGGTTATGGGATGGTAGCAGAATAGATAACTTGACCATTTTTTTTCTCATAAATTATTTCTGAAAAGTCTTGCATATACTTTTCTAACTGAAGTTCTCAGTATCTCCTCTTCTTATGTATTCATTCTCAAACTTCTGCTAGCTAGCAGAATTTAGTTCAGAGTAAGGAATATGCTGTGTCATGGTTTACAGCTTGGATGTAATATCTGCACTTTTCAGCCTGCCACATCAGACTTCAGCATGGTTATTAAGGTATTTTGATTTATGGGATGGACTAGCTAACTACACTCCCATACCTCCTTAGTCTCTTATAACATCTGTTGCAGATCACAGTGTTGCTAGTCGTTGGTCTTCTGCAACCCTGCTCTCCCCTTTTATCACCTTCTCAGTATTTTAAACACAGGTCTGAGAATGTCATGTTATCTGGGAAGTATTCTTTTGTGAAAATTACTATCATGCAAAAATTGTTATACAGTGAAAATTGCTATATTTTAAAAATTACTATATTGTGAGAATTTCTAAAATGTGAAAAGTGCTACACTGTGAAAATTATAATGTATTTATTTTCTTTTGTCTGACTGATAATTAATAGATGCTCTACTTTTAATTCTAGTGTCAAATTTGTTAGTTTTTATTGCAACTTAAATTTTTGAATTTTTGTTAAAGTATTTCCTCACAATTTACCATCTGCAGAGTACATTTTTGTTAAAGTATTTCCACACAATTTACCATCTACAGAGTACATTTTTGTTAAAGTATTTCCTCACAATTTACCATCTGCAGAGTACATTTTTGTTAAAGTATTTCCTCACAATTTACCATCTGCAGCGTACATTATTGTTAAAGTATTTCCTCACAATTTACCATCTGCAGAGTACATTTTTGTTAAAGTATTTCCTCACAATTTACCATCTGCAGAGTACATTTTTGTTAAAGTATTTCCACACAATTTACCATCTGCAGAGTAAATTTACCATCTGCAGAGTAAACTTATGATCTGCAGATAAAAGTTTCTTGAAATTTATTTAACACACTTTTATATTTTTTAATGACATATGAAGGAGAACTTCATGGAAAGAAGAAGAAAAAAAACAAAGAAGTTCTAACAACATTTCAAAAAAATATCCATTAAAATAAATCGATATCAAACACATAAAATATTTTGGACATGTTAAAAGACCTGACACCTTGTTGAAGACTTTACCTGAGGGTAGAGTCAAGGTAGGTGAGCACAAGGTAGACAGAGATACATGTGGAAGAGAAACATCACAAGATGGACAGGTTACAGTCTAGCAGAGTGCACAATCAAAGCAGGAAACAAGAGAATGTTCGAGATCCATTGCAGCCAATCTTCTTTGAGTAGACAGCATTTGATGATGATGAATGATATATATAGTTTTCATATGACATGCGGTTTTACTGTAGTTTCTCCAATTCATTCAATGCTATTATTTCTGTTGTTCCTTATATCAAGCTTTAGATCCCCTGCTTTGTTTATATCACTAGGTACATTGTTGTTTTAGTGTGCATGTCCGGAATGAATTAATTGGCATATTCTTACTCCTAAATATCAGATTTCAGTGGTTCTCTACTTCCGAGAGATGTTTGCTTACCAGGACAAGTTTGCTAAGCACTATGCAGAAGGATTGGATGGATGTGGCTTGGAACAGGAATCAAAGGTGCGACGAGCTTATTACACTCTAATCAGAAAACTTGTGGATGCATTCAAACTGGCACATGGGCAGCAGTTGGACAGGTACTGATCAGATATTGTGTTCTATCCATCTGTAGTTAAGTTGTAAAATTTGTGTTGTGAAATATAAATGTATAAAATCCTCTAGTATAGAGTAACAGTGGTAAAGCTAGATAATGAAACAGAGATTAAACCCTAACTAATACTAAATCTCTGCATGTTCCAAGGTATCACATGCATGTATTAGCTCTAGAATTGTTACTAAATCTCTGCATGTTCTAAAGTCTCACATGCATGTATTAGCTCTAGAATTGTTACTAAATCTCTATAAATAACCAAATGGTCAGAGGGTGTCCGACAAAGTGGATGGTGCCGCAGTAACCTAATGAACAAATAGTCAAGCAAAATGAATTAAACAGGTTACTAAAACACTTACCTTGCCTATTAATAGAAATATATAAAAAAGTATATATTAAAAAAAACATATAATAAAACTAAACAAGACAATTCTCCACGTATTGGCTCATATTGAACCTTTTTCAGGAGACAAACAACAGAAAACAACAAAATAAAAAACAAAATAGATGACTAGATTTCATCAAGCCCCGTCTCCAACACGCAGGATGGCAACGCATCTAGTAAAAGAGAAAATGCGTGCATTCATTATAAACAAACCGAAAGTTGGAAATTAGAGGCACTATAGATGTAGTTGGGATGTTTATAATGAGTGCAAGAATAATAAAAGAAAAAGATAAGAAAAATACCCCTTTTGTCACTTTATCAGACAGGCATGTTTTAAGAACATAGTCACAACAGGCAAGACTGAAGGGAACAGAGACAGATGGGATGTGAGAAAATATTCGTTTACAACCTAGCAAGGCTTGGAAACAACGATCCTGATAACAATACTGTGAACAGAGAACCATGGTCACCTACGCCAACCAGAATGGCATATGATAATGATAGATGAGTAATGATGAGGTTGTGGGGTGAGTGGGTTTGGGGAAGGAAGGATACAAGAAGAATCATCATTTGAAAACGCATGGAATGAATGTGAAACCAAATATAGACATAAACATATATATAAAACCAAACCTAAACATACATAGAAATGTATACACACACCAAGAGTTAAGAAATAAATATATAACAAAATGGATACAGATGTGTGAAGGATACCCACACAAAATGCACAGGCATGTAAATGTATCCACACATAGGAAAGGGCTCACACCAGAAAAGGCATACATATTGACACAGAATGGAGATATGTGCATTAACATAAACAAGCGCTCACATAAATATACATATATATATATATATATACATAAATATGAACATGCATCCACATAAACACTTTCTCACATAAATAAAAACAATAACATGAACATTCGTACACATAGAAACATATACATATATTAATGTAAATATAAACGTTCGTTCACATAAGGATAATTCTATAGAGCTATATTGCTGGTAATATCTTAGGATCAAAACAAATGACTAAATCGTCTTGTTCCTGATGGAATTGATAAAGACTTTGATCAAAACATCAACTATTCTGATTGCTGTACTTTTATTTGATCAAAACATCAACTATTCTGATTGCTGTACTTTTATTTGATCAAAACATCAACTATTCTGATTGCTGTACTTTTATTAAACTGCTTCATGTTCTACAGTCTTATTTGTTAATGAATGTGTAGTAAAATTCAAAAATGTCTTTGTTCATTGTTTTGTAAATTCTAAACTGACATAATACCTGTCCATCTTAGGCGGTGATGACCAACAGTTTTAGACTTGTGTTGTTGCATCTCTCTGGTGTGTGTGGAGATGATTGAAAAGTCCTATCCTCGCATATATCCCCTGCTACATTTGTGACACATAACCTGGGTCATGTTTTAAGACTAGATGAAAACAGAATAAACCCAGTTAAACATGGCAAAAGAAAACGTGGAAGACCTAAAGCAAACCTAAAAAGCACCATACTTAAAGAAGGAGAAATAATAGGCCGCAAAACCACACAAGAACTAAAACTGTAAACAGAGAACCACAACATATGGAGAATCAAAACCTCTATCATATGTACCACCTGCAGCATGAAAGGAACAAACTAACTAGTGATCAGAATTGGGCATCTGCATGTTTGTTGTTCTTTCTTTTCAGGCAGCACATTTTCTCCATGCCTCTGAGATTTTATTCTTCTTAGGGATGCAAGCACCATTCCTGGGTGATTCTGAGCGACAGACTCTCATGATGTGGTTTTGATGTTTTTAAAGCTTTTTGAAGCATTTATTCTTTCCACCAGCCTGTTTTCTCTTGAGAAGCTCATCATACATCAGCTGCTTTGGGTGCTTTTGTCAGGCATGCACACAACATGTCTGGCGTATCTCAGTTGATCCTTCTTCATCATTGTGTGAATGCTTGGGATGTTGACTTTAGTGAGAACTTCAGTATGGGTACTTTACTTTGCCACTTTATCCTGAGACGTTTGCAGATATGGCATGTGGAACAGTGACTTAACACTCTGACATGTCTTCTTTACACTGTCTAGGTTTCAAGTGTTTAGCAAGGTAGTGAGCACAATAACGTTATATACCTAGAATTTTTTTGCGAGGCTAATGCCAAAGTTTCTGTTCCCACACATTGTCACGCGGTCTGTCAAATGCAACAGTTGCTTTAGAGATTCTATTGTTGACTTAGGCATCAATGCCATTGATTGTTGAGAAAGTACTATCAATATGAGTGAATCTGTCAACTGGTAGGAGACAATTGTTACTGGCCTTAATAACTGGATAGAATAGTGGACTTGTGTGAACAAACTGACATAGTGTGTCTGTTGCTATAAGATTGTGTCATAATATAGTAATATTCAGCATGTTCACACATGACATTAAAAATTCTTGTTTTCTTCAGCAAAGTATTGCCAGCATACGATTACATCCAGTGCTGTCTGCTTCATTTGCTAGATGTTGATTGGCAGGTAAAGTTAGCTATACATTTATTATAATTTGGTCTGTTAGTAAATACTTTTTAATTATGATACAGTTAAATAGTGAAATGCTTGCTTTGTTATCAAATGATAGCATTTATAACTTGGATTTTTTTTTGATATTCATTCTCAAAACTCCCTCCAGACTCTTGTAGCAGGACAATGGGTCCTACTAGATTTGCAGCAGGGGTGCAAAGGGTCTCGCATTGCTCTTGTGTGGACCCAGGGTTAGCAGATAACCAAGGTCCTAAAAGTACATCCTCATGGTGCACACTGGAAACAGAATACAGCTGTTCTTGCTGTATTCCTGGCTAACATTTTTAGGCTTGTGTCCTTGGATGTGGAGGCTGTAAATAGAATGAGAATTGCCTGCAAAGAGACAGACAATATCTCTAAGACATTTACACCAACACACCCAGCAGCACTTTCGGCACACAGCGACGTAAGGCATCTGTACATTTAGTCTCAGTCAGCCAAAACATGCAAAACATTGGAGGAGTGGCCATTGTCAATGTCCCGATATAGGTAGATCACGCTAAGATATGATGATCCTAAGAATACACTTTGAATCTATAAAATGCAACACATGCTAGAGGGCAGCATTGTGTATGTGAACAATATAGTGGCAATGAAGCTACAATTGTCCAGCACAAGACCAACTGGAAGAAGTGCTGTTCATGCTCGGAACACACAGAAGCCCACATGTCCCACCACAATTGACACCATTCAAAGTAGGAGTCAGGCTGAGGTTTTGCATACACCAACTTGAATATGCACTCCTGGGTATGGAAAAAAGCTTCAAATACAGCACCCCATTGCACACAGGAAAATCATTGAGCAAATGTTGGGGAACACATTGCTAAAAACTTCTGTCCGAAGCAGTGTTGAGACTCAAACTCTGAACTCTGTGGGTGACGTAGACAGGAAGCATGTCCTTGTCTTCGAAGTTATCATAAACTTAGTTTAACTCAACTGTCGCTGACAAGGAATCGTGCCTGCAAACATGTCCAAACCATGCTAGTTTTCGTCATTTCACTATTGAAAGAAATGGCTCCTGAACACCTGCACACATCTCTACTTTATTTCTTACGTACACATTGGTCTTATGTTCCCTATAGGAAATTCGTAGAAATCGTCTGTAGCATTTGTACTCAAAAGCCTGTAATCTTCTCTCCATGTCCGCAGTGAGTGCCCAACTCTCACAACCATACAGCACAACAGAAAGTACCAGTGACTTATACAGTTTGATTTTCACTCCAACACTGATGTTACTTTTCCAAATCACAGTTAGCCTTAACAAGGACGCTAAAGCCATCTCCAGCCTTATTTTTACTAAGAGTACCACTCATCGAATCAGCATGCTGCTTGCTGAGAATACCATTCATCGAATCAGCATGCTGCTTGCTGAGAATACCACTCATCGAATCAGCATGCTGCTTGCTGAGAATACCACTCATCGAGTCAGCATGCTGCTTGCTGAGAATACCACTCATATAGAATAATTATGTTTCAATTAATAATCTTCTTCAAGTGATAATTCCCAGGGAGCTCTGAAAATATTCACTGTATAACAAAAATTACTTGAACAGGATTTAAAGCCATATATGGTTAAGCACAAAATAAATTGCTTAACCACCACACCAGGATGATCAGTAAGCCTTACCATAGCTTTACCATTTTTAAGTTATATTTAGGTTATGTGTTTGAATTCATTTAGACAGCCAAAGACAGATGTGTCTGGCCATTGTTGCAAATAAAACAACGACACGGCACATTTCAATTTTCTTGACTACATCCTGCTGGAAATCTAGTATGGCGGAACATTGTCCTGCTACAAGAGAAATCCAGTGGGAGTATGAAAATGAACGCTGAAGAAGAAGAATAAGAATTCATTTAATAAATTATAAATTGTATATGTGACCTTCCCTTGTTTACCTGTGCTAAAAATATACTGTATAAATGTAATTTTAACTAAAATTAATTCTTTACTGTGTCGTGCTCTGTTGTGTTTTATTTAAGGTATACCTGGGTTTCATACATTTACATGTAGCCAATTTCCATTTATTAATTTGTAAAAATTATTTTGTAGCCCTATGACCTGACCTTTGTCAATGAGCTGCAGTTACCACAACTGTTCCTAAGTATTGCCAAAGGTATGTATTAATTTCACACTTGTAAATGTGATTCTTTTTTTATATAATAATATGTAATAATTGATTCGTATCCTGTATATGACATAACTTTTCAATTAAAATTTTTAAGAACCACTGATACATCCAATTGCATCACCAGTACAATGTAGGCGATTGGCTTTTGACCCATGACCAAATTCAACCAAAGTTGTGTTTGAGAAGCAGGCTCACTAACCACTCTACCACTAAGCCTGACATATTAATATAGTAAATACATGTTAGAAAAAATAATAACATGTAGTTTTGCAATCAATCAATCAAGTGGCCATGTCAAGTGGTGTAGGAGATCTTGTTTCTCCACAACTTTCTGTCACAACATTCAGTTCATGACATTTTTTTGCGCCACAGTTAATCTGCAGGAGTTTTAAGTGAACGAAGAAGAAGATTTATTATAAAATGTATTACATCTCTGTTGGATTTTATGACCAAGTCAAGGTACTTCTCAGCATTTATCTAATTGTTCCTATCTGTGTCTTATAGAAGTGATTTTATGACCAAGTCAAGGTACTTCTCAGCATTTATCTAATTGTTCCTATCTGTGTCTTATAGAAGTGATTTAGGTTTGACTTGTATAACTGAATGTTTTTTCTAGAAACTGTCAAAATGAGGGACTTCAATGTGGCAGACTTGAAGGAAGATGATGAAGTTTCTGAATATGAGCAGTCCATGAAATGGTTCGGAGAAATCAATGCTAGTGACATCAATAACTGGTTCTCTATGAAGGAAGGCACCAAGGAAGACAAAAAGGTTTGTAAATTTGTAGCCCCTCGGATGTGTTAATTCTTGTGTAAGTGCGCAATTTCCAGACAAAGAGGGTGTCATAAATTATATAAGATCCACATGTGGAAGTTCTGAAGGTTTGACTTGTGGCTTATGAGATCAACCACCTTACAACAGCAAAACTCTAGTGTAGTGGTTCTCAACCGTCTTTGGTTTGCAACCCACATTTGGAACAAATTTTCATCTGTGGATCCCTTGGTACCCACAAAAAAAATGTAATTTACTATTTTTGAAGTCACCATTTTGAAACTTTATCAATATAAATGTTGTTGTCTTTCTCCAGGTGAATGATGGTTATTAGTATACACACATGCAGTTAAGTGTAGGTGTGTGAGCCTTAGTTGTCATTCCATGTCCAGACATGTCGCCTTAGTTGCCTCAAGTCCATTTGTGATCAAGGTTATCTGGATGTTTTCTATTCACCGTTTTCCTGGTCCACCTTTACCTCTATAAATAAAGCTGTTTATTGTTTAAATAGTTGACTTTCTAGGGCCCCCTGGATGAGTCTGAAGTCTCTCTCCTCTCCCCCCCCCTCTTTCCCCCTTTTCAATTCCTTCATGGAATCTTGAGGCAATGGCATACTTATGCCTGGGACATGCAATTGTCATGTTCATTATATATAAATTGTTGAATGTCCATTATTCCTATAACTATTTTAATTTGTGAATATAATATAAGAATAATAACAATAAGTATGGAAACCAGTTCTCTCATATGGCTAGCCTACTAGCAATATGGTTACAGATGTCAACTGTTCAGTGGAAGTGATAAAAACATGAATGTATTAGTTTCCACTGCTGAAGATAAATGTGTTGAGCCATTGCACAAATAAAACTGTGACATAATGCATTTCTGTTCTCTGGATCATATGTCTCTTGATATCTAGTAGATATCTTTCTTGCCTCAGTTTCATGGGGCAAGAAAGAATGATGATCACTCAACTGCACCGTCAGTCAACGTGTAATGGCGGCTACACTCAAGGAGAGATCTGAGCGCCTATGGACTTGTCCGGAGTGCAGTGATGATGATCCAACGACTAACTAGTAGGACCATTTTCCTGCTATAAGATCTAGTGGAAGTTTGAGAGTTAGGTAGTTTGTTCCTTTTGTGTACAGGCGGCACATAGATCAGAGGTTTTGTTTCTCCATGCGTTGTGGTTTTCTGCCTGTACTTTACAACACAATAAGTTTGATTAGGCCTCCATCACATAAAGAATCAAATAAAATTCTGTTTCAGAATAGTGGGTGATTTTGCGGTTGTGATTATTAGGACACAGATCAACCGACCATATCTAGTACGAAGAACGCAACTACTTCCATCTTGATGTTTGAGAGTGGACAGGGAAAAAAATTTATAAAACCCATTAGAATCATCGAGGTACCTCATTTAAACGAGCAACACAAAAAGATTGCCAAATATCCCTATCACTGACCATTCATTGATGCTGTCAAGATAAGATTTTCTTTATCCACCTCTTCTACTTTCTCGTCAACTGGTCCCTGAAGAATAATCTTTGAAATCAAATAATGTCTCATTACATGTCAAAACTACGCAATCTTGTGTCGTTTCAACACTGTCGACAGTACTTCCTGTTTATCTGCACCTTCAGTTATTTTGTCTTGGACAAATACATTTATTTCATGTTCTCTACAAAAAAAATTTTTAACACACACCTGTAGTACTTGTATTCAAACACACCTGTAACACTTGTACTCAAATGCCCGAATTCTTTTTTCTGTATCTGTAATGAGTGTCCACCTTTTACATCCATATTTAAAAAAGTGATTAATGATTTGTATAGATTGATCTTGACTATGGATCTGATCTTACTTTTCCCATGTCACATTCAGCCTTACTGTAAAATTATTAATGAATAGCAGAATGTCTGTAATAAGTTATATGGCAGTAAAACAGTATAACCGCTAAGTTATTTACGCAGAGCACAAGGGGGTGAGCTTGACTGTTCACAAACAGATTATCAAACTAACAGACATGAAAACATATAGATAAAAGTATACAAAACAGACTAAATCAGGTTCAATCATAAGGTCTTTATCAAGAAAAATACATGAATGTCTGTATTATTCCTACAGCTCCTGCAGGCACTCAAGATGTTTGTGGCTAGATTCTCAGATGTGTTGGATGTTGAAATCTCCTGCGATGGATGTGGTGTCACTCTACCAGGACGAAGGTATCGGTGTCTTCAATGCATGGATATGGATCTGTGTAATTCTTGCTTTTCTGGAGGAGTGGAACCTGAGGAACATCGAGACAACCATGAGATTGTTCATCTTGTGTGAGTAGATACTAACAATAAGAACATGAGAATCTTCATATATATATTCTGTAAGGGTATCTGCTTACATCAAGAACATGAGAATCTTTGTATATATTCTGTAAGGGTATTTGCTTACATCAAGAACATGAGAATCTTTGTATATATTCTCTTTGATCTCTGCTTAAAATAGAAACATGAGAATCTTAGTATATCTTCTGCAAACCATCTGACCAAAGTAATATAATGCTCCCTCATAAATCAATACGCTCCCTCATAAATCAATACGCTCCCTCATAAATCAATACTAGCAATCTTCTCTTTCATCATTCACATTATTAAAGTAAAGGTATGTTCCATGGAAGCAACCTGCCGTTGGGGATGAAGATAACTCTTCATGTACTACGCCACAGCAACTATTAGGTGCGGTAGCCAGTTCCCTTCCTTGCTGTCTTTAGCTCCCCTAACTCATGCGTCAGGTACTCATTTACAGCTGAGTTTACTTTAATGAATTGTACTGTGATCACTAGCCTTGAGGCAGTGCTATAGATCTTGTCCATCAGACCTATTACTGTTTAGTGTTGTGGTACAATGGGCAGTTCTGTAGAAAATGTTCTGTGTTTTCTTCAGATTGTCCACAGGGACAAATATCAGTGTTGTCAACACCAAATCTCCTATTCATATGTTGTTTGACTCTGTGTTAATGCTTGTTCTCAAACTAAAAATGTTTGTTCCTTTCTTTCCAACTTACTGATGACATCATCTTTTTGGCTGAATTCTTTTGTTAAGTTGGACCAATCCTAGGAGCCGAGCCAACATTTCATACTTTTTAAGAATTCTGCTCTAATGAATTCTTCGTTATTACTAACTTATTACCATTCCCAGATGCAAATAAACACACTGGAATATACTATGATGGTAACCTACAGCGCTGCAGTGAGAAATTGTTGGTACTACACTGTTAAAAAGCAAATTAAGCTGGTGGAGAAATAATAAACACTGGATTGTATTTAGTTGACAACACCAGGGAAATAATTGATAAAAACATGAAAAATGCACTATTATTCTTCCATTTACATTATTATATTCTGCTGTCTTTCATTCCACATCCTATGTAGTCCATGCTCCTAGGATTGGACCATTAAGTTTCCATGGAGCTTATGATGGATTTTATTTCCTGGAAATGATACTTGAATTTGACTTGTTGTTGGACTGCTAGGTCTTTATTTATATTTTGGTGTGTGCTTGTGTAAGTGCATCCATGTGTGCGTATGATGTCTGTGTTGTATCCTAAGTGCTATAGACATCTTGTTTTCCTAATATGCATTGATATGTGTGTGTATCTATATGTGTATGTGTTTAGTTTCCTAAGTGCTATAGACATGTTCTTCTTTCTATAATACATATTAATATTTCATATATTGACTTCCTGTCAGGTACAAGTGCAACCACTGTCAAGCATTCATTGTTGGAACTAGAATACATTGTAATGAGTGTGATGACTTTGATCTCTGTCTGGGATGTCACATGAAACAGAAATTTCCCCCGGGGTAAGATCATTGATCCTCTAGACCTGGTGTTCTCAACCTGGTGCTCTCGTAACGACACATGATCTGCTCCAGGCTAGTTAAAAAGTGTTTGCAAGCACTAATGATAACATGTGGGTGATACTCGCTATCTGAAAAGGTTGATAACTCCTGCTCTAGATGTGTTTGATCAGGAGCATTTTGATCATGTTTGGGTATGAGTGAAATGTACTTCAGTTCAATCAAATTGTCTCCAGACGAAATAAACATACTCAAGTTCGTTGATGCTAATGTTTAAAAAACTTCTTTAAAAAAAGCATTTCCACATAAAATCACCTCAAAAGAACGGCTCTTTATAGGTTTAAAACACTCAAAAGTAAAATATGAAATTCCTTTTCTTCTTCTGCGTTCGTTCTCAAACTCCTGCAGATTAGCAGGATGTAGTCCGGAGAACGGAATACGTTGTGTCATGGTTTACAGCATTGCTGTGATATCTGCGCCTTTCGGTCTGACACATCCAACTTCAGCATGGCTTTGAGTCACTGACCCTATATGGGATGGGACAGCCAACTCCATCCCATAATTTCCTTAGTCGCCTTTTACGACATGCGTGGAAGGTAAACAGTGTTGCTATTCTTTGCTCCCCTTTCGGGCCCCGGAAACACACAGGCGGCGAAATTCCTTTAAGATTACCTTTATATTTGTGGCAGAACATGCAGGGGTTATTGGCAATGAGCGAACATATACACTGACAAGTAGGGTCACAATGTCAATAAGTAGGACTGTTGTAAAACTGTATAGAAATAGTACTTATGTAGAACACAATTCGTGTTGCAGTTTTACAAAAAAAACCATCTGACTATTGGAATGTGTGGTGTATTAACAAAATCATACAAATAACAATATACAAGACATTTTCAACGTTTCAACCTTAAGGTCTTTATCATGAAAATACAAAAACTTAAAAACAGTTTTTTTATCAAATAATCTTTATAGTTGATGCAGTCCAGTTGAAGTTGCACCTTTGTCCTTTTGTGGAAGAGTCCTAGATAACAGGGAATGCTAGATGTGCCATCACTGCAGATGAATCAACAAATCTGACAGAAGAATTATGAGATATTTGGCCTAGAAGTGTGTGCTGTGCCACAGGCAGGATGTGATAATCTGTGGATGTTAGAGAACTGGAATGCATTCCTTCAAAGACTTACATCTATAAACACACCTTCTCCCCTACACAACCATACCTTATATGAAACATCTCATCACCTCAGTTACACAACTGAAAAGTACTTGTGCATTTGTCAGAAAAGGGCTGTCAAGATCTACCTGCGCTCACATCTAAAATGATTATTTCATCATTGCCATCATACGCATACATATCCCTATTACTCAACCCTCATGTTCATGCCCTGAGAGGTTTGGATTCCTCCTCCACCTCCTTTAGGAAAATAAAATACTATGTCTAGCAATATAAACCAATGGTGACCTCTTTTTCTTTCCCCCGGTGATAACACTACTGGTAATATCTTGGTTGCCCATCAAAATAAACTGAAAAGCATTTTTACATGACAACAGGTAAATCTAGGAATAGGGTAATGAATTTTTGCTTAATCACTCAAGACACACATAATAACACACACACACTATGTGTGCCTTGAGTGATTAAGCAAAAATTCATTACCCTTTTCCTGGATTTATCTGTTGGATTTCAGTTTTGCGCAGTAAGTACATATTTTAGGACAACCTGCCCTTAGCAAAGTTGTATGTACTGTGTTAGAAGTTTTTTTAATACATTTTTGAGAGTATGTACTTTTCAAAAAATTTCTAAATACATAGGGATTGAACATCATTGTACACTGTTTTGCCATATTTACTTACTCATATATGCTTCAATAAAATTAATGGCCCAAATTATATTGTTCCATTCTGCAAGGTAACTGAAGTGGGCAAAAGTTTTGGGCCAACAGACTGTGTTTTACCAATCCCTGCTTTATACCGTTATGTATTCTTCTGCATTTATTCTCACACCCGTGAAGACTAGCAGGATGTGTTCCAGAAAATTAAATGTGTTTTGTCATGGTTTATAGATTAGTACCTAACTTTACTTAGTACATGAAGAGTTATCTTAATTCCTAACTGCAGATTGCTGCCATGGGATCTACCCATACCCTGTAATAATTTAGGAAAGTCATAGGAAAAATATATTTTCCAATGAATTTTAGATCATTAATTTCCCCATTGTGTTTTCTTCTGTAACAGACACACTGAGAGTCATGGTATTACAAGATTGCCTATGGTCAAATGTAAGTAGTAGAAATCTTGACTTGTCCAATGTTAACTTGTAGCATGCTGTCTGTGACTAATCTGCGATGGGTGTCTTTTCTATAAACACCTATCGGCGATACCAGTTGCCCATTGCTATGCTCTCATATAGCAATGTGTAACTACATGATGTTTACTAGTCACATGACCATGAATTAGTGTTCTCTAAGCTAGGATTATGTCATGTCCTTCCCGCTCAATTCTTTTCCAAGTAAGTTCTAAAACATTGCGACCAGTTAGAGTTTTACTTGTCTGTTCTAATCGAAAAGAATCTGTTTAAATTGTTTCCATATTTAGTAATATTTTTATTAAATCTGAATCTGATGAGAAATTCTTGGGATTTACAGATGTAAATCTTGCTCCGATAGTTGATATGACAGGGGGTAGAGATACTAAGGTAGCTCTTTATGACTGTCCAAAATTTCTGACATGACAAAGACAATGCTATTTGTGTTGACAACAAACGTGACCAATTAGTTTCATATCTGGTTACGCAACTTTTCCCCAAGATGCAGGACCTAGCTGATAATTTTAGTGACTAGACATATTTCGTATGTTTATGACATAATATCAACATGTTAGTTTTATTATGAAATGACATTGAGCAAGAATAGATCAAATATATTGGATATATTTACGTGGAGCACTAACTTCTGGACCTAGTGAATAACGGACCAACAAGGTTAGTAATCTCTATGTGTCTTATTTGCTGAAAATATAATTATGAGAACATTAGTTTGGTTATAAAATAATAGGCCCAAGTATGTAGAAAAATTTTATCAGGGATGCCATATATAGGTGATACAATATTTTTATTTTTTATTTTATTCTGTTTTCTATTTTCATTTCTTTGTCACATATCATACATACACCAACAAAACTTACATAATTAGATTCAGTATTAAATTATTTATTTTTAATTGCACAAAATTATTCTAAAATTTAAAAAAAATGTGTTATTATTTGCCTTTTCCAAACACCCACCACAAATAATGCAAATTGTCAGAAAATGAATTCAGTGGCAGGTAAGTATTGCATAATTTTAATTCAGTGTGTTAAAGTTGAGAGTAAAGCTTTATAAAGTAATCTTAAATTTGGCATTAATATTATACAAAATCTGGCAAGCATTAATACAATTTATCACATTACAGAGGTACATTGTCAATTGTCACAGAATATGGACATTTTAAGTTTTACACTTTTACTTGAGAACTATATTTTATTTTGGAATTATATTTTTACTTCTAGAATGAACATATTTTTAGTTCTATATTCATCTGTTACCTGGTCAGAATAGGAAGTAAAGATTGGTAACACTGCAACCTGCTATGAATGTTGTAAGATGTGACTACAGAAATCGGGAAACTGTAGACAGGGAAGTTGGACTTTGGTCCAATATGTCTGTCATGTGCTACCTGCTATGCATGTTGTAAGATGTGACTACGGAGATCAGGAATGGAACTGGTTTAGCAAACACCATAATCTTTGCTATGATGACGCCTTCTGAAGACCCATGCTTGGATTGTTAGGAGGGAATCTAACCTTTAATCTACAGCATGCCTCGATATTGCAAGAAAGTCATGTCTGCTCAAGAGTAGAAAATACTGCCCAGATGCAAAATTTCACCCTACAATTGACCGTGTGTTGCTGGGGCTGGAAGGGGAGCAAAGAATAGCAACACTGTTTACCTTCCATGCATGTCATAAGAGACACCTAAGGGGGTTATGGGGGTGGCGTTGGCTGCTCCATCTCATCTAGGGTAAAGTGAATCAGAAGCTATGCTGAAGCCCCGGATATCTCAAAGCTGAAAGTCGCAGCAAATCTGTAAATCATGCTACATGGCTACATCCTGCTAATCTGCAGGAGTTTAAGAATGACCAAAGAAGAAGAAGCACCCTACAGATACAATAAAGTTTTCAAAAAATCATCTTAGATTTGCAAAGATTCAGGAAATCTTCCCCATCAAAACAAAAATAGCAGAGAAACATGAGTTTATAGTGTAGGTAACAGATCTGGTTTCAATTTTCTTAGGCTTAGTCAGCCTAGTTTTTAGTGTACACAACAAAAGACAACTACCTGGGCTTCTATCATCATCATCATCATCATGTTCTACAATTGTCTATTGTCTTTCCCCAGTTGAATGATGTTGATAATATCCACACATGCCAGTAAGCGTAGGGGTGGGAGCCTTTGTTGTCATTGCGTTCCAAGGCCAGATGTGTCTCCTTGCTTGTGTTGAGTCCATACATGTTCAGGGTTATCTCAATGTTTTCTATCCACCGTTTTCTTGGTCTACCATTGACTTTTTATATCCAAATATTCTTTTGTTTTATTCTCTTATTGGTATTTGGTTTGAGTTCATTCTCATACGGTGACGGAACCATTTTACTTGCTGTTCTTCGATATGTTCAATACATGATATTCAATGAACTTTTTTCCTAATTTCTTAATTTCTTATTGTGTCTAGTTTAGTATTCATTGCAGCTTTTCTGATACATTTTATTTCACACGTAAAACATGTTCTCCATTTTTTTTCAATGTAATTACTTTAATTCATACAATGTTCTTTTTATGTTAAACAACCTGGTTCTGTTCTAGTGAAGACAAGCCAGTTGAGTAACTCCTCTATCAAGGCATACATCCACCAACATGTATGGCTACTCTACACATCTCTAACCCTCACACTTAGTGATATAGTGTATGGGCGAGATGCAGGCATCATGTACCTTGACTTGGACTATATAAAGATAGCGGGGCAGCTGCAGCAGCAGTGTATCACACAAGCAATCGGGTGTCTCAACAATGTTACCGGAGAAATTGATGGTAAGTTGATCATTACTGGAGAACTTGATAGTAGGTTGGTCATTACTGAGAGATTGGTGGTAAAGATCGATTTTGGAGAAATTAATGTGAGTTGATCATCACTACTAGAGAAATTGATCATAAGTTAGATTATTACTGAGAGATTAATTTGTTTGTAAGTTGATCATTTTTGAAGAGATTAATGGTAAGTTGAATATATATATATATATATATATATATATCGTAATGTTGATCACTACTGAGAACTTGATAGTAAGTTGATAATTTTTTGGAGCGGTTCTTGGTACATTGATCATCACTAGAGAAATTAATGGCAAGTTGATTACTACTGAGAGATTGGTTGTAAGTTTATCATTTTATTAAGATTAATGGTAAGTTGATTGTCATTAGAGAAATGTACAGTAAGTTGATTATTACTGAGATGTTGATTGTATGTAAGTTGATCATTTTTGAAGGAATTAATGGTAAGTTGATCATCACAAGAAATATTTATGGTAAGTTTGCCATTGCTGGAGATATTAATGATGAGTTGATTGTTTGGTTTTCATAATTTCAAATAAAGTGAAAGATGTCAATATGAGTGGCTTGCATCTATAGCTATTTTTAAATTGTGTGACATCACATGGATATACTGCCTGGGACATACAAGTGTTCACAGTAATGAGAGAGCAGACAGGCAAATCCAATGCATCAATAAATGGAGAGTTAACAATGGATTAAGGGGGGAAGGTGTGCTGAAACTAAGCTCTAACTCAATATGTTGAGATTCTGAGAGTTTCATTTTAAATGTGGAATTAGTAAAATGAATTAATGTGGTGTAGAATGAGAAGCTTATTCAACCAGTGAGTCACAGGAACCTTTAGCATGCATGCCCTTTCATCATGTGCTGGGGAGTGAGACTGCACCTACGGGTTTACCAGGAGTGCAATGCTATCTATTCATAATACATGACCAACCCATAATACATGACTTACCCATAATGCATGACCAACCCATAATACATGACTTACCCATAATGCATGACCAACCCATAATACATGACCTACCCAGTACCGCTAAAAACATCTTCAGCTTATGGTATGTAATAGCTTACTAAGTATGGAACTGGCTTAGGCTGCAATCAGCATTCCATAACTGAAGACATTCCCATAAACAACCAACAACTAACTTTGGAGAAATGAATGATTAGATGTCCACTTTTTTTGTGTGTTTTCTTGTCATCTGTTGTATTATTCTTGAAATTGTAGAATTCCTAGTAAGACGATAACTCCAAATGAGTTGTCAACTTACGTTTACATGAGATTGGTGTAAAGATCAGAGTATCTATAGACTTGTCCGGTGTGCGCTGGTGATAACGTGTAATCATAACTCATATACTTAGTAACTTCTGCTTTCAACACTAAAAAATATTAAAACACAATGTAAGGCGGTTTTACAAGTGCGACAACTGACAAAGGTGAGTTAAGATTTTAAAATGCTAAAAAATCAGAAAACAAAATTAAGTTTGCTGTTTTTTTTCCATTTATTCTTCTTTGCGTTTATTTTCTCTTATTTTATTACCTCAGGTGAGGCAGAAAAAGAGATGCCTCTTGAGAAACGTAGGGAACAGAGGTTTGCAATACACTCTCAAGAAAGAATCATGGGATTACTTGGAGCCGTTATGCCTGACAACGAAAAGAAGGTCAGTTATTGTTTTTACTGAATAAATTTACAAAATATGCTGGTGATACTGTGTCCAAGCATTTTTTCTTTTAAATGAAATCATTGTGAATGTTCAGCTTTGATTGCATGTTTCATCTCTGACAGATGTTCTTGTTCATCTGCATGTGCATTTATCTCTTTCTCACATTTTTGAACCTGTAACTCCATAGCTAAGAGCAGTGTTTCGCAACGTGTGCCATTTGCTCCCGCACTACTCACAGGGCCACAGTGACTTCATAGGGGACCACAAAAATATAACAATTTGAATTATATTTAATCAGAAATATAGTAATACGCCTTGAAGAGAGTTAAGTAAATATTGTAAATAAGCAAATATGTGCTACAGAACTGACATCTAAGAGTAAAGAGATGATAGAAACAATTATAATTTTTTAAATGTGAATGACAACAGTTGACATATTCATCTCAGATATCTACTACAACACAGGGATCAGTGACCAAATGACATGACAACATGTCTAACTTTTTAATTTGTTGCTCTATTGCATAGAGCTTCTGTAACTCAGAAATTTAAAAAGTCATAATTTCAGATACCGATCTAGCAAATTGTGCGCAACGCACTGGCTATCCACCCCCAACTCAGTTTGTAACGGCATATCAAGTGATCAGGGGCTCTTATCGTGTAACGCGTAGAACATTGGATTCGTCAGTATATGCATCTTTATTGGAATTTCATTCTGTTCAATTGTTAGCTTTTTGTTCTGTTGAAACCTGGTCACTGATCCCTGTAGAGTACCTTTATTTTCAATTATTCTTCTTCTTTCGTTCACTTGAAACATGTCTATATCTGTAATTCTGTCTCCTTAATAAAACTCACTGTCTTTTGTAGTTCATACAGTGTCCCATAGAGCTTTGATTCCAGTGTTGTTTCCTCTGTCCAATATGTCTGCCTCAGACATATGTTTGGCACTCTGTGCCGCCTGTCCACATGTACACATGGCCGTGTTACCAATCTTGAACTTTGTATACATGTGACTGCGAAGTCGGTTGTGTCCTGTTCTGAGATGTAGAATTATAACTTGTTCTGATCTGTTCATAATGTGATAGTCATCTTGTGTTGGTGTTTGTGGCTTTCTTATTGACTTGATCATCTGTTTTAGTCAACTGTTTTCATCCTTATTCTATTATTATTGTTTCTATCATTTTGTATTCCTAGCAGTAGGTTTGTGTTTCAATTGATACAAATAAAATGTGACATGCCACTTTTCCTGTTCTCTGAACTACATCCTGCTAGAAATTTAGTAGAACCATTGTCCTGATGCAAGAGTTTCAGTGGAAGTTTAAGAATTAAGACCCAAATAAGAGGTCTTTTAACAGATATTTACAGTATTAACTTTTGTATTTGTGTTACTGCCCACTAAAAGCCAGATCTTCTTTGACATTTTGCTAACTATATACTTCAAGATAAATAGATACGAATAACTGGAGAGGAGATGGGTGCCACCAGTTAATTAAACCTTTCATCCACTGAAATATTGCAGTGGATAATCATATATACTGACACGGTTCCATGTCAAAAATGACACTATAGGGAATAGTCAAAGGTGGAAGAAGCAGGGGAGGAAAAAGAATAGCATGGGCAGACAACATCAAGGACTGGACAGGTCAAGATATTTCCTTATTCGTTCTCATTGTTGAAGACAGAAATTGCTAGAGAACTCTGTGTGTTGTTGCATCCAACGTGGTACCATACCACCCTGCTAGCTTATGGGTTTATAGATAGATAGAGATACTTTAACCTTTACTGCACTCTCAGCAACTATAATCGAAAGATAATCTGTATTTTCCGTAGCTGTCTGCAATTATAGGCATCCGTAGAGGCCATACCTTTTTTAACAAATATATTGTGATTGTAAATAAATGATATTCACCTGATTAATCGAGGAAATGAAAGTCGACCTAAATAGCTTCCGTTTCCAATAGTGTTCAACTGAATACAGCGCATTACAAATCAGCTGTGACTGTGTTCTCATAGTCATTAATGGTGAGTTGATTGGGTTTTTTTTTCCATAATTTCAAATAATCCTATATAATCCATCAATATGTTGGGTGTAGTCCAGAGAAGGGAAATGTGTTACGTCGCTGTTTTATTTGCGCCAGTGGCCTAACACATATGTCTTCGGTGGAACCATTGGGGATGGAGATAATTCTTCATGTACTTAATCGCAGCTATTATTAGCTGGCATGGCCAGCTCCCTTCATTGCTGTGTTTACTTTCAACACAAGTGAATGATTATTAATATGTACTTGTGGTATAATCTCTATAACATCCAAACATTACAGTTTCTGAGTGATCTGTTTTTCTTGGCAGGAACAAGTAACTGGTGCAGGCTTCAACTTCTACACAGAAGAGTTTCTGAATCAACTGTTGAAAATATCAAGGTAACTATAGACATCTCACAGTTTGGATATCTTTTCATATTTCTTTTTAAATATAAATAAATAATAGTTATAATCTTTGGTGTTACATATAGCCAAGTTTAACTTGGATTTAACTTGTAGCACTCTGCCAGCGATGACTGTAGTTCACGATGGTAGACTTATTGTACACACTGGTCCGCAACTTTCGTTGCCCAATGCTATGTTACAAGTGTAGAAAGTTAACTTTGATTTAAATCAAGACTGTTTAGCTGAGACAGCCTGACAATTTGAATCGACATGTTTTCCATGTTTAACCAATCCATATCTCTGAAATAAAGATGTGATTGAGGTAAGACGTTCAACATGTATAACTTCAAATACTCTAAGACTGGTTGATTGAGATAGAGACAACAATAACACATACATTGCATAGATATTTATATTCCCCACAGACTAAATGTCTTGATGTCTTAGCTAGATGCACATAATTTCTTCAGAATATAGATTGGTTAAATTTGGAAAACATGTTAACTAATGCTGCAAGGCAAATTGGTGTCAGTTGAACGGATCTGGTTCACATTCCATCTGCTAATTTCTGTTCTTTTATATTCCTCAAATGCATCTATTATATTATTCACCAATGTTATATCTAAAACAACCAGTCTCTGTTGATCTATTTATGTTTCCAAGAAGGCCTAATGGTCTTTGTAGTACAAATACCTAATGGTGCATGTATGTGTTAAATGTTTATGGTCCAGGAGGAATTCATCATTATCATCTATTGAATGGTTTCTTGTCCAGCCACAATATATATATATATATATATTTATGTCACTATTAAAAGGGAGGTTTTATCTGCTTACTGTCACAGGTGGGTCTAAGTGGCTGTATTAGCTGCTTACATGAGAGAGTTAATATTATCTGTACTCTTTGCTTAATAATGGTCTTTTGATCACATTGTTGAATGTAAATAAATCTAAATATGTGTCAGCTAAGCCAGCCAATTATTTATCAAATGTCACAGATTCTTTAACACTCTAATATTCTCATGAAAGCAAAAGCCACACTTTTTTTAATAGATCAAGTTGTAAAGGTAACTGGAGAGGAGATCTGCGCCACCAGCTTAACCTTCGCCCACTGAAATATTGCAATGGATAATCAGACACAGAGAAGAAATTAACCTTTTAGGCTATAATACTGCACGGCACAATAGCAATGTACAGAAGTAAAATGATGTATTCTAATTGCTGTGTGCTTACTTATTAAATCTACCCTCCCACATGTTTTGTTATTTTAACACAGCTTTTATACATTTAGACCAGGAGCAAAATTATATTAACTGACCATTTGTTTAGAGTTTGTAAAAGTAAATTATATTAAATGACCATTTGTTTAGAGTGCATAAAAGTAAATTATATTAACTGACCATTTGTTTAGGGTGCATAAATTAAGTAAATTTAAATTATACAGTAAGTAAATTTTACATAATAATTAAATAATGAGGTGCATCTGTATTCGTCAGAGGAGAGCAAGGGCATGAACTCAATACTCAGCATCTAGCACTCCGTCTGACAGGGAGACTACTAGCAAACAGTGATCCCAAGGTGACTATTACTTCTGCTAGTTTAGATGGTGTATGCTTTCTTTGTTTCGGTTTTTTTAATTTAATTTAAATTAATTTATAATATATGTCTATCAATCTATATACCAGTAACCAGTCAGGGTCTTAGGGGTGTCACATGGATGCATCAACACAGAGAATCCTTCAGTGATTTCTATCTTCGGCGATGTGCATGAGTGAGGAAAAATCGTCCATTTCTTGATGTTGTCTGTCCTTGCTTATATTTGTCATCCTCTGCTTCTTCGACCATTCACAGCAATATTGTTTTTGTCAAGGAATCATGTCAGTATACATATCTAAACTAAGCAAGTTTTCACCGCTTCACTATTTATGTATAATGTATGTGCCCATATGTGGAAGATCTGAACATCTCACCATCATCTTGCTGTCTGTCTCGCAGGCAGACTGCTAACTAACAGTAATCCCAAGGTGACTATTATTTCTACTAGTTTAGATACTGTAAACTAAATTTGTTTTTATTATTTTATTTACAAATTATGTGTTATTATTCTTTACCACTGACAAGATAACAAATGCTTAACAATACTTTGCATAAATATAGTTTTAATTTCTTTTCTAAAGTTGGCGGACAATGCCACACAACATATAACAGCCACTGATAGCAAAGTATCGGTGCCAGGACAACAGACCATAGCACATCTATTTTCTTTTGGAGCCAAATCATTTGAAAAGTGAGTATCAATAATTGATTAGTAATGAATGCCAAATCTTTTGAAAACCAGGTATCAATAATATAATTAAATAATATAAAATTGTTTAAATAGCCAAATCTTTTAACAACTGAGTGTCTTCTTCTGTGTTCCTCGCACTAACTACAGCAGATATTTGAGTGTTATATTAAAATTTAAGTTGGTGTTGTTCATGTTCAATTTTGTTAGCACATCATTGTTTCTAAAACTGCATGTAACTTCATCTTTAAGATCTAAGATTTGTATGGGGGCAGGAAGCATTTTATAATAAATATTCATCTCAATCTCACAAAATGAAGCACTGTAAACTTGCAGAGCAGATTTAAAATAAATGTTGATGTTGTTTTTGTTATTATTGTTCATCCATCACATCATGATGATGACCATTTGTTACATCCACTTTTGAAAATTCAGTTTGAATTATATCCTTGATTATGAGTTCGTTGATGGCTAATAATCTGACCGCAAATGTCCTTGTACAGTTCAGGCATGAGATAATCACTGTAGACTGTTCTTTTATCTACCATGATGTTCCAGCCACTCTCTGATGTTGAGCTGCTTTATTTCTCCTCTTTTCACAAGATACTGCACCTTTTTTGAGTGTAGAGCAACTTATTAAAATAAATACCATTGCATTCTCCAATTTGATATAAATTAAATATATTTATATTCTTAGAAGTGGATTAGAGTGGGCCTGTTCTGTGGCCAGGATGCTGGAAATGCTCTTCAATACTCACCAATGGAAGCCAGCTATACAGCAGCATGTCTCTCAATGTGTTCAGTCTCTTAAGCACGTGAGTACCTCATCTATACACATCTTCCTTGTTGAAACAGAACAAATGTTATGTAATGAATTGAGAATATTGTTTTCTTGTGTCAATAATTGAGATTATTTTGGTTTCATTTGAATCTCTACGTACTCATGGAATAAGCTGAGTAATATCATCATTTGGTCAGTTGGAAAGCTATGTCACTTAATTGGATCGTGTTCTCATGAGATTAGTCAGTCCATAGACTCTTCTTCGTCGCGCACCTTGCGGTGGACCCTTTGAAAGCATTCCGCTGACCGTCCTGAGAAGGACGTATGAGGGTGATCTGGGTTGTGTCATGTTTTACAGCAAACTGCGTTATCTGCACCTTTCGACCTGAGACATCCGTCTTCAGCCAGATATTTTTGGTCCTGGTTGGCATTCCTGTATCTTCAATCCCTAGTACTTGGCTTATATGTTACTTGAATATATCCCCAACTTTTATGAGGTTAGTCAGCCTGTAGAATGGTATGTTCTCTAACTGACAATGGTAGAGCTTTATGGCAGAGCAATTCTTTAATTTGGCACTCCTGTTGCCCCCGGATTGAATATGGAATTTGTCTGCTGTCTGGTCGAAATATCGTCTTAAGAGGCAGACCACTCCTCAGATATAAAGATGTAAGTAATTAAGGCCTTAATGAAAGACTTTTATATGGATCACAATTGCTAGGAAAATGTGGCCAAAGATCAAGTTGCATAGTGGCCATTATTATGCCATTGTGCAGAAACTTTTGAAACATTTCTGAACATGATCACAAAAAACACACACAAAACAAAGGTTTGTATCAAACTGCATAAGCTCATTGACTGCTGGATCAGCTACCAACCAACAAAAACAAAGATCAATGCAAAGCAGAAGTGACTTCTTCATTCTACAACTAACACAACCTACACATTGTTTTTTGTGTATCCTAAGGGAGTATGAGCTGTGCACTATTTTTCCTGTATCAGACAGTGGTATTTCACTTACTACTTCCACTCGTGTGGCAACCATGGCCTGCACTTCTATCTAGTTCACAGTGCAAATAATAGTGCCACTGTCTTTTTTCCAGACATAGTCACCTAGGAGGTGACTAAGGAAAGTTGGGGGATAGACTGAGAACCTGTCACCTGTGAAAACATTATTATTGGCACATCTTGTCTCAATTTTTTTACTTTTGTATTCTATCAAATAATCTCCATAAATTACGAAGAGATACAAGCTAATGAACATTGCACTTGTTTCTTTTTATGGCAGACTTCTAAGTGATGGAGAATGCTAGATATGTCATCACTAGGAATGGGTTAATAAATCTAACAAAATAATGATGAGATAGTTGGCCCAAAGGTGTTTGCTGTGCTCCTGGCAGGATGTGGTAATCATGGGATGCTGGCATGCTCAAATCCCACCCTTTGGCGACTAAACATGCATCCATAAACCTCCTTTATGCAACCATGCCTTTCAGGAAACCTTACGTGAGTCCGAGTGTCGCCTCCGTTACACAGCGGAGGAGAACCTGCGCTTTTGTCACAAAGATTATGGACTGTAAAGAACTACCTACTGACCTACCTACAGTTTAAAGGATTAGTTCATCATCTTCAATGAAAAATTTCATTATCAACTCTAAAAATTGGGAAGTGTGGCCGACGATCTCAATGTCTGGAAACAAAGTTTACATACACGGACAGAGTCATTAGGGAAATATATATAAAGATGGAAGACAAAAGAGAAAAGCACAAATACAACGTTCTGCTGCTGTGAATTGATAACGTAGAAGATTCATTCACACGAGATACCTCTCAAATAGTGCCCTTTTTTTTTTGCTGAATGACTATCTGAAATATGAAAAACGGCCATACATATATTTATTAGAATGTTTACCATAATTTGTACCTATATTGTGATCTTATTTTTGCTTGACTGTATTTTCCATTCCAGAATGTCCAGATTTCCTCTGTATTCCCCATGTTTGTAATAGCTGGATTTCCTGAGGTATGTTCTGCTTTGTTTAAACATTTTACTGTGACTTGTCAGATTTAACTTTTGGGTTTATATTTTGTTATGATTGTTTTCTCTGCCATGGCTTTGTCAACATCACTTTTGTTGGTGAAAATTTAGTCACCCGCTTATTTCACCAGGGTTATTTGAAGAGATTTTAGTTGGTTGTTTGTGTGACATTCTGCCGTAGCATTGCATTGTGGGATATATTGTCACCTGTCATGTTGTGTAATGGAATATATACTGAAACACATTATTAACGCACTACAATGCAAATTCAGGAATTGAGTTTCCACATATTTGAAAGGTCGT
This sequence comes from Meghimatium bilineatum, assembly GCA_034231615.1. Lineage (NCBI taxonomy): Eukaryota > Metazoa > Mollusca > Gastropoda > Stylommatophora > Philomycidae > Meghimatium > Meghimatium bilineatum. Next base: position 79,955,133 of record CM067320.1, read on the forward strand.
ATACAATGAATTTCTGCAGGGCTGGAACATGCTTGATGCAACCCATGCTATTGTGTAAAGAATACATGAAAACAGTTAAAGTTGCACATGCAGTCATCACTCCTAAAAGTTATGAGCTTGAAAATACGTAGGCACCATGTCAGTATACTCGGTATAAAAATACAGTTGAGACAAAAGGTCACTACTATATGAAAAACCGCCACCGAGTCATTGGTACGTTGGAAGCAGGAGAAAGCTTGCAGGTCATTATCAGAAGGATGAATTACCATCACAGCGCTAATGTATGTCTCCGTGAAAGCTACCGTATGACTGGCAGTGCCCAGAATAGACTTCAAAGTGGTCAACCCCTTGTGATTACAACAGCCCAAGATCATCATATTGTGCTGAGTCACTTAAGGAGTCAGTCCATTCCGGCAAGTCAAACAGCACAAGCAATATTGGGTGGACGTTGGCAAGTCTCTCAAATGACAGTCTATGATGACTCAGGTATGTCTTATTACAAGATGACCTTATGTTGGGCCAAACATGAATCAGAGACATCTTCCACATTACCCTCAATGAACATAGCAACATATCAGATGGACTAGACTGCAGTGGAATGCTGCCCTATTTACAGATGAGAGCATATTGCACATATCTTTTGCTGATGCACATGCAGATTTGGCGATGATGCTGAGAATAATTTGCAAATTGTTGTTTTCGTCAGCACAATTGATTTAGTGGTGGTAATATTTACATTTGGGGAGGATTCAGTTTTCCCCATTGCTTACTCCTTCACCCCTTCAGTGGAAATATAAATGCTGTGACATACTGGGATGAGGTTCTGGATGCATTGAATGCTCCAGAGCTCACACATCATCCAGACTTGCAGCTTCTCCAGCAAGCTAACGCATGTGCATGCATCACATATATTATAAAGCAATATCTACAGCAGCAGAAGATTGTGACCATTGATTGGCCTGCCCTATCACCAGATATGTCTCCTAAAGAGCATCTGGGGGATGATCTAGGGCGACGAGTCTACATGCAAGGTTCTCCAGCTAATCTGCAACAATTCAAATATGCTCTTACTCATGAATGAGATTTGATTCCACATAATTTCCTGCAGAGACTTGTACATTCCATGGGAGAGATAAAGATGATATTAAGTTAATAATGTTACTGTAATACTAACTTTCAAAATGTAAACAAAACAATGTAAAAACTAAATAACAATAAATACAATAACAAGGACTGTTTCCATGTTAAGGTCCAAACGGGACCTTTCTCAAGAAATGAAAACACACAGAAATAACACAAACAAGTGTTTATGTACAGAGATTTTTATACCAAGACATCTGTGTGCATGAACAACAAGCATCTGCCAGGTTTGTTTACAAGCACAGGATGGATATACTGAGATTAGTGTGAATCCTTTTTTTTTTCATTAGTCGCATTTTAGGTTTTCTCCCTTGCATTTAAAAAACGAATGCAACAAATTGAGATATGAACAGTTCATTTTCTTTCTTTTCCTGTGTCTGACTTTTTATCAAACTTTTCCTATGTCCGACTTTTCCAACTTTTCCTATGTCTGACTTTTTCATCAAACTTTTCCTATGTCTGACTTTTCCGACTTTCTTATGTCTGACCTTTCCTATGTCTGATTTTTCATGCACTTTGACATCGCTTGCCCTTGGATTATAAATGATTCTCTTTATCTATCTTTTTTCTCATTCACTATCTTTCTTTCTCCAGATGCCAACAGTTCCATCTATCACTCCTTACCTCTCATCCACCTTGCAAGTGCTACCATTCATTCTCTCTTGTGTTTCTCTCTCTTGCCAGGTATTAACAACAGGTTCTCTAGTTGACTACAGCTATACTTCCCTGGACAAGCAGAGTGGAGCAGTGCTGAGACATTTTGCTGACAAATACCAGACTCTTGTTGTTGATCTGAAAACCAGAAAAAGGCACACAGTAGGGCTCATTTATTTCATCATATATTATTGTAGCTCATATGTTAGCTCAGCTGATGATTCTGAATGATGTTGGAAGTAGCCATTATGGAATTGATGATTCTGAATGATGTTGGAAGTAACCAATTGATGATTATGCCACAAATTAAAATTTACTGTCCTTATTTTCTTCTTCTTCTTCTTCATCGTTCTTCAGTCAGATATCAGGTTACAGCCCCAATAGCTTCAATGAATTGTGTGATTCGCTTCAGGTCATCCATGGAACCCCTCAAGTCTGGAAGCAGTGCCGTCTCAGTAGGCCATATTTTCTCCCTCTCTTCTTGGTAGAGTTGACAGGCATGAAGAATGTGTTCTGCAGTCTCTGGGCTCAGTCCACAGTTGCACAGGTCTGTCTCACCAATCTTCAGCTTTCGAAACATGTGACTTCTCAGTCTGTTGTGACCAGTTCGTAGTCTGAAAATGATGGTTTGTTCCTTGCGTGACATTTGGTGGTAGGGGTCATTTGGTTCTGCAGTTGGGTGCATTTGCTTCCACTTTTTCTTATATTCTGCTTTTAACATGGTCTTACTTTCATAGTACGTATTATCATTTTCTATTTGTTCCAGTGATCCCCCTTTCCTTGCCAGGAGATCAGCTTTTTCATTTCCAGGTATGCCACAGTGACCTGGGATCCACTGCAGTACTGTTTCTTTGGTGGTACTGCTGAGGTGTAGTAAGCAGGCCGTAAGTTCATTCATGCTCGTGTTCTTTGGATCTTTCAATGCCTGCAATACTGATTTTGCATCCGTTAGAAATACTACATGTCTGTTGTGACTCGGCAAGCAATTCATGAGCATTTTGGCTGCCTCTATTATGGCTTCCATTTCTGCTTTAAAATTTGTGGAATGTTTGCCTGTGGGTATGGATTTCTCTATTTCTTTTCCATCTGGTGTTACTATATATATATTCCTGATCCTCCATCTAATACTGCCTCTTTCGCTGATCCATCTGTATATACATGTGTCCATATATCCTTTGGGTATGCTTTCTGTATGTGATTCTTAGTTGTCTCCTTTAGTACTTGTATAGTAGTTTCTGTTTTCGAAATGATGCTTGGTATATTGTCCATAATTCTTGGGAAGTTTTTCCTGTCCCATGTTGGGTATGTGTTAAAGGTGTTTAGTGGTTTTAGGTTTTGTAGGTCTGTATCTGTGAGTGATTTCTGGAGCTGTTTAGCGGAGTGTAGAAAGCTACCTCTTTTGAGTCGCTCTTTTGTAGGTCTGCTTAGTCTTTGGTTCATTTGATGACTCTCCAAACATTTGAACTTTGCATACTGTGTGAGGATTTTTTCATTTCTTCTTTCTTCCATTGATGGCAAACCTGTGCATGTTTCCATTTCTGTGATTGGGGTAGTATTCATACCTCCTGTTATAATTCTGAGATTGCGGTTTTGTATCTTTGAGATCTTTTGAGTGTTACTCTTGGCTGCAGTCCCCCATGCTGACATTCCATATTCCAAAGCTGGTCTTACATAACCTGTATATGCTCTACTTATAATTTTTCCATTTGCACCCCAATCTGTTCCAGCCAATTTTTTAAGGAGTGCTGTCCTCATTGTACCTTTTGTTTGGCACTTGTCTATGTGCTGTTTCCATGTAAGTCTTGGATCAAAAGTGACTCCAAGGTATGTAGGTGTCTCATCTTTTGGCAATGTTTGACCATTTATAGTTAGTAGGATTTTCTGTGGTTTGGTGGACATGCTGAAGATGGTATAGGTAGTTTTTTGGACATTGATAGACATGGCCCATTGGTCTGTCCACTTGGCCAAATTGTCCATAGTTTCGTGCAACCTTATTTTTGTTGTGCCTACGCTCTCTTCACTGCACCATATCGCCAGATCGTCTGCATACATTGCAGCATTTACTTTACGCGAGAGAATTTGGTCAATGTCATTCATAAATATAAGGAACAGAGTGGGGGATAGAACACCTCCCTGTGGTACTCCATGCTTAAAGAGTTTCTTTCTGCTATGCTTCATTTCAAGCTTCACTGCTGCTTTTCGGTTGTGCAGGTAGTGTTTTATCCAGTAATACATGCGCCCTGTCACTTTGTTTTGTTGTAGTTTAAGGAGGAGTCCATCTTTCCATACACAATCAAAGGCTTTTTCCATATCTACCCACACCACTGATGTCTGCTTTTTTTCCTGGAAAGCATCCTCTACTTCCTGGGCAATTAGTGTAATCTGGTCTTCAGTTGATCTACACTTTCTGAAGCCAGCTTGCTGATCTAGCAGGATTTTATTTTTTTCTAGGAACCACATCATTCTTTTGTTTACCAGGCGCTCCATTAATTTGCAAACACAGCTGGTCAGACTTATTGGGCGATAGCTGTCCACCTTATTTTTTGGCTTGCCTTTCTTGTGGATGGGTATCATTATGGCGGTTTTCCACACCTGTGGCACTAGACCTCTATCCCAACAGTTGTTAAAAAATTTTATTAATTTCTTTTTTGCTGATGGTCCGATGTGAATTAGCAGTTCATTTGGTATGTCATCAGGGCCAGGTGATTTCCTAAGTTTTAATACTGCTAGTTCTTCATTTAGTTCATTAATCGTGAATGGAATATTCATGACATCTTGTTTATCTTTGCTGATCTCTTTTTCGATATTCCGTAGTTCTTTTCTTACTTCTCTTCTCCTATTTTCATCGACTTTGTGGCAGGCAGTACTTTGGTAATGCTGTATAAAGTGATTTGCAGCCTTCTTTCCTGTGAGTACATCTCCACCATTCTCTATAGCTACTGGTGCTGTTTTGTTATCTTCATTGTTGAGCATTTTTGTTATTTTCCATAGCTTTCTTCCCTCTTTGTCGAAGTTTAAATTTTCTGTTTTTTCATGCCAGCTTTTCCTTGTGTTTGTAATTGTCGTTTTTCTTAGTTTGGCTACAGCAGCTTTTAGTGATATGTTGTTTTCTGTAGATGGGCTTTTTTCTGCTGTGTCTCTGGCCTTTGACACTTCTTTCTCCAACTCATCGAGTTCGTCAGACCAGTATGGTTTGTAATTTTTCCTAGCACCTCTTGGTATGGTTTGCTTGGCTGCTTGAAGAAGTGCAGAAGCCAGGAGTTGTGCAGTTTTGTTCACGTTTTTAATCCTTGGATTTAAGGTTTTTGTGAATTTGTCTGTCAGGTCAGCAAACTTACTCCAGTTTGCTTTCTTGAAGTTCCATCTGGGTGTGGTTGTAGGGCCAGCAGGGGTATGGTTAATGTCAATGGTGAGTTTGATGGGGCGATGGTCACTTCCGCCAAGCTGCTCCAGCACTTCCCTGTATGTTATTTTCGCTAAGGCGTCTGTTGCAAAGGCTAGGTCAGGGGTTGAGGTGGTGTGCCATCTTCTAGAGTAGAAAGTTGGGTGGTCTTCAGGTTCATTAAGCAGTTGAAGTTTCACCTCACACTGCCAGTCTTCCACTTCTTCTCCTCTAGTATCTTGTTCTGTATATCCCCAACTCTGTGAGTGGCTATTGAAGTCACCAATTACAAGACAGTTATCTTTTTCTGTGTTAATTGTGTGTAGAGATAGGCTCTTGTCTTGTGGACAGTAATAGTTATATACTGTGACCTCTTTAGTTGGAAGGGTTAGACAGGTTCCAATGATTTCAGCCTGTTCTTCTGTGTCTACTCGAATTTCAGAGGCAACGATATTGTTTTTCACCAGTATAAGAACCCCTCCTTTATGTCTTTTTTCTCTGTCGTTCCGAAATGTTTGGTATCCTCGGATGTTGAATCTATTGTTGTTTGTGAGGTGTGTTTCCTGTATGCATGCTATGTCGATTTCCTCTGTGTGTAATCGGTTTGCAAGTGCAGTCTTTTTATTGTACACGCCCTCTGCATTCCACTGCAATATTTTTAAGTGCTTATTTTTGTCTGCATCATGATCTATATGTGATTTTTTTGAACCAGTAGTTTTTTTCCTCTGATCTCTTTTCCTGGCTCCACAAATTGAGACAGAGGTACCACCAGTCGCTGAGGGTGGGCTCCTTCGAGGCTTAGAGCCCGGCACTTCATCCACCTGACGGGATTCCACAGATGAAGCACCAAAACGAATCATCTGTAACCTTTTATTTGACATGTGAAGTCATTGCGTGACACTGTGGTTTTCAGCCTTGGCTGGACTATTTTGTACCTTTCGGTCCAGTGTCTCCGTCTTCCATCTTACTTTTGAGTCAGGATGTGTTTCCCTAGCCCTTATCCATCCAAGGATTGTCCACAGGGCAGTGGAGGTTTCATTTTGGAGTTTTCCTTCTCCTAGACAGCTTGCCTAACAGGGTTAACGAGCACCATCTGCCCGGGGTTTTGAGGTAGAGTTCCCCTCTCCTAGGATAATTTTTTTGTTGCCAGGTATTCATTATCCTCCTCTGTGGTTTATTTCTTGTAATCTAAGACACCTCTCATTCAGGGAAGGTGATTTAAGAACATTGCTCTCTCTTGTTCTAATATCTATAATTTCCCATTTACCCTACCCAACCCTCTAACCCTATCTAAACCCTATCCCTACCCCCCTCCCCTCCCCCCTGGCACATTCCTGGAGTGGGGTCAGTGACCCCACTCCAGCAACCTGAGCTTATAGCGGCTCATACTCGCTTTGATGCTGCCAGTCAATGGACATATGGGGTATTTCAGTGGGAATATCAGCGCCGACTGATATCCCACCCCGTCCTCGTGGTCAGCGACACCGTTTGGTCAGCGGCTGTTTATTTGCCCAGAGGGTTATTCACAGCTGGCCTCAAGAGGCTTTTCCACTATCCGCCACCTGTGGACGCTCCTGGTAGGGGTCGGTATCCCCCGCAGGGTCCTTATTTTTATATTGTACATTTTAGAGAATTGATAGTATATGAGAACTGGCTAAACAACAAGGTTTGTCTAAGGTTTGTAACAAGAAAGTTACAATATTTTTACCATATCAAATGATAAAACAGGCTAGAATAGACCATAATGGAGTGGATGATGCCAGCACAATGAAAAAAAAAAGAGATAGACCATGAAAGATAGATGCATGATGTGAAAGACTACAGAACATGACACTTATATAAGCAGAAAGATTGGCTCAAGAGGGGCAAGAGTTGATAGGCTGTGATAACTGCTATACCCTGTCCAGATGATGATGATGTTTTGAGACTTTAGTGGTAGAATTTTTTGTTATTTTTTTTGCCTTAGTTCTTTGCAAAATGAGATGTCTAAGAAATGCAGCAAACAGAACAAGAAGAGATCATTTGAGAAATGAAGAGATTACAAGAACTGTTGGAATGTCTGTAGTCAAATATATTGAACAGCAAAGACGGAAATAGTTCAGCTACGTAGAATAACCCCAAACTGCCTAGCAGCATGAGCATACAACATGACAATGGAAACACAAAGAGGCAATAACCAAGAGAAAGGTGGATTAATAGAGTTACCAACGTCCTGAGACATCACAATATTACTGCATATAAATAAATCAAATAAGCCATAGCCCGAAAACCGATCATCGTTCAATCCTGCAACACCTAACAGCAGAAACTGAAAACAGAGACATAAGAAGTTTCTTGTGGTCAATCATCATTCAGGTGAAGTAGACATCTTGTGGTCAATCATCATTCAGGTGAAGTAGACATCTTGTGGTCAATCATCATTCAGGTGAAGTAGACATCTTGTGGTCAATCATCATTCAGGTGAAGAAAGACATCTTGTGGTCAATCATCATTCAGTTGAAGTAGACATTTTGTGGTCAATCATCATTCAGGTGAAGTAGACATCTTGTGGTCAATCATCATTCAGGTGAAGAAAGACATCTTGTGGTCAATCATCATTCAGTTGAAGTAGACATTTTGTGGTCAATCATCATTCAGGTGAAGTAGACATTTTGTGGTCAGTCATCATTCAGGTGAAGTAGACATCTTGTGGTCAATCATCATTCAGGTGAAGTAGACATTTTGTGGTCAATCATCATTCAGGTGAAGTAGACATCTTGTGGTCAATCATCATTCAGTTGAAGTAGACATCTTGTGGTCAATCATCATTCAGGTGAAGTAGACATCTTGTGGTCAATCATCATTCAGGTGAAGTAGACATATTGGCTATTTTCACTTCTAACAGACTGTATATGAGCCTTCTTATCTTGATATGAGATTTCATTGTCTTCTGTTATATTTTCAGTTATTTTCTTTTTCTTCCTACAGGTCAAGGACCAGTTGGTGACATGTCATACAGATGTAGCAGAAGTTCTGGAAACTGACAGTATCACAAAATTTGTCACATTTGTTATGGATAGTGTCGGACGGATTCGAGGAGGTGCATCTTAAATAAAATTGTCTTTTGAAAACTTGATTTGATTGGTCACTAAAGTCAGGTTTTGCTGATTTGCTCTGTAGAGCAGAGCTGTTTGTGATCACTTTATTGAACTTTTACAAAACAGACTGATCTGCATTTTTGAAAGTCTATAAATAACTATCTGCTTCCAGAAACTGAAAATGTTCTGGAGTGAATAAATTGAGAAGAATATCTTTTTCTGCATTTGTTTCTCAAACTGCAGGTTAATAGAATGTAGTCCAGAAAAGGAAATGTGTTATGTCATGGTTTAAATTTGGCTGCAAAATCTGTGTTTTTTTTTACCTCTACTGATGTGAAAGCTGAACAATTAATGCAAACACACAAAAAAATATAAGTCCTATAGATATTGATTACAGATCAGTTATGTCAAACATAAGAGAAATATATTTGTTTGAAAGTTGATGATTGAAAATTGAAAATTGATGATTGAAAATTGATATCTTTATTATTAATATTAGTTTTGAAAATTATGAGTTTAACTTTGTTAACAAGATGTTATCAGTAAGTTGTTACATGCTCTGAATTCGCTAATAAATATACTGGTTTTAATACTATGTTATAGTGAAACTTATATTTCCATTTTTTGCAATAACCAGGAGAAGAGTTGTCTGTGGAGACACTGTGGGTTATTTCCCTTGCTCTTAAAGTCTTGAACCGATGTTTCAAGAGTGATAAAGTAGCAGCCATCAGTAAGAAGATCTTCACAGGTGGTTTTATCCAGTCTCTGGTCTACCTAGCTTGCACTGGCACAGGTCTGAATCAGAGTTGGCTTCTGAAAGATCTAGAGGTACACTGTATATGTCTTTAAAGCAAGAATTACCTTCTTTTGTTTTGTCTGCGTACCTAGTCTACCTCATTTGCTCTAGTACCTTCTTCAGTACTAGAGAAGTACTAGTACTTTTTTTGTTTATCCCAATGGAAAACAAAAGACATAAATTCAGTTTTTAGGCGAACTTTGTGTTATCACTGCCAGATGCTGACACTAACTAAAGAAAAAGAGAGAAATCTTACTAAGTGTGAAATGAGATGTCTAAGAAAAAGAGAGAAATCTTACTAAGTGTGAAATGAGATGTCTAAGAAAAGCAGTAAAAGAATAAGAAATCATGTGAAAAATGAAAAGATTACAAGAACTTTTGGAGCAACATCTGTGGTCAGATATGTTGAACATCAGAGACTGAAATAGTCCAGCAACTCAAATGAGACCAACCACATATTATTCAGCATCAAGAGCATACAACAAGTAAATGGAAATAACAAGAAGCAGAAGATGTATTGAAGGAATTATCGATGTCCAGTGATGTCACAAAATCAAGCGACCAAATATGTCATAGCCCACAAACTGATTACCATTCAATCTTGCTACGTTTATCAACAAAAGCCGAAAAAGACAGTAGATCCATATAATGCTCTGCACGTTGTTGAGAAGAGTGACACATTCAGTTCTGATCATATACTTTTCTATCTTGCAAGGTATATCTTGAGACTCAGAGAGAACAACAGAGATATCCTACTATACAACATGGGCAGGAACAGAAGAGATATCGCTGACAGTGTACAAAATGGACTAGATCAATTGTCGATATGGTGCAGAGCATACAACGCTGTGATCAATCCCTCGAAAGCAAAGGTCGTCTGGTACTCCTTAAATAATAATCTGGTTAATGACACACTGCCAGCTGTTAGTTGCATGGGCTCATTCATTGAAAGAGAACAGGACCTTAAATATCTTGGGATAATCTTTGATAGAAGTCTCTCATTCAACAAACACGTCACAAATATGATTCAGAAGGCTAGAAGAGGGATCACTGTTATCAAGGTTATGGCGACCTTCGACATGCAGCAATGGGTACTTTTTCTGCTCCTGCAAGTGGTGGTGCTATCTGTAATAGATTATGGCCTCGGCCTACTAACTTTGTCACAGACACAAGCCGATAGATTGGAAAAAGTTCAAAATGAGGCAATGAGAGCGGTACTGGGGTGTACTAGAGATACACCCATCTCTGCTATGAGATTTCTGCTTGATCTCCCCAGCATTAGAGTGCGACATCAGGTAGCACAAGTTAAGTCGTACCTTAAAGTGACAGAATACAACTACCACCACCACAAAAGGGAAAACGTATTAAGCGTGGCAGATCATGGATGGCAGAGGCTGAAGACACACTGCGAATAGTATGTGAATTGGAAGAAATAGGAAAGGGCAGTGAATGGGTGGAGGTAGACACTGAGAAGAAATCACTGACTAAAGTAATAATACAACTAGATAAAGCGTGTCGAAAATGGACGGCAGTCAGGGCTCAGGATACAGTGCAAGAACTCGCCCAACTACACTCGAAACCACAAGACATAATTATATACACAGATGGATCTGTTAGCAGAAGCACAAATAAAAGCGGTTTGGGTTTTGTTGTCTACAGAAACGGCGTGAAGTTGGTTGAGAAATCTTCAGCATATTCTACTGTCACATCGAGCATGAAGATGGAGATAGAGGGAGTTACAGCAGCACTTAATTGGTTGATAACTGATACATCATCACATGCGGTAATACTCACAGACTCTCAAAGCATGTTGCGCAAGATAGAAAAGTTCATGCTAAGAAAAGAATGGTGGGACTTATTGAACAACTCAGTTGTCCAAAGCATTGCATGGATATTCTGCCCTGGTCATGCTGGGGTCAGAGGAAACGAGAGAGCCGACTTACTGGCAGGCAATGCGGCAATAGACAGCACATTGCTGAGAAGAGATAAAGCAGATTTAATAAAGGCAGTAATAAATTCATTTCAAAATGCAGATGATGTCAATGAGGTTGAGAACGTACACATACAGAGAATGTTAGAAATGGGAGTATTCAGAGGTGAGGGGAGGAAAAGTAAATTTTTTGGAAAGTACCGAAGATCACACAATCAACACCTGACCGGAACTAGGAGTCTACATACACTGGGATGGCTGCTGAAGCGGAAGGCGGAGCACTTATGGGAATGTCCTGTGTGCTGTGAAGCCAGTTTCTAATCAAGAATCAAGAGAACGACTGAGCTGTTGGTGGTTGCATCACCAGCCAAGTGAGAGCTGCCATCACCGCTTCTATTTCCATTCTCATACTCAATGTAGTGGGGTACGCAGCTGACTTCTCAGCTGCTTTCTTGCCATTTTGGTAGGCCACGAAACCCCAACCAGGATTATCCTGGTATACTGCCACACACTAGAATGCCTCCTATAGGGAACTGAACATGCATCCTTAGATCTCCTTAACACGACCATGCCTATGAGACAGCAAATCTTATGCATCTGTCACCTTGGGTGCTCAACTTAAAACCTATGATTTTGTCAGAAAGGTCATTAAGAGTTACCTTCTCGCAGAAAAATGGATTATTTCATCTGCATTAACATTTTTACTGCAGTGTATGTATCAGATATGTTATGTTGCCACAACTGCTTACGGCAGGACATTTTTACTGCAGTGTATGTATCAGATAGGTTATGTTGCCACAACTGCTTAAGGCAGGACATTTTTAAGGTGATACTTAATGATCCTTTCTTTCTTTTTCTGCTTCTACAAGTGATGGTGCTATCTGTCATAGATTATGACCTTGGCCTACTAACACTGTCACAGATACAAGTTGATAGATTGGAAAAAGTCCAGAATGAGGCAATGAGAGTGGTACTGGGGTGTACTAAAGATACACCCGTCTCTGTTATGAGATTTCTGCTTGATCTCCCCAGTATTAGAGTGCAACATCAGGTAGCACAAGTTGGGTTGTATCTTAAAGTGACAGAATACAAACATCACCCATTACACCAACATCTATGAGTCAAATGGAAAACGAATCAAGCGTGACAGATCATGGATGGCAGATGCTTAAGACACTGTGAAGAGTATGTGAATTTAACGAAATAGGAAAGGGCAAGTGAATGGGTGGAGGTAGACACTGAGAAGAAATCACTGACTAAAGTAATAACACAACTAGATAAAGCATGTTGAAAATGGACGGGCATCAGGGTCAAGGTTACTGTGCATGAACTCACCCAGCTACACTCAAAACCACAAGACATAATTATATACACAGAATAGGATACGCTACAAAATTATTTTTTTTTACTAATATATGAATGTAAGTCTTGGACAGTAAACGGGAACGTGGGAAATTTAAGGCAGTAGAGATGTGGTTCTACAGAAGAATGCTGGAAATACCATGGACTGCCAGGAAAACTAATGTGAAGGTGTTGAAAGAGTCAAATGCAAGACGGAGCTTAATCAATAATATAAGAAAAAGGCAAACTTTATTTTTTTTTATGAGACAAGAAGGTTTGAAGAACATAGTCACAACAGGCAAGATTGAAGCAACAGAGGCAAAAGGGGAGAATGTGAGAATATATTAGACAGTTTAACAACCTGGCACAGCAGGGAAACAACAATGATCCTGATATATTATACTGGAGATAGAGAACTGTGGAGAGCCTTGGTCGCCTACGCCAGCTGACATGGCACCTAATTATTATTATTATTACTAGGCAAGATTGAAGGCAACAGAGGCAGAGGGCAATAACATGAGAAAATATTAGACAGTTTGTAACTTGGCAAAATTCCCAACATCAATCTTGATACATAATACTGGAGATAGAGAGCTTTGGAGAGCCATGATCGCCTATGCCAGCCGGCATGGGACCTGATGATGATGATTATTATTATTTATTATTATTACTTTTATGAGTGTTACTATTATTATCACTAACATAGGTGTCATCTAGTATGAATTTTTCGTATTGGTACAGATTTCTGGCCCAAAACCCTATATATGCATAGTGTGTCAAAAATGTGTTATTTAGAAAAATATTTCTACATCGACCCATGAGATTACGCCTGATTGTCAGATGAAAATGTGAATGATTTATCTTACTAATAGCATACATTTGTAAACACTATGTTAAATAGCATTTGCCAGTTTGGGTTTCAATAATAAATGCAACCAAAGTAAATAAAATAGTTATTATTTTATGAAAATAAATAAACTCGAAAATATATATACAGAATATAAGGAAAAAATGACGTCACATGCCCCTATGTTTAAAACTTTAAAATAACTTACAAAAATTGATAACAATACAGATCAAAATCATACAAGAATTAATGTGGACATATTACACTTTTGATTGGAACCAACTTTATATTGATATAAATATAGAAAATTACAAAATAAATGTCACAAACTGCACGACTCAATGGAGTATCTTTGGTCTCAAGACATAATGATTAATGACTCATATGAGTCTTTACGGACTGTATCAATTTTTTATTTGTGGGTTTTATGGTGTTTTTTTTTCCATTGTGCTAAGAACATTTTTATTGAAATATGGAAATAAATTGTTAAAATACAGATTTATGAAAAAATAAATGACAGCTATGCACTACTATTATTATTACTATTATTAGTATTGCTATTATTATTAATACTATTATTACCATTATTATTATTATTACCATTACTATTATTTTTACTGTCTCATATGATCACAGTTGAAAGTAAATAACAAGGATTTATCTTTCCAGGTTCTTTCTCTCATCTGGTACACACACGACGGCTCATCTCAGAAGAAAACCAAGTTGAGCAGTTTAAAGGAGAAAAAAAAGAAGCGGCCGTCTGAAGATAAAAATGAGAAAGACCCTTTTAATAATAACAATATTGATATGTCATACCGGGAAGATGATGAGGATATCGATAATGTGGATGATGATGATGACGACGACGACGACGATGATGATGATGACAGTAATTCTGACATGGAGAATGACAAGGAGTCTGACAGCGATGGACTGGATTGGCAAAGTGCTCCAGAAAGTACAGAAGATGAGGAAAAAAAGGTAGAAATAGCAAAATCAGAAAATGTGGAAGAAACTGGTTGGGGTTCCATGCAGGTTGATCAGAGTACAAAAGAGTTGCTAGAGGTAAGTGCACAGTAGTAAGAATAGGTTCATAATCATCATTGTGTCTTTTTCACTCTATTCAGAGCGCAGTACTACAATATTAATTACTCTTCTCTTTGTAATCAAGTATGTATGTTTTCTTGGACACTTAAAGAGACATGACAACATGGAAAGGCTGATTCTTGAAAGAAAAGTTCCAGTAAGGAGAAGAAGAGGAAGACCAAGAAGATGGTGGACATAAGATATAGAGTATATGAACACATCCCTGGCCAATGCAGGTCTGCTCATCCAGGAAAGAGAGGTGTCCAGAATGTTCATGATGAAGACTACATTATGGAAAAAATATTTCACTAGAAAATGCTTTCATGCATCACCAGTCTCTCGATAGAAAGCTAATGTGAAGTGAAAGGCTGTTGGCATTACCAAATTAGACATGTTACAAAATAACATCAGGCTATGAAATGACATCAGAAATAGAATGGGTATCATATCGCTAGTAGTCCAGCCGTACGAGAGAACTGGTTTCTGTACTGTACACTGGGCACCAACCTGGAAGGTAATCACTGTCAAGAGAGGTAATCATTGGAGAGAGCTAAAATGTGGACATCACTATGAAAACTCACGCTTATATCTGTTCCAGGACATGCGGCCATGGAGGGAAATGAACGTGCCGACAAATTAGCTAGTCTCGCCACCACAACAGACGGTCAGCCTATGGACCAAGCAGACATACTCACTGCTCTTCATGAGTCCTCATGAGCAGAGGATTTTGAGATGAATAAACATAAGTCAATATCAAGAATGCGTGAATTGGGAGTGAGGATGGGCATGGCCCGAAGAGAAAACTTAACAAAGATTTCAAAAAGAGCAGTGAACCAACATAGAACCGGAACCATCAGTCATTATACCCTGAGAGATTTACTGAAGCGGAGATCTGAGCACCTATGGATGTGTCCGGTGTGCGAGGATGATAATCAACATACGTAATATCTAATCACTGTCAAATATGCTAGAGCTTTTCACTGCTGTAGGTATCACTATCAACATAGCCACATTAGAATAGACATTATATCATGCACTGAATATATCAAAGAGGCAGCAAATACAATGGTTTGAGAGATTTATGAAAGTTGATTACACCAAACTCCATACAAATGCATATAGTAATCAAATACAATGGTTTGAATATTTATGAGAGTTGATTACACCAAACTCCATACAAATGCATATAGTAATCCAATCAGATACCAGATCTTAGGACAAATATCTCCTATTCTCAAAAACAAACATGTGAACATGAACACCAAAAATTAATTATTTAAAACGATCAGCATACTATCACTATGCTATCAATGTCAAATGTGGACACTAGCAACAGAATAAAACTTGTTACAACTGACTTGACTATGTAGAATTCTAAAAATAACAATAAAAGACAGAATCAGAAATGGAAACATCAGAAGACAACAGATTAAGTTTTTCTCACGGCTGCAACGCTGTTAAAGACCATGTTTGGCATTGATAGCAAAGTGTTAATGTAAAAATTGTAGATCTATTGTATATTGTCTTTCCCCAGGTGAATGATTGTTGATCGCATTCACACTTGCCGTTAAGCGTAGGCATAGGAGCTTAAGCTGTCGTTCCAAGGCCAGATGTGTCGCCGAGGTTGCATTTAGTCCATGTTTGTTCAAAGCTATCTTGATGTTTTCTATCCACCGTTTTCTTGGTCTACCTTTGGCTTTACTGATATTCTGTATATTCTGAGTTTTTTCTTCAAACAATGAGTTGTATTTTGTTTTTAGAAATGCGCACTTGAGTTATTGATAATTTCATATTTTACAGTCCCTTCATGTGGAGCTAGGCATTCCTTATCCTGTACTGCGAGCCCTGTGCAGCATGAATGAAGGCAAGCCTGATGGCATTATCAAGTCCATAGTTGAAAAGTGAGTATCATAGCTGCCTGGCTTTTTCAGTAAGTACGATAGCTGCCTGACTTTTTCAGTAGTTGTCTGGTTTTTTTTCAATAGGTACTATAGCTGGTTTATTTTTTGGGTAATTACAATAAAACACATCTAAAACAGAGACTATGAAGATAAACAGAACACCAGGTCAGTTAAATGTATCTGTCAATGGTGCAAAACTAAATCAAGTCCCAGAGTTTAAATACCTAGGAAGCATATTTACGAAGGATGGTAAACTCGACAGAGAGATTGAAACAAAGTGCCAAAAAGCCAATGCTGTGACTTACCAGCTGTCATCAATACTTAAGCACCCTTCAATCTGCATAGTTACAAAATGGCAATTGATAAAAAATATTTGTATACCAAATACCAACTCTGTGTTACCAATGTAAAACATGGCCCTTGGCGAAGACACTAGTGAAAAAGATCACAGTTTGGGAAATGAGATGTTTGAGGAAAGCTATAAATGTCATCAGAAGAGACTGTCAGAGAAGTAAAGATATCTGGAAAGAACTTAGGGACCTAACCCGAAATAAAGGAATGATGAAAACGGATGTGCTGGACCTCGGACGTCCTGACCACAAGTGAACAACCGGGGTGCAAATAATCACAGTTTTACTGTGGAACTTGCAGCACAACGTACTTCACGCTCCCTGGCGGAAATCACACAAAATATTCGTTGTGGTTATTTGAGAGCGAACGCTGAAGAAGAAGAAGAAGGAAAGAACTAAAAACAATCTGAAGTCAAGACTACATAAAGAGGCAGTAAACCAGATGGTTTGGTCATACGTCAGCAGACGACTGCGATACACGACACTATATATGCCTGGCTGTTTCAGTAAATACAATAGCTGTCTGGATTTTTCCTTGAAAGTTTCACATCAATCAGTTTATAAACTTGTTTTTAACAAATACCTTTCATGAAGTCTGGCCTTCAAAAAGATACAACTTTGTGGTATATGTTAGACAGTAAAAACCTAAATCTTGTTAGATCATTGAAAAAAAAAGAAGTTAGAAATGTATATTGTTCATGACTTTTCGTGAGATTTAAAAAAGAATTTCCCCATAATTCTTGCCTTGAGATTTGGATGTCAATCAAGTGTCATGCCGAGTGGCATAGGCAATCTTGCTTCTTCACAATCCACAACTCTGACTCTTGTGTGGTGAATAAATTCAGTTGGTAACTTCTTTTTGTGCCACAGTCTTCTTCTTCAGCGTTCGCTCTCATATAACCACTACGAATATATTGTGTGATTTCCGCCTGGGAGCGTGAAGTACGTTGTGCTGCAAGTTCCACAGTAGGACTGTGTTATTTTTCACCTCGGTTGACCACTTGTGGTCAGGACTTCCGAGGTCCAGCACATCCGTTTTCGTCATGCCTTTAATTCGAGTAGGCTTCCCTAGTCCGTGACAGCCTGTCTATCTGTCGCCGAACACACGCTAGTGTATAATGCCTCTTCGCCAAGACACTTGTCGAGCACGTCTATCTAGCACGAGGTGTTCCAACGTCTATGAACTCACCTCGTGCAATTGGACGTACTGTGCCTGTGCCCATCAGGTACTGAACCGTTTCTCATCTGCGAGCCTGGTTCCGTATGAGGAAGAACTCGCCAGAAGAGTTGGACCCTGGCTCGTTCGCCCTCCTACCCGAGGCATCGTTAATAGACATCGTAAACCCCTCGCCCAAGTTCGAGTCTCACACCATGTGTTTGAGAGCAAGGCGCTCTCGAGCTGAGCGACTCTGTCCCCATAGCGCCTGAGTCCATCTGGTACTGAACCCTTTCTCTCTGCAAGTGTATTTCCTTCTGCCACAGTGACAACCCATCCAAAAATTTCTTCCTTTGTCTTTTCTTGCCTTGATCTTTCCAGTGGTTACTAAATGTTCAAGTTTTACTTTTCTCATCACATGCTCTAAAAATCTTGATTGTCTGTTTCTAATTTTTTCTATAATTTGTTGTTTTACTCCATCATCTCTGAGAACTTCTACATTAGTTTTCTTGGCTGTCCATAAAATTTTCATCATTCTTCTTCAAATCCACATCTCATTTGTCTCCAACTTATCTTGAGCACTTTTGTTTACTGTCCATGCTTTGTTTCCATAAAGAATTACTGGCTCAATATAACATTCTAGTCTCAAACTCGTGTTTTTTATTTATTTATTTGATTTGGATATAGAGAAATGTTAATGAACTTCATGAAAATGCATTAGCTCACATAAAGAGATTTTAATTACACAAAGTATTAAAAAGATACTGTTAATGGCTAATGCTGATGCAGCCAACCTTAGTTGCGGAGACGGCACTTGATGATGATGATGTTAATGGCTAATTTAAAAAACATATTTATGTAATATAAAAAACATTTATGTCATATAAAAAGTCATATATTGGAAACAATTTACATTTTTTCTCACTCAAAAAAGAAACTCATTATTACGAACATAAATTAACTAAATGACTGCCCCAAGATGTTAACCTCAAAGTTTCTCGTGTGTATCCTGGAGCCCAAACGGGGAGCAAAGATTAGCAACACTGTGACCTGCAATGAATGTTGTAAGATGTGAGTAAGTAGTTTTTGGGGATATGTATTGGCTTCTTCATCCCATAGAGAGTCAAAGTGACCCAAAAATGATGCTGAAAGGAGTGGATATCACAACTAATCTGTAAACCCTGACACAGCACTACCCTAATCTTCAGGCTACATCTTGCTACAATGCAGGATGAGCACGAATATAAAAGAAGAAGGAACAGTGTTATTGATCATTGCTGACCAATAAACTTGATCATTGCTAACCATCAAACTTGATCATTACTAACCATAAACTTGATCATTGCTAACCACCAAACTTGATTAGATTATTGTTAACCAACAAACTTATCATTGCTAACCATCAAACTTGATCATTGCTAACCATCAAACTTGATCATTGCTAACCACCAAACTTGATCATTGGTAACCATCAAACTTGATCATTGCTAACCATCAAACTTGATCATTGCTAACCATCAAACTTGATCATTGCTAACCACCAAACTTGATCATTGGTAACCACCAAACTTGATCATTGGTAACCATCAAACCATTCTAACATTTTGTGTATACCAGAGAATTTCACAAACATGCAGTGTTATATGCTGCAGTATTGCATTTTATTCCTAAAATGATGATGAAAGAGTCCCTTCAGCTGTAAGCAGGTAGCTCTTGACAGCCCATACCCCTTCTAACAAAAACACAGATTTCTCTCAGTTGTATAACTGAGGTGACACCCGAACTCATACAAGGTCTCAAAGGTATGGGTGTGTAATGGGGAGGGGGAGTATGGATGCATGTTTAGTTCCCGAAGGGAGGTATTTCAGTGTGCAAGTATTCAAGGATCACAGTACACACTTATGGGCTAACTATATCATCATTTTTCCATCAGATTGTTGACCCATCCATAGTGATGACACATCTAACATTCCCCATCACTAAAAAATCTGCCACAGGACAAAGGTTGTCAGCCTATCTCCCAACTTTCCATAGTCGTGTCTACAACATGTCTAGAAAGTGTCTTTGCACCCTGACCTAGAACTTCAGACCCTGATTGCCACACATTCCTATACCTGAAATATTCAGAAGCCAATGCCATCACAAATTGCCTGTTCTGATCATATATAAATAAATAACCAAATGGTCGGAGGGTGTCCGATAAAGTGGGAAAAAAATTTCAACACATTTTTCATCTTAATTTGTTCATAGTTAGGTATTCCCAGTAACCTGCTTATCTAATTTTGCATTACTATCTGTTCTGATCATCTTGTTCACAAAATGTAATTTTATATACATTTGTATGAAATTACATTTGTTTTCATTGTTAGTAGAGACATTCACTGTTTGTCTTCTTGTCTGAAGTTCTGTTATTTGTATATTTACCAGCTTCCGGGAAAATGATGAAAAAGTCAAAAGTTTCCTAGAAAAATGGTAAGCATGGAAAAATCCCAGTACACTAATTATAACATGAGACAACACAGTGTGTTAGCTTTACACAACACGCTGATTATAACAAGAGACAACACAGTGTGTTAGCTTTACACAACACGCTGATTATAACATGAGTCAACACAGTGTGTTAGCTTTACACAACAAGCTAATTATAACATGAGTCAACACAGTGTGTTAGCTTTACTCAACATGCTAATTATAGCTTTACATTCCATGCATGTTGTGAAAGGAGACTAAGGAAGTTTTGGAGTTTAGTTTGCAGTCCCATCCCATAGAGGGTCAAAGTAACCCAGAAACCATGCTGAAGTTGGATGTGTCAGGGTGACAGTTATCACAGCTGAGCTGTAAACCATGACACAACATGTTCCATTCTCTGGACTACATCCTGCTAACCTGTGGGAATTTGAGAACGAATGCAGAAGAGGAAGAAGACAGTAAAGATCATGAAGTGGGTTATCCAATCTCACCCCACCTTCCTTAGTGACCTCTTACTACATGCATGAAATGTTACAGTGTTGCTATTCTTAGCTTCCATTTTAGGCTAAATAACACACAGACAGTATAGAAACATAAGTAGACAAATGATGTTCCCACTATACAGAATGGACTATTTTCTCATTTCATTGAATGTACTTTTGATCATTCATGTTCTATTTGTTACTTTTGATCATTCATGTTCTATTTGTAACTTTTGATCATTCATGTTCTATTTGTAACTTCTGACATTCATGTTCTATTTGTAACTTTTGATCATTCATGTTCTATTTGTAACTTCTGACACTCATGTTCTATTTGTAACTTCTGACATTCATGTTCTATTTGTAACTTCTGTTTCACACCTTCAATTATATGCCCAAGAGTAATCTGTTTACTTGTTCAAATACATGTAGTAATCTGTTTACTTGTTCAAATACATGTAGTAATCTGTTTACTTGTTCAAATACATGTAGTAATCGTCAAAATAAATATTCACAATCAGGAAATCAGATTCAGGAGTCAACAAAGATAAGAAAGAAGCTTCAACCACTGAAGATTCAGTCATAGACACAGGTATCTCTGTTCATCCCAGTGTTGGCAAGACACATAAGTAAGTTCTACAGAAACTACCTAGTTGCTTGCTTCATTCACTGTCATACATCAACACAAAGTAAAGTAAGGGTTCTAACATTTCTATAATGTCTTAACATCAACGAAAATAGTTTATGGGTGTGGAACATACAGCTAAACCAAGCTGGCAAACCATTTTTAGTGACACGCCCGGCTGATCTAAGATTGGTAAATCCTAAATAAATTAAAAAGGTTACTAGAATGCCTAAGTATCGATGTAAAAAATATAATAAATAACAATGAACAAGGACAATTATCCACATATAGTACACATATTTTACATCGATAGTTGAGAATTCTAGATAGTACACATATTTTACATCGATAGTTGAGAATTCTAGATAGTACACATATTTTACATCGATAGTTGAGAATTCTAGATAGTACACATATTTTACATCGATAGTTGAGAATTCTAGATAGTACACATATTTTACATCGATAGTTGAGAATTCTAGATAGTACACATATTTTACATCGATAGTTGAGAATTCTAGATAGTACACATATTTTACATCGATAGTTGAGAATTCTAGATAGTACACATATTTTACATCGATAGTTGAGAATTCTAGTAACCTTATTTAGGATTTACCATTTATTCGTTTGGTTACTGCGGCACTTTCCATTTTGTCGGACATCCTCTGATATTTTTGGTTACTTACATATGCTGATCTAAGATTACTGGTGTTAGAATAATTGCTTTATCTGTGAGCGGGTAGCTCTTGACAGCCCTTAGCCTTTCTTAAAGAAAGCACGGGTTCTAAGTTGTGTAACTGAGATGACAACATGAATCATATAAGGTCTCACAGTCGTGGATATGTAAGGTTGAATTTATGGATGCAAGTTTAGTCCCCAAAGGGAGGCATTCCCTTCTTCCCAATTATTGTGGTATCTCTTTCTACTCTACATTCAACCGATTGACATATATGCCAAAGTACAACTGTTTATCTATGACTTATAAAATTAGGTGTTTTATATTTGTTATAAATTATGTGTGTTTTACATTTTTTATCAATATATATGTGTGTTTTTCATTTGTTATAAAATTATGTGTTTTACATTTGTTATAAAATTATGTGTTTTACATGTTATTAAATTATGTGTGTTTTATATTTGTTATAAAATTATGTGCGTTTTACATTTGTTATAAAATTATGTGTGTTTTATATTTGTTATAAAATTATGTGTTTTACATTTTTATAGATTTATATGTGTGTTTTACATTTTTATAAAATTATATGTGTGTTTTACATTTGTAGAATTCCGGAGATAGCAGACAGTGAGACAGGAGACAATCCTCAGAACCTCTTCAAGCAACAAGAGACTTTGGCTGGAGAAATAGGTGAAAGAATGAGAGGAAAGAGCTCATTGTTGCTGAAGAAGGAATTAGAGAAGCATGGTCGATCTGGATCTAGGGAATACCTTCTCAAAGTCAGTCGAATTTTTTTTTAAGGCAAAAGTTTATCTTTACTACAAAATTTAACAGAAATCTACTGCATGGTTACCATTTAATTAAGAAATCAAACAGAAATCTATTGTATTGTTACCTATTTACTAAGAAATTTAGCAGAAATCTATTGTATGGTTACTTTTTTACTAAGAAATTTAACTGATTCTAGCCGGGGAGACTTATACAAGGCAGTAAACCGTATGTCTTCTGGCCGGAAAGACTTCTATAAGTCATACTCCAATGACATTCATGTTGTTGTTTTCGGTATTTATATCAACATAAGAATGTTTCTAATCGAAAGTGTAATATGTCCACATTACTTCTTGCAATATTTTTATGTGTATTGATATCAATTTTGTTAAGTTATTGATAAGTTTTGATAATAGGGGGTCTGTGACGTCATTTTTCCTTATATGTTTTTTATATATTTTCCAATTTACTTATTTTCGTAAAATAATAACTATTTTATTTGCTTTGGTCTCATTTATTATGAAATCCAATCTGGCAACTGCTTCTAGCATCCTGTTTGCAAATTTACGCCATTTTGTAAGAAAAATTAGCCATATTTTCATTTGAGTTTCGTGTAAAGTTTAGTCTACTGTTTTTGATAGATGTCGAATTCTTTCTAAATAATAATTTTTGATGCACTATGCATATATATTATACATTATTGTGTTCATAATTGGATTATCTAACAGAAATGATACAATTTGAGTGGAATTTATTGATTCAAAAATGCGGTAAGGTCAAATATCATATCTAAAATAATATTTATTTGTCATTTACATATTTTCTTTTCTGTCTAAAATAATTTGTATATATTAACATAATTATTTTTTCAAAATGATCTTGTGATAATCACATTCTCTGTCCATTTCTGTTTCGAAATATATATATTACATTATAATGTAAATATATTTAGAAGTACTATTTCTTGTTTCCGTGATGCATGTGCACACAAAAATCGAACAAAATTTAATTACATTTAAACGCTAAAAATATTCCGGCCGGAATCAATTAACAAAAATCTATTGTATAGTTTAATTTATATAGCTATAGTCTATTGTATAATTTGTGCTGGTTTTTACATTATTTTTCTTTGGCAGCGATATAACCAGCAATTATGTCCATTCTTTAGGCCACTTTGTCTGTTCCCATACAACTTGTCTAGGTTTCAGCAATCAAAGAGGCTACAGGAACATGTCTACAAGCAGCACACAAGAAGACCATCTCCAGAGAATTCTTCTACCTCTTACGCAACGAGGCACAATAGGGTCCACAGCATTTAGATAGATAGATTAGAAAAATAGATTAGTATTATACGCTGTTTTAGAGGAGTATTTAACAGCTTTAGAAGATAAATATTTAGCTAGAAATTAAGCAGAGACAAGTTAGAACAATAGAGTTGAACTAGAGCACGTACGACCAAAAGTCTTATTATAGAGCTAGGCAACGTGAGTTGGATTATACTGGGGGGGTACTAGAAATAACATTATAGGAGAGAAAGTCAAAGGTGTTGCAATAAGATCATATTCAGGTGAAACATATCAATTAACATATTTTTTCCCAAAGGTAAACATGGCCATGTGTGTTCTCTATGCCCGTCACACTCTTACTGGTCTCCTTGCCTACTGGCCTGAGACGGGCCCAGTCATTAACTCCAGCCTCTTGGGTTGTAAGGATGTCAAGCAGATTCCATGTGTCCTGGATCTTCTGTACAAGATAGACACACGCAACTTTTTTACAAAGGTAAAAAGTCATGCTGACACGTGATAGGGTAGTACAGATGTTAGTTAGTTCTAGCACTTTGTTATGTTAGTGCTAGTGAGTTAGTTCTAGCACTTTGTTCTTTTAGTTCGTTCTAGCACTTTGTTCTGTTAGTGCAGTTTGTGTCATGTCTTTAAGAAGTTATCTGATATTGCTGCACATTGTTGGTTGGTTTAGTTAGTAAGTTATTTAATTAGTTTGTTAGTTATTTAGTCAGTTAATTATTTAGTTAGTTAATTAGTAGTTAGTTATTTAGTTTGTTTGTTAGTTAGTTATTTTGTTAGTTTGTTTGACCCTAATCTTGATAAAGTCTTTTTGGTCAAAACATCAAATTCTGTGTATTATTCCATGTAAAACTGATATTTAACCCTTTTTATAGTCTTGTCTACTATCCACTTACTATATGGTGCATAGTTTTACTGTAGTCTCCGTCTCACTAAGTTTGTTCTCAAACTTCTACTGGTAAGCAGGATGTAGTCTGCAGAATGGAATGCATTGTGCTATGGTTGGCAGCTTTGCCGTGATATTTGCACATTTCTTCCTCACACATCCAATTCAGCATTACTTTTTAGGACACTTTGACCTATGTGATGAAACAACCAGTTCTACTCCCAAAACCCTTTAGCCACTTCTTATGACATACATGGCATGTCACTGTGTTTCTATTCTTTGCTATCTTTTCTAGGGCCAGCAACACATGGTAATATATTATTACACATATGAAGCTTGTTCAAATGCAATCCGCCCATGCTGCATTACCAATGCCATCACGGGAGGAGTGTGAAGAAGTTACCACTGATGTAATTAGTACACATTGTTGAACAGATGGTACATGGTCATTCTCTTTGTATGCTTAGTGTCCTTTGCAGGTGGTTGACAATATGGCCGATGTGATAACAAATGTGGCCAATGAGCAGTGATTCGGTTTCTTACAGCCGAAGGATGTCGACGAATGAACATTCATAAACAAATGCAAGTGGTATGGTGGAAAATGTTTTAAAATACTACAACAAATGACGACAAATTTTCTTCGGCATTGCAGGAAAACTTTACGGCATGTTGCGGAGACAATTAAGAATGAAAGTTTGAAAAAAGAGCTGTTGATAACAAAGAACAAGTGAGAAGATATGGTCAAAATTCCTTAAATCTTTCTGACTATACATTAGTGTGATATTGGATTGTGTAATATTATATTACATGTTCCTTCAGCACCAAATACTGTACATAATGCAGAAACCAGTGATCTCCATTTTGAGCAATCAGATTCTACTGTGTGTAATTCTTGCATGTTGTTGAGACCCATAGTCATAACCTCTTTGATGGTTGCTCTGCAAAGAATGTTATTGGTCATCCTCTTTTTTCTTTTGCCAACCAGTACCCAATTTAATGATTTAAAGTCTTTTTTTCATTCATTCTAAGTACATGTCAGATTTTTCTTCTTATTGTTGGAGAAACATATTATTGTTTGGTATATTCTCTTATTTGCTTGTTTGGCTTGAATTCTTCCCGGATAATATTTAAAGAGTTTTCTAAGACATTTATTTTCAGATTAATTCAACTTTCTCTCCAGTGCTTTTGCTTTTGTTATATTTATTATTAGTAAAATATGTATGAGTGTAAAATCTTTGCTATACAATGTGTCTGTGACTATCTTTACTATACAATGTGTCTGTGACTATCTTTGCTATACAATGTGTCTGTGACTATCTTTACTATACAATGTGACTTGACTATCTTTACTATACAATATTTCTGTGACTATCTTTGCTATACAATGTGTCTTGACTATCTTTGCTATACAATGTGTCTGTGACTATCTTTACTATACAATGTGTCTGTGACTATCTTTGCTATACAATGTGACTTGACTATCTTTACTATACAATATTTCTGTGACTATCTTTGCTATACAATGTGTCTTGACTATCTTTGCTATACAATGTGTCTGTGACTATCTTTACTATACAATGTGTCTGTGACTATCTTTGCTATACAATGTGTCTGTGACTATCTTTGCTATACAATGTGTCTGTGACTATCTTTGCTATACAATGTGTCTGTGACTATCTTTGCTATGATCATTTTATATGACTTTATTTTGTTGACGACATGATTTTCTTGTCAGGTCGTGGACAAAGTCATTCACATGTGTGATGCAGGCAGTCTTGTACCCATAGCTTACACTGCCGCCCAGTTCATGGAGGAAGTGACCCTGCCTGCTGATACACGCGAGTCCAATCATAATTACACAGAGCGGGACAAGAAAAAGGACCATATCAAACTATCAGGAGCGTCCTATCTAACTGTTACTTTTGATAGCAGGTTTGAACTGTGTGAAATTTCTAGCTCAGACATGTGAATGTAAATAGTGCCATTCTTGCTTGTTGTTTTTTGTCTTGTATGTAGTCTTGTATGTAGTCTTGTATGTAGTCTTGTATGTTGTCTTGTATGTAGTCTTGTATGTAGTCTTGTATGTTGTCTTGTATGTAGTCTTGTATGTAGTCTTGTATATTGTCTTGTATGTAGTCTTGTATGTTGTCTTGTATGTTGTCTTGTATGTAGTCTTGTATGTTGTCTTGTATGTTGTCTTGTATGTAGTCTTGTATGTAGTCTTGTATATTGTCTTGTATGTAGTCTTGTATGTAGTCTTGTATGTTGTCTTGTATGTAGTCTTGTATGTAGAAGTGTTAAGATCAATAAATGTCAAAGAGATCTGGCTCCTTAACAGCATCATAACAAGATAGCTGAATTTTTTGAGGTCATATAAAGAGACATAGCAACATGGAAAAAATAATACCTGAAGGCAGAGTAATGGCAACAGGGGAAGAGGGCTCCCAAGACGCCGATAATGCAGTGATATATTCAATTGTTTAAACATGTCTTTAGCTGTCGCAGGTCACCTCACCCAGAATTGAAGGGAGTTCAGAGAATCAATAAAGAAGACTACATTCTGGAAAGAATATATTACATGATGATGATGTAGTCTTGATCTATCTATCTATCTACATGCTGTGACCCTTGTTTGCTTTGTTGCTTCAGGAGTAGAAGAGTTCTCTGGAGATGGCCTTCTTGTGTTCTGTTTGTAAGCTTGTTCCTGTGGCTTCTTTGATTACTGTGGTCAATCTTTTACATGGTCTGCCTATTTTTTATAGCCGTTATGTCTATGTGTCATGGCCATCTGTGGTATGCTGTCTATTGATAGTCTGGAAGCGTGTGAAAACCACTTGATCTGTTGTCTTTTGATGTGTTCTAATACTGGTATTTTGGTTATCTGTCTGATGTTATCGTTTCTAATTCTATCTCTTAATGACATTTCGAGTATTCTTCGTAGACTTGTCATTTCTGTTGTCATTATTTTTCTTTTGTCTTGTGCTATCATTGTCCAGGTTTGGCACTGGTAGCACAATGATGGAATAAAAATAGTCTTGTATAATGCAACTTTAGTGTCTATATTTACATTTTTGTTCCTAAAATGTGTGTCATCTGTCCTAGGATCTGGTATGTTTTGTTGCATCTATTTTGTATCTCTTTACTTGTTTTCCCTTCACTCGATATAATGCTTCCTAAGTAAGTGAACTCATTTACCTGTTTACGGTGTTTATCATCGATTGAGATAGTGATATTTCTTTCTTTCATTTGCTATTGCCATTATTTCTGTCTTTTCAATATTAATCTTCATGTTGAATTTTTGACATTTTGTGTGGAGTCTGTTCATATGTTCTTGCAATTTGTCTTCTGATGTCGCTATTAGTACTTGGTCGTTTGCAAAGAGTAGTTCGTTCAATTTGTTGTTCATGTTATTTTCTTCATTAGTGCAGCATGTTAGTTTATACATGTGGTCGATACATGTTATAAAAAGTAGACGGGATAGGACACACTCCTGGCAAACTCCTGATTGAATTTGGAACTTGCATATTCATGTGTTTTCCTAAGTTGTTGTCTGTCTACTTTGTCGAATGCCTTTTCTTGGTCTACGAATGCAATGTATAATTCTTTGTTGTTTTCTGTGGCTCTTTCTGTTAGTTGTCTAAGTATAAAGATATCATCCGTACAGCTTTTGTTCTTAAGAAGCCCATTTCATTGTTTTTAAGTTGGGGTTCAATGTATGATCGTAATCGTTATTCTAATATTTTGTTAAATATTTCCCTGTGTGACTTAGTAAAGATATCCCTCTGTATTTTTTCAATCTCTGTTACTGCTTTTTTTTCTTTCATATGGGAATAGTCCAGCATTAAGGTTCAACATTGAGTGGTTCTTTGTAGAGTAGCCAACAATGACCACTACACATTACAATAATAATAATAAATTTAAAAACCCCATAACCAGTCAATGTCGTAGGGGTGTCACATTGAGGCATTTTATGCAGAAAGATCTCTACGCATCTCTATCATCCTGATAAGCTTGGAAACTTCATACTCTGTCCAGTCTATTATATTATCCAGCCATGTCTTCTTCTGTCCACCTTGTTTTCTTCCATCCTCCACTGTCTTTTGTCATCGAGAAATGTCTCATCACATGCCTGTACTACTGGAATTCTATCGTCACTCATCCGCATCGCTGACGATAGAATTCGCTGGAGGACTCTGTGTGCTGAAGCATCCAATGTGGTACCCTTACGACCCTGAAGGGTTATGGGTTTATTGATTGATTGACTACTGGAATTTATGAAGTTTCATGATTGTTAACAGTGGCTTTTGTTAACCAGTTAGTAGATTGTTAACAGTGGCTTTTGTTAACCAGTTACCGATTGTTAACAGTGGCTTTTGTTAACCAGTTAGTAGATTGTTAACCAGTTAGTAGATTGTTAACAGTGGCTTTTGTTAACCAGTTAGTAGATTAATTATCTCATGCACAAACACATTGGTCTTATGTTCGTGGTAACAGATAACCAGTATATGTTGCTCAGAGTATGTGAGTTGGAAAAGTAGTAAAAGTGAATTGTTTCAAGGTTGAAAAAGAGAAAAGTCTCTGATAAATGTAGTTATATGATTATGTAAAGTGTTGTAGTTATACGATTGTGTAAAGTGTTGTAGTTATACGATTGTGTAAAGTGTTGTAGTTATATGATTGTGTAAAGTGTTGCAGGAATGGACTAGCATCATGGCAGAGAAGAGCCTGAATTTGAAAAGAATATCTAAAATACCTCCCATGAAATTAATGCAAGGAAACACACCAGTCTTCTTCAGCGTTCATTCTCAAACTCCCGCTGGATCTTTCTTATAGCAGGACAATTGTCCAACTATATTTCCAGCAGGATGTAGTCCAGAGAATGGAAATGCGTTGTGTAACCATTTTGTTTGTGCCGATTGCCCGACACATCCATCTTCAGGAGACACACCAGTCTAGAGGTAAGTCAAGCACAGCTGCCTGACACAGGGAAAAAGAAGTGACAAGTTCATACTCCCATGATGTTACAGTCCCAATAATCTATATAAACCCTCTCTATGTTTAAGATAAAGAAACATATGTCTTCATTTTTGCATCTGAATGTGCGGGTGTTGAGGGAAAGAGTAGACAGAGTGGCACAAGTGACAGCTTCATGGACAGTGCTGATATTTTGAATGCAATCATGAAGTTGGACCAATTGGATGATATGGCGTCTATTTCTTCTTCCGTATCTCTGGCTGCAATGGAACGAGAGACATGGAAATCTATGATATCTGTCCTATTTGCCATCTATGGCCCTTGAGGAATAACTAACTAATCTATGGCTAGAGTGCAGGACCTGGGATTTAAGCATGTTGTTGCAAGAAACGTCCAGCATTTAGGAATCGGAAGTACAGTTATCAAGCAACACAGAACTGGAAAAGTTACAACATTGAATATGAGATTCATACACGTATGGCCTTGTTTAAAGTGCCATAGTTATGATTTGACAACTGTGTTTAAGATAAAAGTTTGAGTTGTAATGTTTCTCATTGATGTGTCTCCAGATGTGCTACAGCAGATGAAGACACTTTGATGTTCTCTACTCGATGGCAGATGGACAGTGATGTTCATGTTTTCTCAGGTTCAGCCCGGGCCAGGTGGTCATCTTTTCATCTACCAGGTACACTGACTGGTAATTGTAATAGAAAATCTGATACACCATGCAGTATATCACTCATCTCCATAAGCAGTACTTGTATTGTTATGTCAGTCAGTTCCTCTTTTGCCAAGTTTGGCACATAGGGTGGATGTCATAGTTCTCCATGCCTGTCGATCAGTTGCTAGGGATTGCAGGTCTTGTGCTTTTATGCCTGTTGATTTTAATTCATTCATAAATGTTCTTCTGAGCGTTTTTTTGGTCTTCCCTGTTTTCTTTTCCCATCTGGTGTCCACATGAAGGCTTGTTGTGGAATTCTGTCTTCCTTCATTCTAAACACGTGGCCGATGTATGTCCAGTGGCGTTTCTGATGATGTTCATCACATAGTCTTGTTTTGTCTCCTCTCTTAGTATGTCATTTGATTTGAAGTCTTTTCAATGTATTGTTATGAGATACACAAAACTTGTATTGTTATAAGATACACAAAACTTGTATTGTTATAAGATACACGGAACTTGTATTGTTATAAGATACACAAAACTTGTATTGTTATAAGATACACGGAACTTGTATTGTTATGAGATACACAAAACTTGTATTGTTATTAGATACACAAAACGTATATCGTTAACTATTGATACATGCTACACCATGTATTGTTAAATCTACAGATGCGACACATTGCAATATGTATTGTTAACGTTACAAATTAGACACTACAACATGTATTGTTAAATCTACAGATGAGACACGCCGTAACTTGTATTAACTCTACATGTGTTCACTCTACAGAGGAGACATACTATAATGTGTTTTGTTTCTATACACAGGTGACACATTACACTACAGATTCTGTCTGGAGGATTTTGATCCTGATCTTGCCAGCCATTGGGGTTACAAATTCACTGTGACACCGGGTACCAGGGACAGTTTTGAGACTGGGCACACCATTCTTGAGGCTGTGCTATCTTCTTCTGTGGCGAGGTAAGATCTTCTTTTCATTCATAGTTTAACATGTCTACACAGCAAGTCTTGTTTAACATGTCTACACAGCAAGTCTGGTTTAACATGTCTACACTGCAAGTCTGGTTTAACATATCTACACAGCAATGCTGGTTTAACATGTCTACACAGCAAGTCTGGTTTAACATGTCTACACAGCAAGTCTGGTTTAACATGTCTACACAGCAAGTCTGATTTTCTTAATAAATGCTGCTGTATTTGAAAGCTCTTCAGTACTCCCATACAATTTTCTGAGGATTTCCGTGTATGTGGGCTAGTGTTCCTCCCCTAACTGGTTTAGTGTATTGCAGTATTGTAGGATATGTTCCACTATCTGTACTGCCTGCCCACATGGACACAGAGGTGATGGTACCAGTCTTAGTCTATTTAAGTGCATGTTTAGTCTGTTGTGTCCTGTCCTCAAGCGGAAGATGATAATATGCTTAGCTATGTCAAGATATTGATATTTGTCCTTTGTGTGGTCAACTTTCCTAATAACTTTGATTAGTCTTATTTTTCTGGTAGGTGATTTATTGATATTTTTGTTCCATCTTTTGCTAACATATCTGCCTTTTCATTTTCTGGTATGCCACATTGGGATGGTATTCACTGTAGTACTACCCTTCTTTAGATGCTCACTTCTCATATGGCTTCCTTCAGGTCTGGTAGTTTATCAATTCCAAGGGCTTGTAGGACAAACATAGCATCAGTAAGAAATACCACCTGTTGACATTGACTTTTTGTGTTTTTAAATATTTCTGCCTCATTGCTTAGGGCCTGTACTTCAGCAGAGTAGTTGGAGCAGAAGATTCCAGTTTGCGAACATGGGGATTTTATCTTCTTTTTCTTGATATTTTATGTAAGCTCCATTCTTCACTGATGTGGTTGTTGAACCATCAGTATTGTTTGTTTGTTTTGCGTTCGCTCCATTGTAACCATCATGGATATCCGTGCGATTTCCGCCGGGAGCGTGATTACGTTGTGCCACCGTTATGTGCCTTGTAGGCCTAGCACATCCGATTTCGGCATGGAACCATCAGTATATACTTGTGTCCACGCTTCTCTGGGGCACATATCTTCAATCATGTTGGGGTACATGTCTTCAATAATGTTGGGGTACATATCTTCATGGACTTCTAGTTCAGGGAGCAAAGAATAGGACCACTTGTGTTCTGTCGAGGCATGTCCTAGGAGGTGACTAAGGAAAGTTACGGGATAGGCTGACAACATGTCACCTGTGAAAACATCATTGCCATATCTTATCACAATTTCTTACTGTTTTTTCCATCACATAATCTCCATGGATGACAAGAGATGCAGACCAGCAGAGAATTGCATATTTGTCCTTTTGTACAAGATTCCTAAGTGACAGGGAAGAATGCTAGATGTGCCATTACTACAGATGGATCAATAAATCTGACAGAAGAATGATGAGATAGTTTGTCTAGATATGTGTGCTGTGTGTCTGGTAGAATGTGATGATCCTGGGATGCTGGTACACTGGAGTGCCTCCCTTTGGAGGTTTAATATTCATACATAACACACCCTTCTCCTTGAATACAACTTTGCCTTTGAGACAGTAAACGCTTTCCATTTGAGTATCACCCCGGTTACTCAACTATCACCTCGGTTCCTCAACTAACACCTCGGTTACTCAACTATCACCTCGGTTACTCAACTATCACCTCGGTTACTCAACTAACACCTCGGTTAGTCAACTATCACCTGGGTTACTCAACTATCACCGTGGTTACTCAACTATCACCTCGGTTACTCAATTATCACCTCAGTTACTCAACTATCACCGTGGTTACTCAACTATCACCTCAGTTACTCAATTATCACCTCAGTTACTCAACTATCACCTGGGTTACTCAACTGAAGATAACCTATGCTTTTATCTACCTGCGCATAGCTAAAGGGATTACATTTTCATCATCACCCCTTGACTGGTCAACATATGTATATAAGAACATTGTTTCTCTTTGGTGCATGGCAATAGTGGGGTTGCTATCTTTGAATTGTCATTATAACATCATGTTGTTCATCTGCAGCAAGATAGCACGTGCAGGGTACTCTCAACATCCTTAAAACAAACATATTGACTGGCTTTGTGACATTGTCATGGAATTATCATTTCTGTCACACTTTTAAGGTTTCCATTTCAAGCACAAACAATTTGGCTATGCTTGTTTTTCATCTTTTTATTTTAGCTTGTTTCCATAGCTGTCCTTCCTACTGTTGGCTTCAACAATATTTTAAATGAAAGAGGTTTTGATCTACCACTTTATATTATATCTCAGGATGCTGCCACTGGGCCAGCTGTGGTGTAGCCTAGTGTATGTGGCCTGCAAACAGCCAGGTGTCCAGAGACTCAAGTCTATCAGCCTCCTGCTGAAGATTGTAACTCTCCAAAGCAGAAGTGGCTGTCCAGAGGTCAGTGTCTATTACGGCTTTTGCTAAATCTGAATAGTTTAAACAATTTATGTAACCCCTGTGGAAGATAATAGTTAATGTGACCTCTGTGAAAGATGGTAGTTTGACCTTTAGCATGCCTTCGTTGGGTGCACAATGGTTTTCCCATTACAAAGAGCTGTTTCAAGTGTACTCAAACCATTTCTATGTGTTTATTCAGTTACGTGAAATCACATAATCATTAATGTCTTGTGACCACAAGCTGCGAATCATACCAGCAGAAATAGTTTATTTTGTTAGATATTTTACTCCAGCATTGTACAGGTAATGTTCTCATTCCTCTGTGACTGTTTTCTCACAAAACTGACTTGTCACGTACATGTTATTGTTACATTTAATTTGCTTTGTAGTTATTTTGTTAATCATCAAGGCACAGCTCTGACATTTTCTGTGAGCTTTGTGATTTTGGCCAGTGGTTCTTATATTGTGGTCCGTGGACCCAGAGCGTACTTGATAAACCCTTTGGTTGAAATGTCAATTTGTTCTATGTTGTAGGCTCTACATTAAGTTATTTAACAAAATTTAATAATTTTTGTAAAATATTTGTACAGTTTGTTTTACTTTCTGTTCTGGCATAGTGGTTGGAAAATCTGGGAGCATGAAACAAGAAATGTTAAATATCTAGACATCTGTCCCGATTGGAGTGAATCGAGTTATAATGATTGCCAATATGTATAATTGATGTAAAATCATTATGGATTGTGATTCTGATACAGAATTCTTAGGAATTACATTTGTTTTCAAAGTAGATATAGTAAAACATTGGTTTCATTATGAAATGACATGGAACAAGGATAGACCTAATATATTGACAAGGACTACAGACAACACTAGGTCTAAAGTCTAGAGAACAATTGCTTTGATAAGGTAAGGGAAATCTACATGTTTTATTTATTTCCCCAGGTGTTATTATGTAAGTTTGGTTATGAAACAACATAAATAGATTTAGGTGTGTGAAAGAATGTTATCAGGGTTGCCACATCGGACAACAAATGTTATTAATTTTTTTAATTTTTTAATTTTTATTTTGCTTTTTATTTTACCATTTTTCTCATCTTTACAACCTTTTCACACCTTTTGTATTATACATGCAATAACAAAATTAGCACCAATATATTCAGCATTCATATCTTTGTTTACATGTACAAAAATTATGTAAACATCTCTTAAAAGCAAAAAACGTTATTGCATTCCATAAAAAAATATCGAGGTGCATCAAAAAATAATCCGGTGGCAGGAGGAAAATTATTATTTTTAATCTGGCGTGAAAAAAAGGTTAAGAAGGTAGGACATTCTTATAAAAGTGTTAATATCAGTTTGACAGAATATACCACTACAAGAATCATAAAGTGTTTGTGATCAATTACATTCTATCTCTGCTTTAGAGATAACATTTTATTTGATCAGATATTTTTTGGCCAGGTTGTTCTTACCTACTTTAGAAACACTGTCATCCCTCCTGGCATATGACTAAAGTGGTGAGGTTTGTTGTACCATCCCTCCTGGCATATGACTAAAGTGATGTTTGTTGTACAAGTAGGATTTGAATAAGATGTCACAAGTAGGATTTGTGAAATAAGATGTCACAAGTAGGATTTGAATAAGATGTCTCACACGAAGGATTTGAGAACACGACCTCTTGATAAAAAAGCAAGTAGCTTAATGACGACGCTAGGGAGGACCTCTCTTTTATGTTGTGATTAAGATACCTGTATTGATATTTTAACACTTTTGCTACCGCACTTTTTTCAGCAAAGTCATTCTCAGCCAAGCCATATTTTAGTGTATGATGAGTTTTACTAGCTGTGATTTTAAGAAATTTTGTTTAAAAATCAACCAAGTAAGTTATAACTTTCTATAGAAGAATGCTGAGACAACCATGGACTGCTGGAACAACTAATGTGAGGGTATTGAAAAACATATGCGAGACAGAGTTTATTCAATAATATAAGGAAAATACAATCTTCAGTTTTTGGCCACGTTATGAGACAAGGAGGTTTGGAGAACATAGTCACAACAGGTAAGATTGAAACCAAGAGGGACTGTGGGCAACAAAGTGAGGAAATATTGGACAGTTTAACAACCTGGCATGGCATAGAGTCAGCAACAAGCCTGATACATAGTACTAGTGATAGAAAGCTGTAGAGGTTCATATCGCCTACGCCAGCCAGCATGGCACCTGATGTTGATGAAGCTAGGACTTTGAAATTTTCAGAAGATGTTCCGACGTGAACAAGTTTTGCAAAAACCATTTTCTCAAGATTTTCTTAAAATGTTACTTTTCCATTTATTTGATGCTTGATATTGTCTAATGGTAGTAGTTGCACACTC
This sequence comes from Meghimatium bilineatum, assembly GCA_034231615.1. NCBI lineage: Eukaryota > Metazoa > Mollusca > Gastropoda > Stylommatophora > Philomycidae > Meghimatium > Meghimatium bilineatum. The sequence goes on from CM067320.1 coordinate 79,991,447, forward strand.
CAGTTTTTGAGATGCAGATCACTTACTTTTCTCAACCAAACTAACTCCTTGAAGTGAAGATGAGGAGGTTTTGAGTGGCATTTCCAGACAACAGAGGCTGGAAACTAAGATTGGTTGGACCATCCCTGTCATTAATCAAGACCACAGTCCTGCCCAAGTAAGCACTGGTGATGAAGTTGGAGATACCAGACAGACGCACCAGAAATCGTGGTAATGGTAACACAACTAGATATCTTCACAACTCACTTTTTGACTCACACAGCTATCTCATGTCAGTCTGTTATCATCATTACTTAAATCAAAGTCCAATTATGCATCTGATTCAGTTTTATCACTACTTTATGATAAAAAGTCTTAATCAGTCATATTTGACTTGGGTTTCCGCTTATTATATCGCTCCTTTTGAGGTATTCATTGACAAAATGCAATGAAGTCATCACGTGAATTATATGCGCTAAATTTATCACAGCCATGTTGAATTGAATTTTTGAATAGGTAGGAATTAACTCATGAAATAATTCTGGTTTGAAGTCTGCATAATTCCTCATGAAAAGTAGTCATACTTAAAGATGACAAAAGTCATCCATGGCAGTGAAGAAAGTTTTGTGCTTGAACAATTTGTGCAAGAGGTTAGAGCTTCGAACTTACATCCTTGAGGTCCAGAATTTGCTTCCCGGTAAGTACTGGGCTTTTTTTCTGTTGGAGTATAAATTTAAAAACTCACCCAAACATGACATGGCAACAGTAAGAGTATGTCACCTTTATTACACAGGTCACTCGAATACTCCCTACAACTTCTTAATGGAAAACATGCAATATTGACAGGTAGCAAGTATGTGAATATTTATTTTTAGTGGAGTAATTTTGTTTATACAGAATTCGTGATGAAAATCAATAATTGAGCAGATCAATTACATCATGGTTATAACAATTACAACAAAGATTACATGTTTAATCTGCAGTCAAAAACTACCCCAGACATTGACCTGACGATTCTCAAACCATTGTGGGACCTGTACCAAACTATGACTAAAGATGAGAAAGACCCTAATCTAATCCAACCTGCAGTTGTTAGATCCTTGACAGATCTATTTCTCAACACAGAGAACCTGGCTATTGTAAGTAGAGTCCAACTTGGTTTTTCTTTCTGATTCATCAAATGTACACATGCAATGATAGCCAGGTGATTAATAACTTGATGTATGCAATGATAACCAGGTGATCAAGAGAGAACCAGAGGGAGTTTGAGAATGACAGCTGAAGAAGATTGGTAGATTTACAACATACAAGGGTCCAATGGCTTGATTGACAGATTTACAACACAATGGGGGTCTAAAGGACCCAATTGATAGATTGACAACACACTAGGGGGTACAAAGGTTTGATTGATAGATTGACAACACAATAGGGAATCAAAGGTTTGATTGATATATGTGATCGATTTTACAAACTTATTATTGAGTATAGGGACTTTAGTTAACATTATTTCCTAGTTGTTGATTAAACCTGTGTTTTGTTCTGTAGGAGTGGGACATAACAGAAGAGTATTTGGTAGCTCTGATGGATGTCAATGATATTTGCTCCAGCATTGTACAGGTAATGTTCTCATTCCTCTGTGACTGTTTTCTCACAAAACTGTCTAGTTACATACATTTTATTGTTTCATTTAATTTTCTTTGTAATTGTTTTTAATCATCAGGGCACAACTCCGACATTTTCTGTGAAACTTTGTGATTTTGGCCAGTGGTTCTTATTGTGGTCTGTGGACCCTACGAGTACTTGATAAACCCTTTGGTTGAAATGTGTTCTATGTTGTAGACTCTATATTAAACTTATTTAACAAATAATTAAGGTCTGTCGCCCGTGTGTTGCCGGGCCCGAAAGGGGACCAAAGAATAGCAACACTGTTTACCTTCCACGCATGTCATAAAAGGCAACTAAGGAGGTTATGGGATATAGTTAGCTGTCCCATCCCATATAGGGTCAGTGACCCAAAGCCATGCTGAAGTCGGATGTTAGGCCAAAAGGCACAGATATCGCAGCAATGCTGTAAACATGACACAACGCATCCCATTCTCCGGAGTACATCCTGCTAATCTGCAGGAGTATGAGAACAAAAGCAGAAGAAGAAGAAATAATGTTTGTAAAATATTTTTCTACTTGTCAAAAGAAAATGTTCCAGCCATCTTGAAAACTGCTGCTGTTATAGCAAGGAATATTTGATATGCTCAATTGCAAGCAGATTTTCTGGAACTATCAAAATGGGGTTTCAAAATATTGATGTCTTTCTTGTAACTGTATACTTGTGTGAAAAAATCATTCTTGAAAATATGTTTATATTTAACCTTTTACAATGCTACAGTCTGAAAATTCCAGCTTGGTCTAGGTATTTTGAGCAGCAGGAGTCCACAAATTGCACCCATTGCTATGCACCTCTTTCAACAAGGAATTAAATTAGTATAAACTAACCGTTATACATCCGGGCAACACAGGAACCGAAATTAGACATATTTTACTTCCATTTGTAATCTAAACATGGTGCCGTCCGATAGGATAATTGTGAATTATTTTTGCAATCCACCGAAATCCTTCGGAATAACAGCCATTTTATAGGAATATTTATTCCGATGCCAAATTTCTTGGTTTTACCAATGCAGATATTGTTTACTGGCACCATAGAGCTGATGATGTAAGACAGCAGTTCTTTGTCGAGAATGTGTATAAAGATAAGTATCATGGATATAGTTGGATAGCGCCTCGCCTGTTTAGGTACAATCATCTCTGGTGTCACAACTTTTCCCAAGTTGTGGGAACATTAGGCCTATCAGATCAAGTGAGATTGATGTGTTTCGTTTGCTTTCACAGGCAATATTATATAAACACATTCATCATCATCAAGTGCTGTCCCAGCAATGAAGGTTGGCTGCAATGGATCTCCAACATCCTTGTCTCTTGTCTTGGTAGTGCACTCTGCTAGACTGTAACCTGTCCATCGTGTGATGTTACTCTCCTGCTTATATCTCTGCCTACCTCTTGCTCGCTTCCCTTTAACATAACATAACATTTACACGGTTACACAATCTCAAGGTGGCCAAAAGAAGCGCTGCAAATACTCTTTAAAGAACTCACTAAAAGCCTTTAAAATAGACCATGATACATGGGAAGAACTTGCACAAAATAGATCTACATGGCATTCTAAAATCAATAAGAGCGCATCATCTTGTGAAAAGAGAAAAAATGCAGCAGCTCAACAGCGGAGAGCAGCTAGAAAGTCACAGATAGACCAAGTACCGTCTACTGTCGTCATTCCATGTCCGAACTGTCCAAGGACATTTACAGCTCGAATAGGGCTCATTAGCCATCTACAAACTCATAATCAAGGACATAACTAAAATTGAATGTTCAAATGTGGATGTAACAAATGGTCATCATCACTTGTGATGGACGAACAACAACATAACATTTGTAGGCATCTCGTCACCCTCACTTTATGTACAGTTTAACCATTTATTATAATGTTATTTGTGCTTAACAACTGGTGACATTTTCTTGAATTGTATAAATATGGATGAATAATTAAAATAAATGTGTTTTGTGGATCGGAGATGTGGAAAATTAATTGAAATCATGTAAGAGAGCATTTTTTTTTAAATTATGCTTTATTAGCAACACGTTACCGCTAGTTTTAGTTGCAGACATTGTTTACTTTCGTTACCACACAGATAATTCATTCCTGAACATTTTCAAATAGGGAATTAATGGCGGTAAACAAATTACTTATAGGCAGTCTACGACAACAACTTTACAGCACGATAATTTGGGTCATCCATGGAGTTTGGTGTTAGTTGCTATTCCACTTCTTTCCCTAAGTTTTTTCGCAGTCTTCAAAATGTTGCATTAGCTTTCATTATTCTGTTGTTTACCTCAGTGTTGATGTTTACATTTTTTTAGAGAGTGTTGACCAGGTAGGTGAAACTATTGACTGTTTGAAGTCTTTTTCTTTCATATGTGGATTTAAATGTGATTTATTTTGTGTGGGCTGAAACATGACCTCTGTTTTCTTTGTATTGTTGGTGAAGCCAAAGTTGTCGCAGGCTTCAGCAAATTCGTTTAGGGTGACCTGCATACTGTCTGCAGAATCAGCATACAGTGCGCAGTCATCTGCATAGAGGAATTCCCTGACCATTGTGTCTCTCACCTTAGTTTTAGCTTGCAAGTGCCGAAGATTGAAAAGTTTACAGTCAGTTCTGTATTTTATTTGTATTCCTGTTACGTCATAACATCGTCTACTGACATATCATTACTGGCTACTTACATGTCACCACTGTCTACTGACATATCATGGCTACATGTCACCACTGTCTACTGACATATCACTGCTACATGTCACCACTGTCTACTGACATATCACTGCTACATGTCACCACTGTCTACTGACATATCACTGCTACATGTCACCACTGTCTACTGACATATCATGGCTACATGTCACCACTGTCTACTGACATATCACTGCTACATGTCACAGTCTACTGACATCACTGCTACATGTCACCACTGGCTACTGACATCACTGCTACATGTCACCACTATGTACTGACATGTCACTGTCATGGATTACAGCTAACCAGCAGAAGTTTGACAATGAATGCAAAAGAAGACCAAAGAATACTATCCCTACTGCTACATGTCATTACTGGCTAATGACATGTCACTGCTACACAGTTGATGTCCAATGATCTTGTATTTCTTTGTTCCATGTTTCCATATAAACTCTGACATTTTCCATATAATCACTGCCAATGAAGACATTCTCCATACAATCAGTCAACGAAGATATTTTCCATACAATCAATCATTTTCTATATAATCACATTCACTGATGACTTTTTCCACATAATCAGTCAACTATGACATTTTCCATATAATCACACACAACGATAACACACATCTCTATGTTGTTCACATATATTCAATATTTCTCTTCCCTAGGGTTTGATGAATGTGGCAGCTGTTGGCCAGGAAATTGGTCATGAAAATCTGGCTACAGAACTGATCAAGAAAATACAGACCATTGTAACAGATAACAAACTCATTACTCAACTGAAAGTTGAATTTACTAAAGGATAATGAAGTCTTGTGGTGAGGCAGATCTTAATTGAAGTCTTCATACTCCATCCGCCCCTAGGATCATTTTATTGTCTGTTAAAATTATGTGAAATTAGTGAATGTCTTGGGTGATTTAATACTCTGAAATTTTTTAAGACTATATGACTAATTAGCAACTTCATGGTAATATGGTATATGTTATAATAATATATGATTATGAAATATGCGGACCATACTTGTTTGTTAGATCCTGACTGTGTTACTGAGGCCCACGCCTGTTTGTCAGATCTTCTCTAACACTCTCGTCATTATTAACATGAGTTGTCTGCTTCAAGGATGAATGTGTCAAATGAAAAACACCTGCACTTGTGTTTTACTCGGAATCTGACTCTTTTAAGAATTCAGACTTGACTTTGGTGTTTTAGTTTTAGAAAACTCATTGTTTTAAATAAATCACTGACTTTGTAATTTATAAATCAGACTGACTGGTTTTTAAAAAAAATCGGATTGACAGGTTTTTCTAAATTAGAGTGACTCTTATATATATATATATATATATATATATATATATATATATATATATATGTCACACCGAATATTTGTTTTTAACTGTGGTTTATATGAATTACACAGACAAATTTTTTTTTCTAAATCAGATTGATTGTTTTTCTAAACAAGACTGACTGAGTTCTCTTTTTTTTTTGTTACAATCTGGCTAATTGGATTATCGAAATCAGACATTTTTGTGTGAAATGAGACAGACTCTTGAATAATTTATGTCTATTACATGCCTTATCTCTTGCAATGCCAGTATTCTAGCTTTTTCATTTGTACAGGTGTTTTTTTCCCCATTTAAGGTAACCTGAAATATTTTCAAATTTTGACAAAGTATATTCTGCTTCGAGTTGAAATATTATCATTAATCTCTCCTATTCTGTAAAATATAAACAGCTCCTTATATTGTAGTCATTTACATTGCATTGAAAATTGTTAGCTCGTAATTATGACTTCTGTAGGGATTGCATCTTGCCTTGACCTTCCAAGAATGTGAACAATGGTGTCAATTTCTTTGTGACTGCGAGAGTATTTATTTAAAACAATGAATGACACCACCAACTGCAAAATTTTAACCCATGGCACCTCATCATTGGGCTCCATATTATCCTTAAAACTAAATGAAGGGTGCTTCTTCGTAAGAAGATGGTATGCTGGGGTCAGGGGAAATGAAAGAGCCGATGTGTTGGCTGGTAAAGCTTTGGTGAACGGCATAGAGATAAGAAGAGACAGGATTGAATTGATTCAATCATGGATACCCTACGAGAAGACGAAGTCGAACGTGACAATGTACATATTCAGAGAATGGTAGAAATGGGAGTGACTAGAGGTGATGGGAGAGTGCTCTCTCTCTCCGGAAAGATCAGAAGAACGCGTAATCAGCAACTGACTGGGACACTGAGCTTATACACTTTTAGATGGCTGATGGAACGGCAAGCAGAGCATATATGGGAATGCCCCCAGTGCTTTGATGCTTGTTCCTAATCAAGAATTAAGATGGTATTGAAGTGCTGATTGTGGAGGCAGAGTACCAGGCGACAGAAGAAGCGGAAGACAATGGACCAGCGACATCGAAAATATATGCACGTCTCTGGCCAATGCAGGCTTGCCCCCGAGACAGTCGTTCAAAGTATCCACAATGAAAACATAGTTCTAGGTCTTACCCTGTGCACCGTCTTGCCCCCCCCCCCCTACATGTAGCACACTGATAAAGATCTGAGCAAGAAATTCATTCAGAAAATAGTATTAGCAGTTAAGAGTTATAGTAGTTACTATTTGTCAGTTTCAACCATTACAATTTCTTCAATGCATGTGACAGACCTTCTGGGGAGAACAACATAAGATTGTGTAATGTAAGCATATTTGGTTCCTTCCTTCTGAAAGAATTGCTTTTCATGTCTGTGCACAGCTTGTGTACTGCAAAATAATTTCTGATGCTGTTTCCCCCGTGCCAAAATACCAGGTTTTCAAGCTCTTCTCTCTTGGTCTTCCCCTACCCCTCTTGCTTTGAAATTTGTCATGTAACCTGTCAATATTGTTAAGAGTGTCTTGTACTTATCTTGGTGTAGACAAACAACGTGATGTCATAATGGCAGTTAACAGATGGTCGCCTCACTATTTGTCATGCACCAAAGAGGATCAGTTATCATTTTTTTAAATCAGTGATGGGGTTAAAAATTCATCAGCGAATGAAGGTCCAGTATGATGATACACGCCTGTCAATACATCAAGTCTACGAGCTGGTGTAGGAAGCTATATACAATGTACAGAGGGATCCACTACTTTAATGCTTTATTGTTAGTAGAAAGTTAGATTAAATATTCTAAGCTTGTTTTTGTTAGATCTTTGATCTTTAGGTTCATTTTTAATGGTCTGGAGATCTGACATGCAGTCACACATGGCCAATGTCCATGTCAAAATGGTCCCTAGACTTTAGAGCATATCCTGCAGACATGTATCCTGCAGACATGTATCCTTTGGCAACCTGGGGGCTAAAACATGGTCCCATGAGATGAAACTGGGAAATGCTGTAGGGGTACTAGAAAAAATCTCCTGCTGATGATCGAATTAATGGAGCCAACGCACCTACCTGTATGAACTGCTGAGCATAGGAAACTGATCGCTGAAGAAGTTCAATACATCTTCTAAGAACTCTCTTTTTTCAAGCTCAATTGACGGAGGTAGATTACATAAGACAATGCATCTCAACCCCCATGCAACCGGTCAACAAGAGCTTCTTGAATTGTAAAATTATTTATGAGTATATAGAATTTGTTTGTACCAAGCCCTGGTCAGTTTGTTTTTTTTTAATTTTTTTTTCGAGGCGGTGTTCCCACAATGATTGAGAAGCACTGACATAAAATGTTCTGTATCTTGTGACATCTCTTCTATCTGCTCTTATCAAAGTAGCCAAATATTTGTGTATGTCATCTTGCTTCAGACCAGTCCCACATTTACTTTGACATAACGTTCTGGAGAACATATGTTCTTTGATCACCGTTACTCTGTGTTTCTCTTATAAACACATTTAACTCAACTCAAAAACAGTTTCTTTCTGTGTCCGGTCCTACATGACAATTCCACAAAAATACTGTACCATTTATTCAAATATCTTCTTGTACGTATGTATTTAAAATGCTGACGTTATGTATTTCAAATACTGTTATGTGTAATGCATACAATTAAAATTGACCTATTTACGTGCTGAGACAAACCCAACTGTGTCTGTGTGTCATGTGAGATGTCTGGAAGTTGTCAGAAAGTGTCACCTAGAATATGTAATATTTTAATGTCATCGCTGCAGATTTAAAACTTGATATATTTTTATTCTTCTGCATTCATTCTCAAACTCCTGCAGATTAGCAGAATGTATTTTGTCATGGTTTACAGCTGAGCTGTGGCCTAACAAATCCGAGGGGTGGCCAGCCAGTGTGTTGCACGCAAATCATAAGATCGGTACCCTTAGTTACAACTTTTTACATCTTTGAGTCATGAAACTCCTTGCAATAATATGAAATTAAGAGTTGGACTTTTGGACTGGTGTCACATGATTTAATCACTGATCCCCGTTCTGAACTGATTTTTAATATCACCAATGACTCTTAGGTCGACCCAGATTGATGAAAATGAGTACCAGATCTTCTAGGAAAGAAAAGACGGTATGCCGTTGGTCATATTTTCAAGAGCTGTATGAGACAATATACATATTAAAAACACATAGAAAAATTCCTTGTGCACAAGCTCCCAAGGATGTACAAACACAAGTGGCCTGCCTACTTTGATTGATTGGTTGACAACTTTGAATATATCTGAGCTCTACTTGTGTTTATATGTTTAGCTTTTCTGTTGATGTATACTACTAACTGATGATGTTCGTCCGTCGTGATCGACGATGACCAAAAACTCAACAATAATAATAATAATAATAAATAATAAAAGTTAATAGTGCGTTCTTAAATGACTAGCAAGTCCAATGCGCGCACAAAATGTTCTTTTACAGAATTGACAATAGAAGGTATCTGAGTATTGTGTGGATGCTTATTGAGGTTGATATTTCCAAGACCTCGTAGTCTGGTACTATGTCCCACCAATGGATGTTTAGTAATTTACGTATGCAGGTAAGATGGAAATGATTTAATTTCCTTGCATGTCTAGCATACACTGTCCACGTTTCGCAGGCGTATAGTAGGGTTGGTATAACAGCAGCATGATATACCTCTTCTGTCCCATACATTGTTGCGTATCTGCCAAATACAGCACTAGCTTTTGCCAGTCTATTGTTAATTTCCACATCAATGTTGACATCGCGAGAGAGAGAGCTTCCAAAGTAAAATTGTCGACTACCTGCAGTTTTTCCTGATTGACGATGATGGAAGTAGCAGTATGTTGGCTATTTGATGTTGCTTGGTGCATGACTTCTGTTTTTTTGGTGTTAATAGTGAGACCAAAGTTATTGCAGGCCTGTGAGAAGCGGTCTATGGTGCTCTGCATGTTTACGACAGAGTCAGCATACAATGCACAGTCGTCAGCATAAAGTAATTCTCTAACAGTACTAGATTAGGTTTCGTGTTTGCTTTTAGACGACGTAAACTGAAAAGACCACCATCCGTTCTGTAATTGATCATTATGCCAGCTGTTTCAATACTATGGTGTGTTTCCGTTAACATGGCCGTAAATAACAGGCTGAAAAGAGTAGGGGCCAGCACACATCCCTGCTTTACACCATTTGTGACAGGGAATGCAGGAGATACTCCTCCGTCGCAGATAACACTAGCCATCATACCGTCATGAAATTGTCGTATCACAGTGACAAGTTATGTGTCTAACGATGCCCTATGCTGTCCACACAGCTCTGCTGTTAGCGCCTAGATACTAACTAATATGCACACATAAAGCTAACTATCAAATAACACACTATGGGGATTCTAAACTAAAGCAGGCAACATCTCCACAAGAATATGGACAATGATCATTGTTGTAAACGTACACTTTTTATTTGCAAAGTAATTTGTTTTGTAAAAATTAGAAGTTAAAAAAATAATACAATACTTTTTAACCAAAAAAAAACACCTGGCTTTGACTTTGGTGTGTTCTTGTTACACGTGTCGTGAACTGGAAATCGTGAACAGACGACCATGACGACAAGCCATGAATTGAAAGATAAGCGGACAGCACAGAATGTATTCACTACACAAAATCAACTGCCCCGGAATCACATATAAACACAGGGTGGACATCAGCAGAAGCAGTTTATGTAAGGCCATGTTCGACATCACTCATGAGGATCTTCACAGGTCATGGCCAAAGGTTTGAAACATTAAAAAAAACAGATAGCATTTTGACTAGCAGGATATGACTGTGCAAGGTAGCAGTACAAATGTATGTGTGTTATACGATAAGTAAGCTGTGTCAAACATTCCCAGTCACAAAATACTGAAGCAGGTCCACAACTACCTGGCCAGTTCTTCTGTTCTAGCCAATTAGAGTGGAGTTCATACTGTCAAATTGAATGAATGCATGAATAGTTTACATTAGTTTAAACGAATAGTGTACATTAGTTTCAACAGATGAATTATATGTAAAGCAACCACATGTATTTATTTATATGTAGACACGCACACAAAATGAGAATTGGCAATTTTTTCCATTTATATCCATGATGTTTGCTGTTTTTCAATGTTAAATCTCAACAAATTCATACAGGGTAAAAAAAAAAACTGAGCATTCTATCACAAACTTCTGCTGAATCTCTCTTGTAGCAGAACAATGTTTAGATTTTTAGATCAGGTAAGATTTTCTGCAGGATGCATTTGAGCAGATGTCTGTTGTGACAGTTTTATTTGTGCCAATGGCGTGACACATCCAACTTCGGCAGTGGTAACTAATAAGTTTAGCATTTTACCAATTCCAGTGAACGTTGGATATCCATAGCCACATCACTAAGACCTATCCTTATATTACAATCTGTTTTCCAAACTACATACTGGTCACTAACCGAAATGCTAGCCATACTCAAATGTGTGACATTTTGCTGGTTTAGGTCACTATCGAAGATACTGATAGCAGAAAGAATGGCAATGTCCTCATGGTTCAGGTAAATATATCTTACTTCTTTTTATCTGCGTTATCTCTCTGATAAACAGCACAAAGTTGTGCGATTTTCTCAGAGTAGAGTGAAATTTGTTGTTTTGCTGGTTTACAGCAGTTATGGTATTTGAGACTTTGACCCAGCACATCCAATTGTGACGAGATCATGTTACACTTAACTATCTTTTTAAACCGGACATCAGACTGCTTGTGCCAGGAACTAATGGATTGACTGACTACAGTATGTCTGCAATTCTTTCAACTGTAAAACTCTGTTCTTAACCTTTAGCACACATATGTGGAGTGCATTCAACAACTTTTTACACATCCTGTGTCAACGGCTGGTCAGTGTATTCAGATGTTGATGGGGAATTAGTTCAGTATTTAGTAGTTGGCTGTAGTGTAGGCCTAATTGATGATGAGTGTTGGTGTTTCACCAGATAACATAATATCAAGGGCTTTCTTTATGTGAACTAGGCCTATATGTTTGGAATTTAAGTCACAGAATGACGTGGTCTAGTGATAAACAGCTGAATATGACAAGTGTCAAATCTATTGTCCAGAAAATATATTTGAAAGTATAAACAAATATTTCCATCTCCATGATAACTCCAAATTCATGCCATGAAAACTAGATGTAATTGTTAAGGTTAGACCTCTATTTGATCTTATTATAACCAAGTCTAGATAGCTAATGATGCATGAACAAGATATTATCATTAATGAAACTATGATAGCTTTTACAAGCAGACTCCAATTCAAACGGTAGATCAATATAAAAAAACAAATTCTGTGGAATAAAATAATTGTATCCCGCAATTTTCATTCTGGATTTTTATAAATTGTAGGTGTACTCTGGGTAATCAAACATATGGACTCTGATGTCATGCTGTGTAAGGGGAGACTTCTTTGCAGGCGCTTTTCATTTGAACATTTATCATTAAATATTTTGATGCAAGTAAATGAAACTGGTGCTATTTTTTCCCTCTCAGCTGTTACATGAAACGTAAATCTGTCTTACATGACATTCACAAAGATATGTTCCCAGATCAGTACCTCTCATTTATCTATAAATTTGAATCATAAAAATTTATAGCAAATTGTATTTTTTACTGATTTTCTTGCACAATCACTTGGAGTTATTTCCCTTGCCCTGGGAATGAAGCCCGAGTTTTTCCTGATCGGCTATAGCTGGAAGGGTTAACGTCTATTATTGACAGTAAACACACATGGAATGACGTAAGTATGATAACCTCCTGCCAACAGGTGACATACATAATGAATGTCTCCATAGCACGTTAGGGTTAGGTATCCATGGACAAACACAAGGAAATTATCTATGTTAAAAAAACACTTGAGATTATCCACATGAAAACATCCTATGGAGATTATCCATAGGAAACACTACGGAGATTATCCATAGGAAAACACTATGGAGATTATCCATAGGAAAACACTATGGAGATTATCCATAGGAAAACACACTATGGAGATTATCCACATGAAAACTGTGGAGTTACAAAGTAATTTTTTAGGAAGTCCTGAAATTCATCATCATATGACAAATTTTCCAGAACGTGGTCTTCCATATGGATTTTCTGAACACTCCGCAATTCTGGGCAAATTTATCTGCCGCAGCTAGAGACATGTTTAAGAATCTGATATATCACAGCACTATCATTGTCTTGGGTGCCCTCTTCCCCTGTTGCAGTTAAATCTGCCTTCAGCTGTTAATCTTTCCATGCTGTTATATCTCTTTATATGACCAAAAAAAGCACAGCTTTGTTAGGATGTTGTTACGGAGCCAGCTCTCTTTGATGTTTATTGACACGTCTTGATTAGATGTCCATTGAATACATAAAATTCTTCTGTAGCATCTCATTTCAAAAGCAGTGATTCTTTGCTATTATTTTATTTAATGTCCATGCCTCACAACCGTGTATTGCCAATGGAATTACACATGTTCTGATCATACATAGTTTGGCTATGCTGCTGGTACTTTGCCAAAGATTTTTCATTTATGCAAGTTTCAATGTCGCCATTGGACTCTGGAGATTTTCACACTTAGCATGTGATATTCATTGGTGGTTCATCCATATAAGACATTTTACATGAGTCCACCAGCTGGATGACATCACATGCATAATGCAATATCCACATGCACAAGAATACCATAGAAGTTCACATACACTTAACACTAGGATTTTTTAATCCATGAATCCACATTGATATTGGTAGTAACATTATAGGAAAATGTACATACAAGGACACACTAGGAGAAATATACTTATATAACACACTAGAGGAAAATATCTATAATGGTGTACTGTGAATCTGCTAATGAAAATCGGAGCAGTGCCAACATTATTGGCAATATGCGCACAGATACAATCACACAAATATGTAAGTTGATCTGCAGCGTAACTATCAATCAGCAAGTTCGAGGACACCCTCAGATGATATTGTTTGCTCCCAGGAGTAACGATTTTGTCAGAAATTCCATATTTTTTCCAATTCATATTTACAGTCGAAATCAGAAAACGGTCAGAAATCCAACTCTATTCAATTCATATCTACATGGTTTCTAAATAATCGTGTATCATCTAAAACATCACTTAAATCATGTTACAATCTCAACATCATCTAAAACATCAATTTCCACCCTCAAGTGTCGATCTCACCTGTTGTCTCTGCAAAACCTGAGCGCACCTTAATTTGTTTTCAAATCCAAAAATTGATTATCTGCACCATTAGCAAGCTTACGTTTGCTTGTTCTCTCTACTAAGCTTCTCATCTAGCAGTGACAACATTATTGATAAGGTCTGCGCAGATGTAATCATACAAATAATGTAAATTCTATTCAAACATACTAACAAGATCTATTAATGAGGCAATGTTGTGAGCAGACAAATCAGGCAGGTTTGTACTCAAGAATAGATAACTGTATTAGTTGAGCTATCCGTCAGTTTTACAAAATACAAAAACATTTGATCTGTAAGAGATTAGCAATTATGAGCTTGAATAGTTTATAAGGATGAAAATATCCTTGCAAGAATGAGAAGTTCATAAATGAATTCTGTACTGGTCTAGTGTTATTATGTTCAATTATGAACGTTCTTTGATGTGTCCATATTCACAAATGAATGCTGATTTTTATGAAATGTTATTCTTATTATTTTTTTTGTGATGAAACGCAATAAATGTAGCAGGATGTACACCGGAGAACGGAGTGCACTGTGTACAGCTTTGTTATACCTGCACCTTTCGACCTGACACATCCGACTTCAGCATGGTTTAGGGTCACGTTGACCGTATATGGGAGATATATATATATATATAACTTATTATCAATTATCGTATTATATGAGATAAGACAGGCAACTCCATCCCATAACCTCCTTAGCCGCCCCTTTATGACACGCATGGAAGATAAACGGTGTTACTATTCATTGCTCCCCTTTCATGCTCCTGCAACACACAGGCAGAAGTGTTATTCAAAACTGGAAGCTGTATGTATGAATGTTTGCGTTTATGAAGTGTCGTTCAAACTGAAAGCTGTTTTATATGAATATTAAATGAATGCTGCTTATATGCAATATATCATACGTCACAATATGTCAACAATATAAATAATAAGTAATAAATTGTTATATTCTATTTTTTAAAAACATTGATTCTCACATGCAGGCATTGCTTACTAGGGCTAGTCCTGTCATTTCTATAAATAGATGTGCTGTAACAACTTAAAATCTTGACTGTGATTTCAATGACATTATAATGAGATGTATTTGAGAGCTCTGGTTTCTGTCCTATTCTCTAAAGATAAATAGATGTAATGTAACAGTTTACAATATTGGAAGAAATTAGAGACATTGCTATAATTAGATGTACCATTACTGTAACAGTTTACAATATTGGAAGAAATTAGAGACATTGCTATAATTAGATGTACCATTACTGTAACAGTTTACAATATTGGAAGAAATTAGAGACATTGCTATAATTAGATGTACCATTACTGTAACAGATTACAATATTGGAATTTTAGAGATACGTCTGATGTTGACAAGGTACTTGATAGATATGAACAGAAAATTGAAGGATTAAGAATACCTTGCAAATAAATTACAGCAAGTACTCTTAACACGGAGGTTCACAGTGTGGGCAGTAGGACAACATGGGGTTGCTGATTTCTGAGGGAGCATATAGTACAAATTTTAATAGAAATCCACGGAAAGTTAACGATTTGAATTATTTTTAATCTGGCTCTTTGACAGAGCACAGATGGCCCTGGTACCAGGACAAAACCCCACCAAAGATAAATGTTCCACTGTACCATTCAGAAAGCAATGGTAACCTACTTGGCATATTTGTATATCCTGAATAGGATATGCTACAAGCTTTTTTTTTAGTAATATAATCATTTGGAGGGAGGGTGTCAATTAAAAATAATGAGAATTACTGCTCTAACAGATGTCAAAATATGAGATACTCTGAATTATAAGAAATGTTTTTTCACACAACCAAACTTTTCTCATGTGAACATTCAACAAAACTTTTACTATTCCCTCATTGGGTGCTTCATCAAACATGTCCAATTTTTTTTTAATGTTAACAAAAAATACATACAATGCAGTGCTGACAATCACCAAGAAGCAAATACATCGAATATGTAAGGGGGGGGCCAAAAAAATAACATACATGAACATTCAAAAGTGTACACCAACAGAAATGACAGTGTATGATTTCATTGTGAAATAAAAATCTATAATTAACTACCAGTAAAATGTTTAAATGTCATAAATAAGAAAATGTGGGTTGGAAATGAATTGGTTATTTTTTTATTTATTAAATTTTATTAAAATTAGCCTTGTAAGCAAGACCAAGTTTTGAAATTATATACATCCAAACATTCAAAGACATAAAATGAAAAATCTAAAAACATGAAATATTATAGCCTTTATGGAAAATCGTACATGTCAAACCAGGATGTATGCAACAGGACAACTGACCAATATGAATAATTAAGAATGGCCGGCAGTGATGACTGCTGCACTAAAAAAGTCCTTGACTGGTCTCAACTGGAGAAATGTGAACTTTAACAGAGTAGGTGCTATCACCTATTCTGCAGTAACATCCTCTCCATTAGTAGTTACTGTTGAGCTGGTGGTAGTAGTGGTAGTTGTAACTGTTGAGTCAACCAGTTTCTGTTTCAGGAGAGATGGGTCCTCAATAACAGCTGTGGTCATCTTGAGTTCGCTTAACTGTTTGGTTACTTCCTCACCAGTGTGGGTCACTTTTTCCCTGGTCCGACTTACAAACTCACTGGTCCTTGTGGTCACCTCATGCTGTTGGGATAAACATACAAACATCTTTAATATGCATTAAGTCAACAAGTAAATGCAGTAAAACTGAATTATATGGTAAGTTAATATTAGACAAAGAAATATAAAAAGGGTTAACTATGACTTTCACCTAGAACAAATTCACAGAATCAACGTTTCAAACAAAAAGGTCTTTAACACTTTGTTCACCAGCAATCCTGAGCGTACTTATCCGCCATTACCGAGGGTGCACGCAAAATGTTATACATTGACGATGCCGTCTTTAAAAATTGTTATAAAATCGATCTAGCACGAGAAAGCCTTGAAAATGTATGTGTCGTATTGACTATTTGCACTTTCTGAATAAATTTGAAAGCTCCAGAGTTATTACAAGTGCAAAATGCTACTTTTCATAATGCTAGACCTATATTTACATTAGTTTATATATATTATACAATATTACCATTGAAATATCAGATATTTCATGATTAAAAACTCATTTACGATGTCTATATCGGTATTCCACAAGTGCCGCCATTTTTACACAACATAATTCCCTGGAAACACCATTTTTAGTAACATTATTCCAATGGGTATTACTATTATACTGATCTATCATAGCTCTTTCGGCGATTATCAAAATTGGTCAACAGGGTTCTGTAACGGAAATTCAACTATCATTAAAATTTGTCAGGAAAGAGTTAACCTTACGGATTCCATAGACGTCTGGAAATGCTGACGACATTACGTTACCAGGACCCATCAGCACCTTCGTTGCTATACCCTGATTTCTCACTACGTAATCACACGAAGTTAGCTCACATGACGTAGAATTTCCGCCACACAAAGCGAGGAATACGTCAAAGTCTAAAGGTCAAATTCTTTTACACATAACGATTTTAAGAAGGAGAATGCCGACTGATTCATTCATCGAATGTCTAGAGCAAATTATATTGATTTTCAACGCAATAATTTATTATCAGATGTAGTACCGTGTGGCATGGTAAGTGATTGTCATGGAAAGTAATATCTACATGTTTTAGTTGTTATATTATAAGAATATTCGTTTATTCATTAAATAACACAAAAACTATATGTATCAGGGGTGCCACGTGTCAGCATGGAAAATAATTACATTGTATGTCCGCCTAGACCTAGTGTTGGACAGACATAGTATGTGATTTCTTCACGTTATTAGTTTTTTCAGTCCATATTATATTATTTATTATATATATTATATATTATTAACACTCACAAAAAATAATCCGGGTCCATGGGAGAAATTGAATAATTGTAATCTGAAGTCATTACAGTTAACAAGATAGGGAAAAAAATGCAGATGTGTTAGTTATTCCACTGAATACCTGGGCAAAAAGCCATTTTAGACCCCAATACCTATGATTTCCAGGATGTACTAATAATGTCATAACTTCACACATATGTCATAATCTTCCAATTTTTTATATGTATGTACAAGAATGATTGGAGAATAAAATTCAACTGCAAAATTGATGAAATATTGCTTCATGTCACCAGCATGTGGCTGTGAAACGGTTCCAAATAGGCAACTAGGAAAAAATCTTTTCTCTAACACACTGCGCTATCATAAGTCTCCTGTCATAACGTATAAACGATAACAACTATGATAATGTAATATTGTCGCTGGTAACTAATATAACAAATAGAAAAATGTAATGTAAAGAGAAATTAACATAGGAACAAGAACTTTTCCTAAAAATGGAAATGGGGAAACAATAACAAGTAGACAACGAAAACAATTTTAGGTTACGTCTAAAATACAAGTATAAATAAACAAACTGTCAAGAGGATATCTGGCAAGGTGGAGAGTACCTCAGTAACAAACCCACAAGCGATAACTCTTGGTCTAGATATATATCTATAAAATGGAAAAGCATCAACAAAACATTTCTCTCACCTGTGTTTCACGCAAAATGTCAGTTATACCATCCTGAAACTCTTCTGGAACTCCATTAGTAACTGAAGGAAATAAATAGGAAACAAACATGAAAATATACTAATAAATTCTAGCAACCCATTATGGTCATAACATTGTGATAGCACAAAGAGCCAGTCAAACACCTTTATCCTTAGTCAATACACAGATGTGTGGGGAAAAAAATCATGCTATAACCAGTCCTGATGTATCAAGCCAAGACTTTCCAACCCATCTCCTTTGGCCCATAATTTTTCCTGAAGGATAACATTTGAAAGTAAACGCTGTATCACTTAGTCGTTGGATCATCACTGCACTCTTGAAAAGTGCATACATGCTCAGATCTTTCCTTGAGTGTATCCGCCATTAATCGTTGACCGACTGTCCCAGTACGCTGTTGATTGACCACCATCCTTTTTTGCCCACAACATTGCTCATTTCCAGCTACACCACATTTCAAACCAAGTTTCCTTATTCCAGTTATGGAACAAGAGTCATTCTCATAGTCATTCATTTGTACGTTTTCCTGCTGAGCATTCAAAATGTCTGCCCGATTCATCACTCCGCCAACAGCCAAACTATCTGCTCCTTCATTACTCCTGTATGTCCCTACACAAAAAATAAGTCACTTTCCACACACAGGAATTCTTCACCGCATCCAGCCACTGTTCCGAATGCATCCCTCTTGCACTTTCACAATCATGCTCATTGAGTCACTGAGTATACAAGAGTATACTGCATGCAGAGACTACACCAGCTAACATCATTTCACTTATAATAAATAAAAACTGAATTATACAAATATCATATCTCTATTATGTATGTGTATTTATATGTGTGTGTGTGTGTGTGTGTGTGTGTATATGTATGTTTGTATACTTATTTATGTATATATATATATATGTGTGTGTATTAGTATATGCAGTGTTTACTACCAGACTCATAGAGTTTGTGTCTATGGATAGCCTCCCAGCGACCAATTCCCTTTCTTCTTCATATTCTCTTCCACGTTTATTTCTCCACCTTCTTGACATCACTCATCAGTGCCCCCCCCCCCTACTCTGTACTTGTATTTCTCATTTTTTGCTTCCACTTGATCTCATATATTATCCACTACTTTATATCTATTATAACAAGATCGGTCTCTGTCTATTTGTCTTCCAATAGTGTGCAAATTCATGACCACGTATTGAATGCGCTTAATGTGTTATTTATTAGACAAGCGTTGCATATTTTCACTTGACCTTGTTTCTTCGGTAAGAGAGACAGCATCAAGTCATTTTAGCGGTTAATATATTTATGGTTTGGTGTTTTTTTATATCTTGAAAAAGGTACCACTAGGACCATAATGTAGAAAATTGTCCTTGTTCTGTTTTATTGTTAGCTAATATTTTATTGCTAATGATAGGTAGGTATTCTTTGGTAACCATTTTACTTCCATTTTGTATTTCTTGCTTTATCGTTTATCTTGCTCTGTATGCAGATTTTTAGTTATGTACATAATGGCTGTGCTGGTTATACTTAATATACGCCACTCAAAACCTCCCTGCAACTCCCTAATGGGAAAAATGCTGTATTAATTTGATAGAGGAGATACAGACTTCATATTTTGGAACCACTTGTCATTTTTTTAATGAATGTGTAGCACAATGTTATAACTCTGTTTCTGATATCTTCATTTTGTATTCTGTTCCATCTGTAACTCCAACTGTTTACTCAAACATTTCATTTCACACAAGTTAACACTTTCAATCCTGGACAATCAGGAAAAATTATGGGTTTCATTCCCGGGCAAGGGGAATAACTCCGCAAAAAAAATCAGACGTGATTACGCAAGAAAATAATACAAAATACAATTTGCAATCAATTTTTATGATTCAAAGTTTGATTAACAGATAAATGGAAGAGGTACTGATTAGTGAACATATCTTTGTGAATATCATGTAAGACAAGTTTACTTGTCATGTAACATGTGAGAGGAAAAACAATGAACACCAGTTTCATGTCTGCTTTATTTACTTGTGTCAAATTGCTGATAAATGTTCAAATTAAAACTGCAAAATAGTCTCTCTTACACAGCATGACACAACAATCTGTAACTTAACAGCTCCAAAAATATAGGCCTAGATATCTGGTGAGAAATAGGTTTCCAAAAAAAATCTGGTTCTTCTGAAAAGTTTTTACTACCAGCATACATGTTCGTGTGTACAGCATCTACCTCAAAGATTGACTCAGGAGAAATAGTGAAAGATAGGCTTAGTCATATTCAAACACGGAGTAATCTGAATGAATATCATTTGCAGGACCCAATTTCTCGTGAAAATCAATATTGACAGATCGGCTGTGATGACTATTTTAAATCATTACTAGGTCTATGTGGTGGGGGGTACATCATCAATTAGGCCTACACTACAGATTGTTGCTAATTTTAACTAGACCAACTAAATACTGTACTACTTCTTTATCTATGTCTGATTCATTCTCGTTCTCTAAAATTCCATTTAAACATTACCTATCAACATCATCTGAATCATAAGTGGGTCCATTCTTACCAAGTTTAGAAGAAAATTGAAAGTCATATTCACAAGTTCACAGCTCCTAAACGACAAGTTATTTACTTTCGGAAAACTGCAAAAGAAGCTGCCATTACTGGTAGTCATGTCAGAGTTAAATTTAGCTTGTCTGTTGGCATGGAAACTAACGAACATCAATCTAAACAACTGCAAATTGAGCAAGAACGGCTTATTCAGGAATGAATATATATCATGTGATTTCGGGCAATATGGGATTGAATTGATTTCGGGCAATATGGGATTGAATTGATTAAACTTGACAGTCCTGTACCACAGTCCGATAGTATGTTAGTTCATTGTAAAACTACAACACAACTTGTGTTCTACTTAAGTACTATTGTTAGAGTTTTACTGCAGTCTTACCTATTATCGAACATAATACAGTGGTTGATAAATGTTCAAAAATAGACAGTTCTCACCTGTGACTATTTTCTGTGCTTCTTGGGCAGCAGATGCAACATTCTCAGAGACAGTGCTTGTAGTTGTCTTGGTTATAGTTCTAACTGATGTCACAATTGTGCCTTCACTCTCAGCTCTGAAAATAATCAATGAGGATGTCATTCAACTCTTACATTGGAGACTAAATTGATATTCTGACAAAAATGTCTTTATCCGACACAAGGGGCATAATGCAGTAGAGTAACATTGAAAATTGTTGAGGTAATGGAAGCATACAAACAATTCCTACAAAAGCAGTTCCTTTTGGTCTGATTCATGCATAAGATTTGTCTATAATTATTATCTGGTGAAAACTAAGTACAAGGTCCTACATTTACCTTGCAATGTAGAAACAACTTACAGCTATGCATTTCTTCCAACAGTGAACATTTTTATACCCCACCATCAATGAAGATTTCTGAGTCTTTCCTGGATCCATAACCTTAGTGTTCATTTTATCATTAGTAGTGAAATTAATACCCTGAATACCTTTCTTTAAATAAAGGAAGTAATGAAATTCACTGGTGGGCCCAGAGATGACACACCAGAGAGCACCAGGGTGCTCCATACCTGGTCGAGCATCAGGGTCAGTGAACCACAGCTGGCCAAGACCCTCAGTACACTTCCACGCAGTGGGCCTGGAAACAGAAGTGCAGCAAACCTGCTGTTGTCTGGCCAAGTACTAGGGATCAAAGATACGGGAATGACAACCCGGACTAAAAAAATGCTGGCTGAAGACAGATGTGTCAGGTCGAAAGGCGCAGATAACGCAGCTTGCTGCAAAACATGACACAATGCATATCACCCTCATACGTCCTTCTCCGAATGGTCAGCGGAATGCTTTCAGAGGTTCCGCCGCAAGGCGTACGATGAAGAAGAAACTCAGAGGTCAACAAATCTGGTGAGTATGTAGGGAATAAATTGGTTCGAATTCAGAAACGCCTATGCTGAATAGCGAGACGTGTATGAAACGCTACAACAAATTGTAACAGTAACCCAGTTATGACACGCTACAACAAATTGTAACAGTAACCCAGTTGTTCTATTAAATGTCCTACTCTTTCTTTTGATATGCCAAACGAGGTAGTGAGGTCGTTTTTTTCCAACCAAACATTTTATCAATTTCACAAACTTCTATCAATGCATCTCAACAGTTTCATTACTACAAATCACAATGAATTTTACTTGTGGTCATTTATTTCTGATGCCAAAAAACTCATAAAAACAACACATCTAAAATCTGACATACCAGATACACTAAACTTCATAGAAATGGTCACTGACCAAAATTTGAGTGAACAAGATTCAATGAAACTGGGCATCCTTGTACTGAGAAAATGCAGATAAATTATAGCAGTAATGCAGCTTTGTCTGATTTTTGTTTTTCCTTATCATTTGAAAATTAATCCTCGTTTTGCACCAAGGTCAAAGGAAAAGTAATGAAAACATTTTTTGAACTGTGTAAACTTATGAAAATGAAGACTTTTACGTCTGTCCTCGTGCACAAAGAGAATATGTGTGTGTGTATTAAACATGTATACATTGTTGTATCCGTGAAACTGAGTTTCAAGAATAGTTAACAGTTAATAATTTCATTCATTCTGTCCGGCCCTGTGGCAGCAAGGTACAGAGCGTGTCCGTGACACCCAAGGTAACGGGTTCAAATCCTGCCACATTATTGTTCAATCAGATCATTCAGAAAGCAATGGTAAATTATTTAACATAAATGAATTACCAAGAAAATCACACCAGCCAAAAAATGCTGGGTTGATGGCTACATCCTGAATTGGAGATGCTACCAATTTTTATTTCATTCATATGTATTACAACTACAATTTTATAACTAATAGATTTATTTTGCAACACAAATAGACATGTAATAACTATAACATTTATTCTGCACAATAACTCAACAGGTAATAAATTACATTCCATTTGCATGACAACCGACTAGCTTCATAATTGTACACTGCAAAAAATAACATTTTACATTTGCAGTATACTCACATGACATCCCTAACACTATCCACAGTAATATCTGCGGAGATGATAGATGTGTCCATTTGTGGGTCTTCAGGAGTTGTTACATCAGCCTCTCTGTCAGCAGAATCAATGAATGGTTCACTGTTACAATATTTTAACATCTGATCGCATAAATTATTAACATTTATCATTTAACTAAATGGTAAACAAAATTATAACTAATATTTAAGAAATAAATCTTTTATAATTTCCTTCATAAAAATGTTTTTCCCAGTTGGGAAGCCAACTTGAGACCTGCATGATGAATACCTCATACTACAAACATGAAATGAACGCAATGTGACCTGTATAGTGATATATATATATATCATATTCTTAATTTTCTCTGCAATTTTTACTTATTTTAATTGTGTAATTTCTTTTGTTTTGCCTCTGTACTGTCCAAGTCTGCAAGAGGAGAAAAGAATGGTCAATCTGTAAAATTCCAGACATAAAAGATGAGTAAAAGAAGATGAACAAGGCGTTGGTTACTCCCACCCTGATGAAAGTCATGATGGTCCAAATATAACATGCTGAAGACGTGTTTGACATAAAGGTGTAGCTATCGCAGTTAAACAATAATGCAAAGCATTCTTTCTCTGGACCAATATAAATAACCAAAATATCAGAGGATAACGGACAAAATGGAGAGTGCCGCAGTAACCAAACGAGCAAGAAGTACTAAATTTAGTAAAAAGGTTGCTAAAAAATACCTAACTATCAATAGTAAAAAATAAATAATAAAACATAGAACAAGGACAAGTTTCTACGTTGCGGTTCAAACTGGAAATTTTTCAAGTAACAAATAACTATCAAAAACACAAAACCATAAAAATATTGACAACTAAATTGACTTGAACCTGTTTCTCTCACCAAAAAACAAGGTCAAGTGAAAATATGGAAACTCGTCTAATAAATAACAAATTGTGTGCATTCAATATGTGAGCATAAATCTGCGCACTATGCTAATGAATAAGACATAAATGTTTTGGTCAGCTTAACATGTTCTCACCCTTGTGCCTCCTGAGACTGCTCCTCTGAAGCTGGAGTTACTTCTACTGTTGGCTGCCTAATTTCATCTGCACCATCTGTGGTTGCTGCTTCCTCCTGCTTTGGCTCAGGTGGAGGTCGAAGACCTTCAGCTAACTCGAGCTCACACTTGGGTATGGCTGTAGTGTTGCTTGCAGACAGAGAGATGCGAGAGAACTCCGATGGGGACTGCAGATAGAATCCCTGGCCATCTTTTGTGAATACAAATGATGATATTCCGCTGGGAAAAAAAGTGTATACAGATATAATTTTAGATACCAAAATCAACATGGCAGATTGAATCTATACATCAAATTACAATCATTTGTTATATTTAACTCACAAGATAGTGATGGCTATGGTACCGAGTTCGATCCCCGCCACAGAAAATTGTGCATCCGGACCGTTCAGAAAGCACTGGCAAACTACTAAACATATTTATATTACATAGAAAATCACCACAGCCAAAAAATGCCTGTGTTGATGGCCACATCCTGAATAGAACATGCTACCAGTTTTTAAAATGGTTAAAAAAAAAATTTCACAAGATAGCTTGCACACACAAAAACTGTGATAAACAGAAGAAAAAAACCATAATACATGACTAAATGTTATGTATTGCAACTATATATATATATATATATATATATATATATATGAAAAATGTTACAGCATCTTGTGAAAAAAGGAGAAATGCAGCAGTTCAACAGCGGAGATTAGCTAGACTGTTAATCAAACCATCCACAGTGGTCATCACATGCCCGAACTGTCCAAGGACATTTGTGATGATAATAATAGGGCTTATTATAGTCATCTACAAACTCGGTCACAGGCATAACTCTTAACTGAATTTTAAAAGAGGATGTAACACATGGTCATCATCATATGATGGACAAACAACAACTACAATATAGCCCTTCTATCTTATCCTATATTTTTTAGCTAACCCCTCTTTCATAGCTCTTTCCATGTCTTGTCCAACCTTTGTATCCTGCATCTAATTTTGTCAAAGCATTGTTTGGATCTTCTTTTTCTCTTTCCCTATGGGTTCTGAAAAATGTCTGTCCTATTATTTTTATCTGCTGCTGCTGCTACTACCTAATACTCCTAGTTATTGGTAACTCCATCAGAGGGGCAAACTATGCAAGTCAATCATGATTTATCTACCTAATACTCCTAGTTATTGGTAACTCCATCAGAGGGGCAAACTATGCAAACAATCATGATTTATGAAGATTACAACACAGACTTACTTCACATCTTCCTTGTTGACAGACTGTGATACCAGCTGCAATCTCAGAGTGGATACAGAATAAACTCGGACATCACCAGAGCTGGTCACACATGCAATATCACTCTCTCTATAGTCATCTCCTGTGATTACATTGATCAATTATCACTGACTTGTATTCTAGAACATTTCATGACTAATCAGGTATTCATGCATCAAAAATTGTATTCTTAAACTTCACATATATGAAACTACCCCTAGTTGCCGGGCCCAAAAGGTGAGAAAAGAATAGCGACACTGTTTATCTCCATGTATTTCATGAGAGGCGACTAAAATTTAGGTTTAGCATGTCTGTCCCATCCCATATAGTGTCAAAGTGACCAAGAAGTCATGCTAAAGTTGGATGTGTCTGGCAGAAAGTCACAGAGCTAAGCTGTAAACCATGACACAATATATTCCATTCTCTGGACTGCATCCTGCTAATATGAAGGATGAACACAGAATATGAAGACATATGACAAGAAACAATTCCATGAAATATTGTTTTAAAACATTGTATACAGAATGTGTAGAACAATTTAATTTATAATAGATTGCAATGTAATAAACTATATAGATGGAACATGAATCCAATTTATCACCAAAATAGACTCATTTGCCATTTAAACAAAAAGGCCTTTATAAAAAGAACACAAGATTAATTAAATACTGAAAATGCAACAAAATAAGCTGAAACACATATGAGGTGAGATCAAATGAAACACATCTAAATTTAGTTTATTACAAGATTAGAAAAGCAGTTGTGTTATAATTAAGTAAAACACTTAGTAGGGACCGTGTATGCACTTCAGAGTCATCAGAAAAGGTTACCATATATTTCTGAAATACAGCAAGCATTCACTTTTCTGAAATTTATCTAAAAAGAAGTAAACCTAAATAAACTTAATGCAAGAAGTTTAGAAAGTTCATTGTATAAAATATTTAGTTGTGAGTTTCATTTCAACTATACCTTCACGTCGGAATGTTACAAAATTTAACTTCCGTAGTCTAGCCCCATCAACGACTGTGATCTTGTTTTTCCATCTTGGCTTCATTGCTGGCAGAGAGAAGGTCTGCAAAGAAAATATAAACAAATGCTATCAGTAACAAGTAACAACATTCATCAAGAAAACTGGACTTGCTGTGCAGAAATATTAAACTGTGAATGAGAATAAGAGTAACTAGTTATTAAAATAAATATGAAAAATTAACAGAACAATAAACATGGAAAAATTACACAGATGAATTAGTTCTCTATATGGAACTGTAGAACAATAGTTAAAACATATGAACTATTTGGAACAAGATGGAAAAGAAGACCATCAAAGTAGGGAGATTTAAGGGATTCAACAAATTACACGGAGATAATGATATTATCAGTTCTAGAAAATATACTAAACAGGACTATTTTAAATACATTAAAGTTTAGCCATAGACAAACAGCTAAGAGAAGAACACGCAGGTTTTCCACAGATCAGTTCATGCAGTGACCAGATAGCAGCCATTCGCATAATAGTGCAACAAAGATTAGACTGAAATTCATCATTATATATATATATATATATATATATATATATATATATATATATATAGGTTTTTTTGTAGACTAGCAAATGGCATTTGACAGTTTAGATTAGGGAGTCATTGTGGGAGCTGTTAAAGCATTATCATAATGCTTGTGTATGTACTTAGACAATGCAACTTGCATTGAAGTTCACATTGAAAACTTAAAGACTATGAAGCTTCAACCAAGTTCTTGATTCTTGATTAGAAACTGGCTTCACAGCACATTCCCATAAGTGCTCCGCCCTCCGCTCCAGCAGTTTCAACCAAGTTCACAAACTTAATAGAAAAAACATACGAAGGAATGAAATGTAGAGTTCTCCATGAAGAACTTATGACAGAACTTTTTGACATAAGAACCAGAGGAAGATAGGATGTCAAGATGCCATTTCCCTTTTTCTAAAATAGCGGATAATAGATTTGGAATCCAATGGACCATGATGAAATATGAGGATTTAGATTTTGTATTTGCATTCATGGATATCTCATTTACCTTGAACTGCTCCTCCGAGCATATGATTACAGAGTGCTGACCTTCCATATCAGGTGCACTAGTCCTCTCTTTGATCACCTCAAAGGCATCAGGCAAGACATTGTTTTTACCATCTATGACAGCTATGGCCAGAACTGGAGCTCTGTGTTTCAGTTTAATTTCTTTAGCCAGGACACCTTGTACCTGCTCAGCTGAGCGCTGGTCACTCTCTGGCACAGTCAGGCTGTACACATAGATATGCCCACCATTGGTTCCAACCCAAAATGAGGGGCTGTGGGGTGCACCTGGACATAAGAGAATATATTATATAAACTATTTGAATTCACAATGATAACAAATAATATATGTAAAATGATAACATGACAAATATGTTTTAATAATGTCATTATTCTGTATTTAACCTTTAGCATGCTAGTTTACAATTACGTAATATTCTCCTATGCCGCGGAATTGGTTTTTGCAAATATTACACAATCGTCAGTGGCTGTTTTGAAATCGCGATAACTTTTACGTTGTTACAGATATTTAAATATTATTTGCACATATAAATAAATAATTTAATTCTGCATATATTGGTGTAATTATTTCTTTGTGTGCGTGTGTGTGTGTGATACAAGAAGTGCGAGAAAGTAATAAAGTCAAATTTCGACCTATCTCGATCTAGACCTACCGTATTTTTGATCGATCATAAGCTGTGAAATCTGTTGAATATTATATATTTAACATAATGGAAACCCTGTGGATACTTTAATAATCACAAATGAAGAACTTACCTTTGATAATTTGCAAATTTCCAGCTGTTTAATCATTGATTTCACTGAATATACTATTCGTTCGGTTTCGGGTTTAGCAAACCGGGCGGTAGATTTCAGCTTCAGCGATCAATATATGCCAAATTCCGGCAAAATGCTTCTCCAAAATTATATACACAGCGTGTTAAAGGTTAAGGAAAGTTATGTCACTAGAGGAGACTGACGATGCAATGAAGATTGGAAAGAAATCTTCTCGTTCGCAGTTTAACATGCCTACACAGCAAATCCGGTTGTCTTAATAAACGCTGCTGTATTTGAAAACTCCTCAGTGCTTCCATACAGCTTTCTGTGGATATCTGTCTCTGTGGGCCAGTGTTCCTCCCTTAATTGGTTTAAGTGTAATGAAGACTTGCAGGATATGTTCCATTGTCTTTGCAGCCTGTAAAATCTGCAGACATGTCAAATAGCCGGGTTGCATGATACCATGGTTGCTGGTGCAACTCTCTGCCTGGTATCTCAGACTTCAGCACCTGTGCTTGCAAGGGCAGGACTAGGAAAGAATAATCTCATGTTGAGTACATTAAGAGACAGAAAACCAGGTGGTTTGGTCACTCATGAGAGTGGAACCAATGCAACCAGCCCTTCATGTATACAACAGCAAAATATAGGGTTACATGGCCTGAGGAAGATAAAATACTAGATGGGTAGTGCCCATTAAAGAAACCGTAAAGAGATACGGACTGACCATGGCAAATCTGGCCCAAGACAGACAACTCCAGTCACCACATACGACATCCAGAAAGAAGACAGTGACCTTATTCTTTGCACCCTGAACTAAAAGTCCAGGCATAGTTGCCACACTGGAGCTTTTCTTTTCATTTACTGAATTTTACTAGCAAATATTCAAACTTCATTTTTATTAGATTACATTATAATTTTTGGTCAAAAGTGTGACTTATTTTGTATTTTGTGAAGGTATTTTTGCTTTAAAAAAAAAAAAATTTGAAACATACCATTGACAATGAATGTATCTGCAAAGTAGAATGATCGCACAATGGAGGAATTATCCGCCCGCTGCTGTTCTTCTGGTTTAGCATCACCTCCACCTGTTGCTCCAGAAGACGCTGCTGCTGCCTTAGTAGGTGTCACTGGTGTTGTTGCTGTAGGTGTGGCTGGTTTAGTTTCAGTAGGTGTCACAGGTGTTTCCGAAGCAGCTGCTGTTGTAGGTGAGTCTGATACAGCTGCAGGTGCCACCGGTGTTTCAGATACAGCAGTAACTGTCGTAGGTATGTCCTCTGTTGCTTCAGATGTAACTGTTATCTCAGTGGGTGCTGATGCTTCCACTTGTGCGGTAGATCCTTCTGTGCTGGTAGCTCCTACTGCCGATTCTTCAATGTGTTGTGTGTCACTGAAAAATGTATTAAAAAAAAAAAATATTTAGAGTAAAGAAACTAGTTACAAGACAAATATAATGAAAATAAACCTATTAATCCTTATTAATCAAAAATGTTCATTCTTTTTAAACTAAAAGCTAATAACGGATCCAAATAAACTTCTGTGAAACCTTTCTGAGCAAGACCAATCATAACAGGGTTTATGGGGTGCTACATGAGAGACACCAACACAAACATGCATGATCCATATTATCCTGATACTCCAATGAAAGCACTAAGCAAAATATGGAATATAACCCATGAGAATAACCAACCGCTGATAAGAACTGGAAATATTTTCCCACAACAGAGCTGTAGGAATATATTACTCCTTTGATAATGGTAGACCATATCCATAAAACATACCCATCATGGTCATAGGGGTATAGTGTTTGATCAATTAACACACGAGCCCTATTATATCTCTTCAATGATGTGGATGAAAGAAAAATCCTACCTATTCTTTCACGTAACCATCCTTTTTATCCGACTATTGTCTCTTCCCTGTATGGTCGTTTCTTTTAGGGAATCATGATAGCTTACATTTAAGAAAAAGATAATCTTTTGTTTTGGTCATTTTATGAGACAGGCAGGTTTGGAGAACAGTCACAACAGGCAAGATTGAAGGCAAAAGAGACAGAGGGCGACAACGTGAGAAAATATTAGACAGTTTGACGGCCTGGCATGGCAGGGAAAAAGCAACGACCTTGATACATAATATTGTGGACAGAGAGCTGTGGAGAGACATGACAGCCTACGTCAGCCGGCATGGCACCTGATGATGATAGCTTACGTGCACATTTGTCATAAGCTTTCTATAATATATATACATATAATTTTACTAAATCACTTTTTTCGAAGGTCTATGTTTGTTCCTCTATGTCTGCTGTAAGTGTCCAACTGTACAGATTAATACAAAGAACCAGCGAATTATAAATTTTGATCTTCGCTACAACACTGATATTGCTTTTCTGTATTAACCCTTTCACCACTATGAAATTTCCATAATGGCAATCTCTCCCCATTTTTTACACGTATAAAAAGGAACACGTTTTATAGCAATCTGACCACATCTGCACGATGCCATGATGGTGGATCGGTTTTATAGACCTGTCATCGTATTTAGAATAAAATAACATTGAATCGTGGCTTGAATCATGAATTATTTAGTTTCACATCAGTGAATATACAGAATGCTGTGTTGGTTTAGGGACTTGTAGATGTCTGATATCGAATATGTTGAAGTGGCACCAAAAATGACTAGACCTAAGCTCAAAGAATGATTTTACTGCAAATCTACATGTTTTATACAGTTCCCCCAGCAATATTTTGATAATTTCGCAATGAAAGAACATAAATACAACAGATTTGCGTGTGATTTAGTGTACAGTGTTGCCAAGCAATTCGATAAATAAGGTAGGTTTTTTTTTCTCTTTATTTGTTGTGAAATGTTTTTTTTGTGAAAAACGTCTTTACCACTTTCTCATATGTCTGGTATCACACACACACACGTACAGAAATTACACCAATATATGCAGAATTCAATTCTTTATTTATATGTGCAAATATTATTTAAATATCTCTAACAACCAAAAAATTATCACATTTTCAAAACAGTCACCTCACCATCAATAACACAAATTCTCAAAAAAGAACCCGGTGGCAGGAAGACGTTTTGTATTTTTTTAATCCGGCTTGTTAACCTTTAGCAAGCTGTGTTTACAAATCAAAAAACTTCCCCCTGCCACTGAATTCTTTTTTTAGAATTTGTGTTATTTATTGTGGCTGTTTTAAAAATTCAATAACTTTTTTTTGTTGTTAGAGATAATAAATATTTGTACATATAAATAAAGAATTGAATACTGCATATATTGGTGTAATTTTTTTACGCGTGTGTGTGATACCAGATGTATTAGAAAGTAGTAAAGATGATTTTTCACCAAAAAATAAAGAAACTATAACAGATAAAAGGAAAAATATTATTTAAAACTTATCTATGGTTTTTATATTTTCTGAAGTGGGAACCCTGTAAAATAAACCTAATTCAAATAGTATTTATGTGGTTTCATTGTCAAAACATCATAATGTCACTGGTAAGAATGAATAAACCTCATAGATTTGCCATAAATCGTTATCTGAAAGATAGACATAGTCATTTTTTATCACTCCAAAACAGTCAATATTCACCATCTAAATCATGAAAGCAGCGTGATCAATACTATATTCTATTATAAAAATCAACTTACCTCTCAAAACACGTCTATCACACTAACGTTATCAGCTAGGCATATATGTCCAACAATTTCATCGAAGTCGCTACGCCAATCATGGCTATATGCCGAAGGGACATGCGAATTTTCAACTTTTCCATCTTTCAAAATGTCCATATCCATGCTTCCGAAAGACTGAGTGTCACTAAAATTATCTCTATCTAAAGTGGAAATGAATAGGCTTCATCTGCGCATGTCCCAGTTTATGTGCATTACCAAATAAGACTGTGCTACGTCATATAAACACGCCTTGTTTATAGGTGGCCCAGGACACCATTCATCAAAACTAAGCTAGTACTGGAGGGGATCCGTACCACCCTTAGCTTGCTAAAGGTTAAGTTTAATACATATATATTTTAAAAAATAAACTGTCAAACTCTACATAATGTGAGAGCAACATTTTTTTACCTTGGAGGTGCTGAGTAGATGTCATATTAAGATGAAAATATTGAGATTTATTCTCAAATCTCCCTTTTCCCAAACAGGTTCATAGACCCAAAACATTGAACCAGTAAACTGTACTCCAGTACATCCCATACTCAAGCCCATCATAATATAAATTAAAAAAATATAGTTTATTTCAGTAGTAGCTACAGTTGGCCAGCACGTCTTTTTTCATTGCTTGTTTTTTGTTTTATGTTACATACAAATTTGTTTGATCAGATGCACAAATTAATAAAACTCGACAACACTGATGCTAAAATATTCATAAAGTGTGGCAATCTCATCAGGATTATGTACAGGCATAACGTTTTCTGCAAAATTCTCAACTTCTCGAAAAACTACATCACTCCAGAAAAATTCACGATCTCACAATTAGTACCACAAATTTTCGTCTCCTAGTCAGAAACATTCGGTCTGTCTTACAAGGAACTTCCCACATTATATTTGGTACACAAATTGCCTACATCCTGCATATTGCCATTGTAACTACGGCTGTTATCATTATTGTACATATGAACAATATCCTCCATTGCTAACAAACTGAGTCAAAACTCTGCAAATATTGAAAATTTCGTAACAAATCAGTCCTACATAATATTTCCACGATGTAAATACGCAGAGAAAGTGTGAACTGTGACCTGCGCAAAGATCACGGCCAGGGATTAACCGACTGCAAACTAAAAATGTAATATCACCGCAATGAAACAAGTAATAAAAAAAGCGACTGGCGGCAACTAGTTTTCTACCAGTAGAAGAAACACATGGAGACTAAGGGGGATATGGTTAAATTTAGCTTTAACGCAGCAGCTAAGGCCATTTCCAGCTTTATCTTTAACCGTTGTACATTCATTCTGTATAAAATGGTATGATTTACAGCTTGGTTGCAATACCTCAGTCTCTAACCTTCACATCTGACTTTAGTACCGCTTCTGGGTCACTTTGATCTTACATGGGAAGAAACTGCCAACTCCACCCTTAAATCCCCGACACATCAGTCTTCGGGTGGATTTTTGTTTCAACAACAAGACTGTTAGCATTAATATGTCAATACTCACGATTTTTCTTCTGACTTGGTTCTTTCCCCTTTCTGATTTCTCTCAGACCTTCTTCTGCGCAATCTACGGAATGATTCTCTTAGAGATTTCTTTAAATTCTTTGCACGAGCCACAGTTGAATCCAAAGCTCCTGTGATGTCTGCATAAGAAATACAAAAATTGCTTCAGATCAGCATAAAATTGTAGATGAATATACATAAACAAAACTACCAGGCATAAACATGCAATCCTCAGTTTGTGATCAATATACCATCAACCACAGTGAGTTCTGCGGAAAAGCAACAAACTTATTTGAATGTTGTTCAAATTTATTGGGCAGGAGACTAGTAAAACTTCACTAAATATCAGGAATAGGGTAATTTAGTTTTGCTAATCACTAAAGACATAAAAACAAACACAAATCGATGTTTCGACCAAAATATCTTTATCAAGACAAAATTAAAATATACAACAGAAAACGGGCAGAAAGGATCATGGAAGTTCACATTCGCATGTGTAATGTATTTTAACCGGAAGAGGTGATATGACACCAGACAAGGAATATACAAAAATGACTGCATTCATGTAACATGAAACAAAACAGAAACTATGTAACAACTAGAATCATACATGAGACAGGCACTCATTGATGCCGTCTGGTTTAAGAGTGCATTATTGGTAAATGTAGTGGTTCTCAAGCGCACAACAGGTCCGGTCGTCAGAGAAGCACGACTTAATGGCCGTAATCTGAATATCCTGGGCGCCTTGATGGCCCGTGCCATCAAAATGGACGCCAACAAGATAAATGGTTTTTTATGCGATAATAGGAGGTGAATATCTGATGTGAACTTGATGGGTGGGTGAAAATTGTCAATTAATTGTGTGATGCGTGTCAGGTCAGCCTCAGACATGCCAGTAATGCCGATTCCATCATCGATATAACTGCTCACAAACAGCATTAGGTCAAAGGCCCATGTACCGCTGGATCAGCAACCAACAAGCTTATTATGGCATTTACAGCAGCAATAAAAAGCATACCTTTCCTGTCCTTGGCCATTTATATATTGAGCTTCAGTTGTACTAGTAGTTCCTTTAATTAAAGTCGTCCACACTTTAGATAAGTCTTCAGATGTTCACATATTGTTCTAGGTCTTCCACACTTTAGATAAGTCTTCAGATGTTCACATATTGTTTTAGGTCTTCCACACTTAGATAAGTCTTCAGATGTTCACAAATTGTTCTAGGTCTTCCACACTTTAGATAAGTCTTCGGATGTTCACAAATTGTTCTAGGTCTTCCACACTTTAGATAAGTCTTCAGATGTTCACAAATTGTTCTAGGTCTGGCTGTATTAATTTTCTAGTTAATGTAAACATGTTCAGACATTTGACATTGTTTTCTGAATTGCACAATTGCCTTGGGCAGGATTAAAAAGTGACAACTTGGCCAACACAAATGTACTCTGTACCTCACATATCAGAGCCAAGAATATATGAATAATAAAGAATATCTTTCCTAGAATGACATAAACAAATGTTTGATGTAATGACAGACTAGCTGCATATTATCACATCAAAATTTAAGAAATAATAAACTAATAAATGATTTATTCAACCAGACAAAAGTCTAGCTATGACGTCGCAGTACTTTCTTACTATCTTTTATCCGCCAATAAGCTGGTCGTTTATTGCACAGTTAATGTCTTTACTCACCATCTGGATTTAGGGTACATCTTGTTATGACTT
Source organism: Meghimatium bilineatum (assembly GCA_034231615.1). NCBI lineage: Eukaryota > Metazoa > Mollusca > Gastropoda > Stylommatophora > Philomycidae > Meghimatium > Meghimatium bilineatum. Next base: position 80,027,041 of record CM067320.1, read on the forward strand.
CCTTCTTCTGAACATAATCCACAAGAGCAAATCCTTGACCTGTTCCTGCAGCAACCCTGGATGATTCAAATTAATAAAAATAAATGTGCATATTTTTAACATTACTTGTTACATCTTTTGGTACCTTGGTTTTTAGACATGTTTCTGGATATATTTGAGCTACTGATTCAAAAAATGGCACCTTTTATTAATATTGGTTGCAGTTTTAGCAATACAGGCATAAATAAACCATTTATAGACTTCATTACAAATACAGATATCATTGAAAAGCTGTGCAGAGATGTAATCATTTTCATACATAATGGTTTTGATGATACAATGATACATAATGATACAATATTGATTACATATTGACGATGATTGTCACAAAGACTTCTGAAAATATTGGTTCCATGATGGCTGGTGACTTCAGATATTGAAAAATGTCAATAAAAATGTCTGCTTCCAATGACTTCAGTACAGTTTGGGCTGGGCGGAAGTGACGTTTTCCTACCAGAGGTTGCACACAGTACTGGTCACATGACATTTACCTTTGTATGATTAAAAATTCATTTAATAGACAGACATCATGAGGTGTAATTGTGCACCAACAGATGCCATCAAGACTACTAAATATGGCCCATTTATGAGCTAATAGCACACTTAAGGTTAACCATCCTTATCTTTTGTGCCAATAATATGCAACATTTTCTAGTATGATTGTTATTCTCCCATTTGTGTGAATGTGAAAATTTTTCTGAAAAACATTTCTTGAGTACTCTCAAACTCAAGCAGATTAACAAGATGCAGTTTATAGATTAAATGTGTTGTGTTGTGGTTTATAGCTTGGCAATGACTTCTGTGATTTTCAACTTGACATTCATCAAGTTAGGCTTAGTTTAAATTAGCAGGTTAGAGAATGTCTAGAAAATGGAATATGTGGTGCTGGTTTACAGCCTGACTGTATTCTGACCAATAATTTCATGACAGTATGATTACATCGCTGCTGAATGCTTCTTTGCAGTTTATGGACAATTTGGTGACCTCTTTATGGCTTTGATTTGTTGTTTATTTATTTGTTAGAATTCATTATCACACTACCAGAGATCTCTCTAACAGCAGGACAATTGTCCTACCAGATTTCTAGCAATATGTAGTTCAGAGAACAAATATGTGTTGTGTTGCCTTTTATTTGTACAAATGGCAAGGTACATCCAACTTTGGTAGAAATTTGTGATTTGATTACCTTCAACATCAACAACAATGACAAATGAAAACAGCATGAGAACTTACAGCTGCCACTCTGAATGAAGAGCAAGTGCAGTACAGGCTGCTGGAGGATCAAGCTGCATGGCAAAGGTGGGCTGAAACCCCGCTGCAAATTTAATATCACCAGTCTTATAGCTTAGAGCATCATGTCCCTTCCAAACAAAGCCCTCGTGTTCACCCATGATGTTAATCTTCACTTCCTGACACACAAAAATTAAAAAACATTTTTTTTTAGAAATGTATAACTTTCACACCAATAAAAGCTAGCATACACATTTATTTTTTTTTTTAGAATTTTGTAACTTTCACACCAATAAAAGCTAGCATACACTTTTTTTTTTTAGAAATTTGTAACTTTCACACCAATAAAAGCTAGCACACACATTTTTTTTTTTAGAAATGTATAACTTTCACACCAATAAAGACTAAAACAACCACATTTTTTAAAAAGCTCAAAACGTATAGTCGTGTTTCCCAACGTAGGGCAATTTGATTATTCAGGGGGCAATTCAAACAAGTTGTAATTAGGTTTCATTTAGGGAATAATTCAATTTTTGAAAACAACAAAAATATGTCACATATGGGGACAGCAGAATTTAGAAAGACTTTGGTAGTGCATGGTACTAAAAATGGTTGGGAAACACGGGTATAGAAGATTGGCTCTATTGTAATCAAGTTTCCCCACATGTACACTGTTCTTCTCAGTAAAGAAGCAAGACGCCTATCTTTGATAACACTTAAATCCGTAGCTTCATGTGATAATCTCCCAATAAATGCACTTGTAAACATGCCTCATGACCTGACACCAACATCTTGCGCACAAGGCAAATTACTTAACATCTATGCCAGGAAAATTTCTACATTTAAAATACAGAGTTTTCAAGCTCCAACTTGTCTCCTCTCTTGTAGCAGACTAATGCTATGACTAGATTTACAGCAGGATATAGTTCAGAGATGCATTGAGTCCTCTATTTGTGCCAATGTCCAACACATCCAACTTCAGCAATAACATACTACATAAATTTTATATTTCAAGTTTCTGTCTCAACAAGTGTTCATAACTTTGTTCTGCCACTTAATATTTTTTTTAAAAGTCAAAATGTTCAACCTCTCTTCTTGTTAGGAGTATGGTGTCATGTTTCAAACTAATAAATATACTAGAAGATTCATGAACTTTGTAAATTCTCACCTTCAGTTCTTGTTCACGCTCCTGTGCCTCCACATTGAAAATCAAAACTTGTCCAGCTGAGCCAGCAACAACCAAGGTGTCACTAAGAGGACATAATGCTACTTTTTGGATGGCAAGTCTTGGATCATCACTGTATGGATCAAATGTCCCGATCTTGAGACAGAAAACAGAATTAGCTTTCACTTTTTGAAAATACAGCATGTCTGTTTCCTTGTGGCAAAGGCAATAACCAAATCTAGTGCCCGCTATTGAGCAATGTTTTCAGTGAGTCATACTACAATAATGTAGACACTCTTATAGTGAAAAAAAATCAAAGTAATGACACAAGATGATTAACTTGTAGCCAAACTGATGTCAACTTTATCAACATATTTACTCTTTCCATAGTGACCCGATGTCGACATGTCATGTTGAAGTAGCCATTTGTAGTCATGGACAACAATCTACTATGATAATTTCCCATCATGCTTTTATAGTAACTATTTGCTAGAGTCGTTGTCCCTGTATTTTTCGCTACGATATAAATACCCAGTAGATATTTATTAGACTTCACATTTGCAAGCCATACCGTATGGACCTAACTTCAGTGACGCCATTGTTCGTTAATTCTTCATGGATGCTGATGTCTCATGAACATCTTGAAGGTTTCACTGTGTTAGTGTTATTATATTACGATATAAATATGATTGGCCTGTTGAGAATCAGTTGATAATGATAGTTGACAAGATGTATAGATCTACATTGATAATTGCTGCTACAGATATGGTTTAACTCTATACTGGTAAGTCCTTTATGTGTGTATGTTTTTTGTCATTGTCATCACTGTCCATGTTGTTGTCCACATAACACTGAAAAACAAACAACACCATCATATCCAGCATCCACGTATCTCTATTATCTCCAAAGTTGAAATCAATAACAAAAACAGTTATGCCAAAAAAGCAAACATTAAAAAAAAAAAAAACAGAAATCATAAAAAAATGGCTGGTTCCAAAGGATATTGCATAATTTTTCTCTGGATTGCTACAGGTTAATAAGTCAAATTAAGGACAATGTGATGATCATAAATATATAAACAAAGACAAGAGGATTAATGCATCAAAATAATGACAAGATGATTTCCCTTAAATATAATGTAATGACAATGTGATGCTTACATTGTACTTAATCCAAAGGTGAAGACAATATAATTTTGCATAAAATAAAAAGTACTGAGAACTAAAAGTGTATATTATGTTGTCCTGTATTGACTTAAATATTATTACATTTATACTAATCAAAGGTAAAACACCCTATTTATATAATATTTAAAAATAATGACAGAATATTCCATTATACTGAAACAGAGAGACATTTTCCTTTTGTTTGTATTCATCTTTATAACATTCCTAGCATGACATTTTTTTACCATTAGCATTCTGCATTAAAATTGCATAATTTTTCCTATTATTATATGAATGCCCTATGGCTGCATTGTTTTGCCTTTACAGTTATTTATGGAGGGAAAATGCAATAAATTTTTGGGTTAGAGGTGTATAATTATTGAGTGTGGAATGTGGTTACTGGATGTAATTATGTAAGTTCTGTTTATGTATGTATTACACGTGATAAAATGTGACTCGCCTATTCTTGTACAATGTATTCAATCCAGGATAAAAATGCAGCTAATAATATTTCTGTTATTTCATAACTTAACTAACATGTTTACTATATGTCGATCTATCTTGCATTACTGGCTAGGCTTAATGTTTCTGTAAACTTCGATGTAGTCGCGGAATGCTAATAAATTATAATTCCTATGCTATGTCTGATGTTATTTTATTACCAAACTAACATATCCCTAATAGTGCCTGTGAAAACAAATGAAACGGTCAATCTCACTTACATTATCTGCTAGACCTAATGATCCTACAAGTTCAAAAAAGTTGCGCAGCTAGAGATGATTGTAACCTGAAGGGATAGTATTCAACTATATTCACGATATTTTTCTTAGCGCACACTCAACAAAGAACTGCTGCCCTAAATCCACAGCTATCTGAGACTGGGAAACTCTGCATCCATGAAACTAATAAAGTCAGCATCAGATTTTAAAAAATATTCCTCACACATGACTGCTATTTTGAATGATTTCAAGGAATTGCAGAAAATTATTTGCAATAATTGTATCAGAAGCCCCCAAACTTATAATACTCGCGGAAATGGAAGTAAATTATGTCTGCTTTCGAGTCTCGTGATGCCCGGATGTATGGCGTTAGTTTATACACATTAATTCATTGTTGAAAGAGGTGCATAACAATGAACAGAATATTTCACCTTCAGCTATTTACAATACTTCGATGTTGGCAGAATTTTCGACCTACAGTATCATGTAGGTTAAAAAAACAAAATTAAACAGAGAGCACATGTTTGTTTACATATAGGCTACAGTTACTATATGGAAATATATAATTTTTTTCTCAACAATACAGTATTGTTACATTAATTAAAATATGATGCCTAACAAATCTTTCTTTAGTTAAAAGTGTTCTGTGTTTGTTCTCAAATTCCTACAAATTAGCTGGATGTAGTCCTGAGAACGGAATGCAGTCATTATTTACAGCTTGTATGTTTATCTGAACCTTTGGTTCTGGCACACCTGAGTTTATGGCTTCTGGGTCACTTTGACCCCCTACAGGATGGGACAGTAAACTTCACCCTCAAAACCTCCTTAGTAGTAATTCCTGACATGTATCGCAGGTAACAGTGTTAATATTCTTTGCAACTCTTTACAGCCCTGGTTTACAACTGTAAATTTTTGTATTAAATATTCAACCTATTACATTACAGGATAAATTAAATGTTACAATTTAACATTTATATATCCTGTTCCCTCAACCATCACAAATTATTATAAAATGCTTACCTTTCTGAAAGGTGGCCATTCCTCCTCTTCTGTACTTGCAACATGATCTTGAAAACCAAATATTGGGGAAGTGCTTAGTTTGTATATCAAACGCAGGCTCGTGGTCGATGCATCCCAGAACCGTATGGTGCCATCTTCATGCCTGACGGGAAGAACATAGCCAATGACATCATATATTTATGTGTTACTAGATGAGGTAATGTTAAAAATATAATAACTGGTAAGTGCTCTCCCATAAGTGTTCAGCTGTCTAGTCAGTGGTTGACCAGAAACCATTCCACTAGTGGTATCCTCATTCAAGGCTACATAAAAGATGGGGAATTTTCAATATATTCATGTATTATTTATCTGTGTTTATTTTCTAACTCCTGCAGGTTAGCAAAATGTATGGTCCTTGCCTAGGAGAAGGGTCTACATTTCACACTTTTTTAAGAAATTTGCGTCGAACCTAAATTTAAAGTAATTTGTGTTGCATATTCCTAGTTACAAAATGACTGCCATAAGTGTGCTTTGACCGATAAATTCATTATTACCGTTGCAAGGAGTATTCCCAGATACAAAGATATACACAGGGGACTTGCTATGACGTGACCCTAATACGATGCGGTAAGAATTTGCTGGTACTGCACTGTTAATTAGCAGATTGAGCCGGTGGGCAAATAACAAACTCCGAGTTGGTGTTTAGTTTTTAACCCAGGGAAATAATAAAAATATGAAGAACACAATTTTATTCTCCCAATTATTCACCTAATTTTCCTATTGAAAAATATGTAGACCCTTCTCCTAGGAAAGGACTGAATGTAGTTGGATAACAAAATTGAGAATATGCTTCACAGGTTAGTGATATCTTGATATATTCAACCAACATAACAGACTTTAGCATGGCTTATAAGTTACAATGACTATCTATAGCCAACTCCCCCCCCCCAAATCTCTTCAGTCACCTCTTATGACATGCATGACAGGAAATAGTGTAGCCATTCTTTGCTTCCCATCTGGACCCAACAACACATGGCTGGTTCACCTAGTCTTCTATAGCATTCATTCAAATTCCCATTGGATCTCTCTTGTATAAGGACAATGGTCCTACTAGATTTCCAGCAGGATGTAGTCCAGAGAATAGAAATGTGTTGTGTCGCCGTTTTATTTGCGATAATGGTCCAACACATCCATCTTCAGCAGATTTCATCTATTCAAAACACTTTATATGGAAGTGTATACCAACCATATCACTGAAAAATTAATTGAATGAGGCTGATGACTCATTTTCCATATCCAAACTTTAAGGGTTGGGCATAAAATGTGGCATCACCAGAAATGAGCACTAGTGTAGGATTAGAAGAATGCAGAGAACTGGAATTATATACGTTGCCATGAAATTGCACAAAGGGTGATCGGAGAAGCTATGGATGCTTCCTGCTTGCAAGAGTGACATGAGACTAACTATGCCAATTACACAAAACACAGATTTTACAAATATATATGGCCCGCCTAAGAATGAAAACTCACAGCTTTAGATAAAAGAAGAATATAAGTTATGGATGAAGAAGTGCTACGCAATAATTTTCTAAATTGACTTTTTAAATAAAATAATAAATTCCCATAGCGATGCCAGGCAAATTATGAAGTGTGGATTTGTTTCCAGGATGCACCAACTGAACAAATTTTAGTTAGTCTTGGTTAATCATGTTACATCAAACAGCAATGTGTGTCCAGCACTTTATGAATGTAATTCAGCACTCTTAATGACTTGACTATGTCAATGCAATACTTACCCAGTTAATAGAAGATCCTTTGAAATTGTTGGCTGGGCAAGATCTTTACCCCCATCTATTGGCCAGTCCTGCAACATTAAGAAAAGCCATATTTGAAACAGAAATGGATGGCTGATTTCAAACATTTTTAAAAATATATAACTTGCTCCCTCTGAATACGAGTTAGAATGACTACAGATTTCTCTGAATATAAGTTGGTATGGGATTCCTCTGAATATAAGTTACAATAAATGCAGCCTTTAGCCCAGCAAATAAGTAGTTGGTAGTTGTTTACTTTGATTTTCTACTGAATGATGAAAATCAAACTAACAAACCACACTCAAATTTCCTTTTTGTTTCTGCATTAATGGGAAGCCACTGTGTTACTATTTTTTGCTTTCCCATTCTTGACCTAGTAACAGATAGGTGAATTCCATCTCAGCAGTCTGACATATAGGACATGAAAATGTCATATTCAGGGCCAGTTAAATTAACAATGAACTCTACATTGGCTTCAATTATATCCCCTAGTGTTAGGACTACAAATCTGACACGGCAAAGATGAAAACAAAAAATAAGTTCTACAATGCCTCCAGAGGTGGACAAAACAGTCCGCATATCAAATCCAGCTGCCAGACATTTTTGTCTAGCCTGTCGCATTGATTTAAACTAACTATGCACAGACCCTGAGAAAATACAAGATTACAAGCTATTTGAGCAAATCTGTAAATGTGATGAGGAAATTATGGAGTCAAACCACTAATTCTACCAGTTCAAAACAGAGTTGCTCACCACCAGCTTTCATTATGTCTAACTGTGTTATTATATAAACTGTGTCAGTACTCATCATCAGTCACATGTTGGTTGGCATAAGCGATAATAGCTCTCCCCGGCATGTCTCGGAATCGTTGCTGTTTCCCTGCTGTGTGAGGTTCTTAAACCGCCCAATTTTTCTCACATTGTCGCCCTCAATCTTGCATGTTGTGACTGTTCTCTAAACCTCTCTGTCTCATAAAGTGGCCAAAAAATGAAAATTATTGTTTTCTTATATTATTGACTAAGCTCTGTCTCGCATTTGACTCTTTCAACACCTCCACATTAGTTTTCTTGGCAGTCCATGGTATTCTCAGAATTCTTCAGTAGAATGACATCTCTATTGCTTCTAATTTTCAAATTTCTTATTTGTTTATTGTCCAAGAATCTCATCCATGTTATTATAGGTGTTATATTATCATCATCAAGTACCGTCTCCGCATGGAAGGTTGGCTGCAACGGATCTCCAACATCCAACGTCTCGTCTTGGTGGTGGCACTCTACTAGACTATAACCTGTCCATCATGTAATGTTACTCTCCCTACCTCTTGCTCACTTCCCTTTGACTTTTCCCTCAAGTACCTTCTTCAATAACTAGACTTACGTAAATCACAGGTTTATATTTCGTCTCAATGGGACACGACAGTTTTATATCTAAAACTAGTGGGTAATGATGGGCAATGATGAGCACACAAGAAATCATAAAAATTACAATACACAAATCACATTCAACGTTTAAACCAAAAGGTCTTTATCAAGACACAAACAAAACATTAAAAGACGACGAATAGAAAAATTATCACAACGTCCAACGGAAATGATATGCAGGAAGGTCAGAAAGTACATAAAAACGTAAATTTATGTGTAAACGAAACGAACAAAAAGATGAGTAAATGACGGAACAAAATGAATAAAGACCACACCAACCCAGTACTAGACATAAAAGTGGTCGGAATTGAGTCCAAAAGGCTTGAGTGTACCAAATTCGAAAATGAGACAATTTTCTAGAGCATACCATCATCGGTGGTGCAAGATCTGATGGCGGTGACCTGAATATCCAACGCACCATGATGACCATCGCCGTTGAAGTGTGTGGCCACAGGAGTGGGTGTTCTGTGCTTGATGGCATGAAGATGGTTACAAAAGCGGATAATATCAATAAGGTGTCATGTCTTTTAATGTGTCCATAATATTTTATTTGCCTGATCTTTATTTCTCTTAGTAGTTCTTTCTTCATATTAAGTGTCTTTAGCACCTCTTTGTTTTCTTCTCTTTCCATGATGTATTCCCTATTCTTCTATTTACCCACATCTCAAAGGCATCAATTCTGTCTTCTAATTGTTTATTTAGTGTCCATGTTTCTGAGCCATACATTAATTTAGAATAGATGTAGCATTTTATAATTCTCATTTCTCATATATAACACTGCAGAACTCTCTTCCTCACCCCTAATGACAAGGTCATATTACACAATATATGAGCGTATGTGTCAGTATTAAGTATGAAAATTCTCTAACCCTCTTTGAGACATGCTTGTACTGACTATCTCCGGCTTCATTGATTTTCTGCCAAAGCTGGTCTGGCACATTGCTGACATGGTGTGTGCAAGTAATAGCAGATGAATGGACACTGTTGAGGTATGGCAAACGGAATGCTGGCCAGGATTCATCCTCCAGGTCTAGCACCACCAGTTCCTCTTCCGCAAGGATCACAAGAGCTTGTGCATCATCCCTCTCTGAAATTAGAAGTAAAAAAATGTATTAGAAGTATACAAATGTGACCGATTCACACAATATGTAACATTTATTTACATATCTAGCAACCAGCAGATTTATCAGACCACCAGTTGAAGTAGATTGTTTACAACATCTATATTTGCCATTGTGCTTAAAGGAATCAACAGAAAACATTATTGTTCATTTTTTTTCACCGTGTGGATGATGATTTATATTATCTACACTTGCCGTTAAGTATAGGGGTGAGAGCTGCAGATATCACATGTATTGCCCTGGTTGTGTCAAGTCCATGTTTGTTCAAGGTTTAACATGTTCTGGAAACATGGACCTCAGACTGCAATAAATTACTTCAATTTCTATCTTCAGCGATGCAAATAAATGAGGAAAAATCCCAACCTGTCCAATCTTTGATGTCTATGATTTTTTTTTATCCTCTCTGCTTCTTTCATACTCCACAGTTCCCTTTAAGAAAAGGAGTCAACAAGTATGCATACATGACCAAAACCTGCAAGTTGTTATTGTTTCACTATCGAAAATAATGGTTGCTTTGGACCTGTATGCATTGCAGAGATGCTTCCTAACAGTTGTACAAAACAGTTGTACAAACAGTTGTACAAGAGACAAAGAAATCTAAAAAGTAGTCTATTATTTGATTTTTAGAGGTATTAACCGCTTCATTATTACTATTGACATGCATTATATGTAAATATTCATTATTGCAGATTACAAAAAAAATTTATCAATTTTTAAATTTGACTGTCATATTTGCGATCAGCACTTCAAAAACTGACAAGAAATGACTAATATCATTTCCGTAACATAATGTTCGTACAAATTTATTGGCCAGTGTTATTTATAACATGCAACTTAGAAGTGATAACAACTATGGTTATTTTTTATTATTTATAACATGCAACTTAGAAGTGATAACAACTATGGTTATTTTTTATTATTTATAACATGCAACTTAGAAGTGATAACAACTATGGTTATTTTTTATTATTTATAACATGCAACTTAGAAGTGATAACAACTATGGTTATTTTTTATTATTTATAACATGCAACTTAGAAGTGATAACAACTATGGTTATTTTTTATTATTTATAACATGCAACTTAGAAGTGATAACAACTATGGTTATTTTTTATTATTTATAACATGCAACTTAGAAGTGATAACAACTATGGTTATTTTTTATTATTTATAACCTGCAACTTAGAAGTGATAACAACTATGGTTATTTTTTTATTATTTATAACATGCAACTTAGAAGTGATAACAACTATGGTTATTTGTTATTATTTATAACATGCAACTTAGAAGTGATAACAACTATGGTTATTTTTTATTATTTATAACATGCAACTTACCAGTTTCAATTGCATCTTTCTCATCAGCTCTGCTGATAACTAGAAAATCTACCACTTTTGATGTCAGATCTGCTACAACATGATTTTCTCCCTGAATGATGCCAACTGTGTGACGGTCTCCATAGCTGGCACGGGGCATCCCCCCAGAAAAGGCAGTCAACATTCCACTAAAAAAAGTGAAATAGAATGACAACATATAACTCATAGATATAATGTATCATTTAATCACAACATTGTCAAATACTACAATCCTGTAACTGCCTCAATAATTCAAATACTTGTTAGGGAGCTGCAGGGAGGTTGCAAGTGTCATGTGATAAAGGTTGCATGTCATTCCCGTTAAAAAGCTGCAGGGAGGTTGCAAGTGACTTGTGTGATAAAGGTTGCATGTCATTCCTGTTACGTGTCATTTTCAGACTGGATTTTTTTTTAATTTACTCTCAAACATAAAAAAAAATTGCTAACATATTCCAGACATCTAAAGAGACACAATGATTTAGAGAGAACATGACATTAGAAGAGGGCAGCTTGCTCAGAACCATGAGGCTTACAGAGCAGTAGTGATGATAACATTCTGTAAGGACTCATATAGATAGATGGATAAAAAACTCAAGTCCTTACCGAGAGTCGAATCCTGGACCTCATGGATGTGAGACCAATGCTCTAACCACTCAGCCATGTGGCACAAATGGTAACTATTAACTAACTATATATAATTCTTGTTTATCATCATCAGATGCCATCATGGCTCTCCATCTCTAGTATTATGTTTCAGGATCGTTATTTCTCTAGCATGCCAAGTTGTTAAAATATCTAATATTTTCTCAAATTCTCTTTAATCTTGCCTGTTGCAAATCAGTATTATAGCACAGGGTACATTTCCCTAACTTCTCAGCTCTTTCAACATTCAAGAGTGTTCACACTCAAATTTGGATGCAATAATCTTCATATCATTTCAAAGATACACTTTCTCCCCTCACAGCTGTTCACCACCTCTACCCCCCCCCCCTACTTCTATTTATCAATCTCTGTACATACACATCATAACCTTTATATCTTCTTTATTCTGCAGTAAATCTATACCTGTCCTAAGTACACGTATTGCAAAACATCCTGCCCCACATGTATTACACAACACACTGTTCCACATATTGAACACAACAAAATTCCACATACTTCTTTGTGACTTTCCATTGAATCTTGTGAATGGCTTTGCAAGGGAATGGACCTGAAGAATATAATATTTCACTAGAAACACAATATTGTAACATTACATGATTCTGTTTCTAGACTTGTATATGTGCATTATTTCATCATGACATGTGCTCTTCTTCAACTCCTGCAGATTAGCAGGATGTAGTCCAAAGAAAGGACTTCCTTGTCACAGTTTACAGCTTTGCTGTGATATCTGCATCTTTCTGCCAGACACATCTGACAAATATGGCCTCTGGGTCACTTTGACCATCTATAGGACAGGACAGCAACTCTATGTTCAAAACCTCGCTCTTTACAACATGTCTGGCAAGTAACAGCATTGTTATTATTTGTCCCCACCATCAGGCCCTGGTGATAGAATAACTGAATTCTTCAAATTTATTGCCTACTTCTACAACAAGAGTATCTATACCTCACATACAAGTCAGTTTGTTCTCTGTCAACTTGATTTTCACCTTCCTTAATCATATGAAAATCCTAACTTATTTTAGTTGCGTTAACTAGTAAGATAGCAATCTCTAAACTACATGGAAGCTTTACACGTATGAACAACATAAGTTATGTAAAATTACCATAAGGACAAGCTGAAGGATCCTTTGGAGCAGAGGAATCATTTGCATTCCAAACAATGTAGCTGCCATCACTGTGTGAACTAATAAATTCTTCACCACTCCTGTGCCAGGCAAGGGACTCCAATTGCTGCCAAAAATTAACAGTATAGTAGTTATAATTACTAAATAATATGACATGAGTCTTCATGAGTATGATTCAGAAAGTCAAAGCAGGCGAAGAGCGTAGGTGACCGGTAGAATCACCAGAGAGTGTTGAGAATTGGACCTCACTACACAAAAATGGCTGCTGCTAACTCAAACATGTCGGTTTGATTGAAACATTGACAAAGCACAGAAAGTACTGCCTGTTGATAATATCTACATTTCTTCTGCATGCTACACATTGAGGTTGGGGGCTCTCTCAGTGTGTAGCATGCAGAAATAACAACTGTGCAGTGCAAATGGTTGCCGTTTTACTATCTGCGCATTATGGAAACATTGAAAATAATGGCACTCTACATGAGTGTGGGGTAGCGTGGAATAGAGAAACAATACACACCATGTCACATCTCTATAGCATCTTAAACGTTATGCAAAATTTATGTGGACATCAACCACAGACACCATACTTCACACTGCTCTCGTTCTTATGCAAGATTACTTGTCCCAATAAAATGTTGCATTATTTCTGATATGTCCCTTGTCTAATATAATTTTATATCCCTTTGTACTGGTAAACTTCATTTCACTAAAGTTTGTTCCATTTAATATGTGTTGATCTTTACTAGGACAGTACTATATGTTTTTATGTAATTATATTACTGGGAGACTGAAGTGTAATGTTAAGTCATTTGTCCACTGACCAGAACAGCTCCAGCCCTGACCATGATCCTGGTTTCCAATGTATACATAAAGCCCATTATGAGCAGGTGGCACATGGGATGTTGTGAAAAGCATCTATACTGGACATGACCAATTCCCTGTGAGAGTTCAGAATCTGGCAAACATGTTAGCCTCACATAATTAGAGACACCACTTGGAAGGTAGGGAATGCATAGTTGGGTGCTCCACCCATCCCAATCAACACGGAGCAGTGTTGCTATGGACACTTTTGACAGGAAGGGATACTTGACAAGGGAGCTGAAGTTCAAGACTCCAACTTTGCATGTTTCCGAAATATAAAAAAGCTACAAAACCCTAGAATTTACCCTCTGGGAATGAGACTATTTCTCAAAGCATTGCATACTGTTAAGAGCTAAAATCTCATTGGGATGAAATAAAGCTCTGGAGAAACCTCGCACAAAAGAATAAAGAGCATTACTGCAAATAATTCCCTGGGGGGAATTGAAATACAAATTATAAATATAATTTATGAATGACACTATAAATAAGTATACTACCGGTGCAGGAAGTTATCAGCATATTATTCAAATCAGTTACTATTCTATAACATACCACTGAAGTTACTATAGTTAGAATAAGTTATTCTATAACATACCACTGAAGTTACTATAGTTAGAATAAGTTATTCTATAACATACCACTGAAGTTACTATAGTTAGAATAAGTTATTCTATAACATACCACTGAAGTTACTATAGTTAGAATAAGTTATTCTATAACATACCACTGAAGTTACTATAGTTAGAATAAGTTATTATTCTATAACATACCACTGAAGTTACTATAGTTAGAATAAGTTATTCTATAACATACCACTGAAGTTACTATAGTTAGAATAAGTTATTCTATAACATACCACTGAAGCATTGAAAGATCTTTCAGCAACATTTTTCTGTGTATCCCACAGAACTATGAGACCTCTACCGAAGCCAATAAGCAACTGGGGAAACATGTTGAAAATAGGGTAATTCAGAAAAACAAAATATTTATCTATACAAATGGATATAATTTACAAAAGTGTTATGAAAAAACTAACACCATCGTATATTCTTTTTCTTATATCCTATGCAGTTTGACATTGGTAACTATGATTTTCCACTGCCTTCTGTCTCATGTAGTGTCAATGATGTTTCACATGCTACAACACCAAGCTATCCGGCACCTTTTCTCTTAGTCTTTCCTTACCCCTCTTGCTTTTCAATTGACATGTTGTCACAATATGTTCCTCGCAATATGCATACAAATAACTCAGATGGTCTTCTGAAGCAAGTAAGTAACTCTCTTTTTAAATTAACTTCTTTAAAGATAAATTCATTATGCCTTTTGTCCGTTGTGTTCCCAACATTCTTTTATAAATCCATATCTCTACTGGATATATCCATATTAATTATGGACATGAATTAATACCGGATATGAATTAATCACTATTCTCCTCACTGTCCATACTACCAAACTGGTTCAACATAACTTCTAATAAATTATCAAAATTATGATCATTTTCATAACTACAAAATGTTAAACAATGTGCAGACATCATTCAGAAAAATGAGTATAATTTGTATGCCCTATTCAAGAAACAAACCTACAACACTGCAATATAGTGTCCAGTCTTCAGATACTGATATATTTCAGTGGATAATACATTTCAAAAAAGGCACTCTACCATGTGACACATGGTCTACCTTGTACCTGTCTTGTTACTGATACTCTTTACCCAAAGGATCTGGAGTTACATGGTATCCAGTTTGATCAGGTACAGTAAATCTATAATGTGTTTCTGTTTCTTCTGCATTCGTTCTCGAACTCCTGCTGGTTAGCATGTTACAATTCACTGAATAGGTAAGCATAATGTTACATGTCACAGCTTGGATGTGATTCTGCCTTTCAGTCTGACACATCAGACTTCAGCATGTAATTTGAGTCACTGACCCTCTATGTGATCAAAACAGCAAACTTCCACCTCCAAGCATCCTTAGTTGACCATTACTCCATCCATAAAGAAAAATCACACAACACAGAATTTGATCCAGGTCCATTCAGATGACACCCATGTGCTTCGCAGCTTGAGTCAACACATTTTCTGTCTTCTACCACATCGAACAAGGCAAGTGGGCGCCATCTGAGCAGACTTGGTTCAAATCCCATTTCTTGCATGATTTTTCTTTATTAACAAATCCTCTGTGTTCTCATATTCTATTATTCATTTACTCCATACATATGTCAGTGTATTTATTCTTTGCAATAAAATTCATTAAAAATATCAACAAATTTCTAAACACACCTTATCACTATTAGCTGGACTGTTGGCAATTGCCTCCACTGCCCCAGGGCTGACTTTGAAATCATCAGGAACACTGCAGAATGTACAGATTCTACATATAAATATTGCAACGGAGACAAGACTTGTACTCTTATACAATCACAAAATGTAATATACAATATAATCTTTATATTTCATAACATAGCCAACCTACAACATTCTAGGCAGAACTACAGATGTTTAAAGCTAACAAAACACACTGCTATTCTAGTCTCATGATGTATTATCTTTGTGCCACATTTCATTCCAAATTTAAGCTGTCACAGTAATCATACAGGTTCATGAGTACCACATAGGTTGCATTAGGGAGTGACTTAAAGATGATGGATAGATAGATCACAGTCTATAAGCAACAGCAGCCTAGATATACTTCATGTATGTTAGATGATTCTGGGTAGTGGATTGAAACATGGCATTCTTACAGCAAGGGAGTAGGAATCAAATTTCCATTAAAAAATGTGGGAAGACAACCTAGTATCATAAATTATGTGCTAAAATAAATGTCAAATTAAGAGATGATTTCCGCCGAAGATGGATGTGCCGAAGATGGCCATTGACGCAAATAAAACGGCGACACAATGCATTTCCATTCTCTGGACAACATTCTGCTGGAAATCTAGTAGGGACCATTGTCCTGCTACAAGAGATATCCAGCGGGAGTTTGAGAATGAACACTGAAGAAGAAGAAAGATGATTATGGAACCAATGTGTGACAAAAATACAAGGCATTATCAGGACTGATGAAGTTACATACTCATAGGAGTACAAGTTTGTCACTCTCACTTCATTTACCAAGTGATGGCAGTTTTACTATCAGGTCCAGATTGGTGTTTGCCTGACATTGTGTAAGATGGAAAGATGTCCAGAACTTTTGTTAAGTCTTAAATCTTCTCATTTGAAGTTAAAACATGTCTACACAGCAAATTCAGTTTTCTTAATAAATGCTGCTGTATGTGAAAGCTCCTCAGTGCTCCCATGCATCTTTCTGTGGATATCTGTCTCTGTGGGCCAGTGTTCCTCCCTTAACTGGTTTAGTGTAATGAAGTCTTGCTGGATATGTTACGAGGCATGTGCTGCCTACCCACATGGACACAGAGTCTTAAATGACCTGTATTCAATATGGTTGTAGTGTACAATTGTATTGCCCACAAGAAAGATTATTATCTACCAAAATAAAAAAGTGTTATGCGGTGAACTTCAGACTGATTGCCACAAGGCAGGAGGACAGAAGAAGCATTTTAAAGACACTCTTAAGACATTACTGTCTCAATAAAAATAAGACACAAATTCATGGGAGAATCTTGCACGACAGATCAGACTGGCGCAGCAGAGTCAGGAGTGGTGCAGCAGAGTCAAGAGTGGTGCAGCAGCTGCAGAGAATCTCAGACAGGCTGCACAACAAATATTCTCTAACAAGTTGCACACTAACAATTCTCAGGACTACATCCTGCTAACACACAGGAGATTGAGAACATCAAAGAAGTATTGAAGCATCATCAACTGCTGCCCTTTGATAGCTATAGAGCACATGCAGTATCCACATCTCTATATCCAACACTCTCCCTATAGTAAAAATTGAATCCGGCTTCTAAATGTCCGCTCATGTTAAAATAGTAAATGAATATACCTATCAAAATGCTGAAATTTATTGACATGACAAAAATAAAATTACTTTTAGCATTCATCAAACTCTAGCTGCTTCTCTCTTGTAGCAGGGCAATGGTGGTACTAGATTTTCAGCGAGGTATAGTCCAGGGAAGAGATGGTTGTATCTGAGATATTTGCAACAATGGTGTGATACATCTGAATTCAGATGTAAACATTGATACCAAGCACAAACTACAAGATGGGAACAAATTACAGGTTTTGACACTAATACTGTTTCCACTAATAAGTCTTCATCATATCAAAACGATAAGAAAGACACTATAGTGACTCACTAGTCAATCATACAGGCACTAAAATATCACAGTGCAGATGAAATACATAACAATTTCTTCATTAGCAATCTTCAAGGAACAGAAAAGTTTGCTTCAGATTGTAGTTGCAATGCTTCCAGAAGCCAAATGTTCTTCCTCACTTCACAAAACCAAATGTTCTATCCTGACTTCACGAAGCCAAATGTTCTTCCTCACTTCACAAAACCAAATGTTCTATCCTGACTTCACGAAGCCAAATGTTCTTCCTCACTTCAGAGTTTAAATATATGACGGATTTATTCTGCGGTCACTTGGCTCATTTCACAGGTGAAAATACATCCCCATTTTCCAAACATTTTCGCACATGTGTGACTTCTTCATAGTTGACTGCTAACATTTTCGCACATGTGTGACTTCTTCATAGTTGACTGCTAACATTTTCGCACATGTGTGATTTCTTCATAGTTGACTGCTAACATTTTCGCACATGTGTGACTTCTTCATAGTTGACTGCTAACATTGTTTTTAAAACAAATATAAATTAAACAATTTTTTGTTCATAAAATTTTCATTCCTTAAGTAAAAGACAAACTTTATTAACTTTTTTTGGATATAAATGGCACATTTCTTTTTAAAAACCTATCATGCTGTATTATTCCCATTTGGGAGATTGGAGTGGCTTTGATAAAGGTCGCATGCCCTTGATGTCATCACATCATGTTCTAGGTGAGCTTTTAAATTTACACTCGGATAGAAAAAACCAAGTCCGTACCAGGGATCGAACTCAGGACCTTACATGTGTGAGACCAATACTCTAACCTCTCAGCCATGTGCCACACCATTATCAGATTAAATATATTTAAAAGATGGATAAATGTAAACGTACTTTTGAGTAATGGACTCCAAATTGATGACGCTTGTTTCTGTAAGACTCTTAGCATCAATAAGATGTACGTTTCCAGCTTCTGTTCCAACATACAGAGTGGACGAATCTGTGCTCAAGCAGTATGCTGAGGAGGAGTTCACCGTGCTGCAAAATATGTTAGTTTTTAATGTTTACCATAATGTTTTTAATAACTGACTTACTCTCATGTACAACTTGCTGTAAGAATGTAAATCATGTAAGATTCAATAGCAGACATTCAAATGTATATTTTCATTATTCACACTAAATGTGAACCTTGATTCTTTTTTAACTAGAATCACTGCACAAGGATATTTCCCATTAGTGTCCTGCTTGCCATTTCATCTGTGATGTAAGGGTATATAAGTTTAGTGTCCAAGTCATTTGTGGGGTCTAATTTTTCCAGAGAGGGTGCACTTTCTCACCACTCATCTGGTCACTCCCATTTGTATCATTCTCTGTACATATGTTGTTCGTCCATCACAAGCTATCATGGCCATTTGTTACTTCTACTTTATAAAATTTAGTTGCTTTATGTCCTTAACATTGAGTTTGTATATTGTTAACAAGCCATATTCTGGCTGCAGACATCCTGTCATGGTATGATCATTTTAGATGGTGTTTGTTTTGTCCTTATCTTACTAACAAGTCTCCATTGTTGAGCTGCTGCATTTTTTTTTTAAATGATGCTCCTTTTCTTTGTTACTGTTGAGCATGATGTAGCCTTGTTTCATGCAGTCTTCCCATGTATTATGTCAATGGCCTTCAATGAGGCTTTTAAGGAGTCCAGTAGTGTTTATTCTGTCCACCTTGCTACAAAATATATAATTCTGTGTTCTAAATACAAATGATGTATTTTCTTAAATGTAAATAAGCAAAAGTGAAAGCTAATTGTTTGTTTGCATTAAAAATGTATCCATGACAACTTGATACTGACATTTTCCATTCCAATTTTGTTGATTTTCATATCCGCTCTGACTTCAATGGATATTTTGACCTGGACATGCTAGAGTTCAAGGTAATAAGATAGCTGACAACTTAGGATCACAGGTGTCACAACAGAAGATGATGGACAAGGGGGACATTTTTAATTCTCTATGTGTACATCTTCTAAACAAGGACACCTTGTGAATGTTATTAAGATATTGAAGGATTTAGGAATTACTCCGGGAGATAGAGCTTACAGGGAACAATCACGGGTGAAAGCATGGACAGGCAACATCATGGACTGGACAATATTTTTCCTCATTCGTCTGTATTGTTGAAGATGGAAATCGCTGGAGAGGAGCACTAGGGGGCTTCCACAGGTGTGTGTTGATGCACCCAATGTGGTACCCACAGGACCCTGACGGGTTTATAGATAGTTCTAACTAAACAGTACTTTGAGCAAACATATATAGATAGTTATATAAACTTGAGGGAGGTGTGGAGATTGTGTGTGTTTAGGTGGATCATGCTCAAATAAAGGTTAGACAACAATGCTCTCAGGAAATGATAAAACAAGCCCATTACAATTTAGTTAATGTAACTGCAAATATATATATTTTATTTGATTTTGAATTTACAAAACATATAAAAATACAAGTATTAGATATAAATACAAGATTGAAAATTATTAGATATAAATACAACAAGAATGGAAAGAATCTAACGTAAGCAGGATCTCCTATATTCAGGTTTCTTTTAATCTTGCAAGATCTTCAAATTGGTTGCCACGACAAAGCTTCCAGCCTTCTCCAGGTCAAAGTTCCAACTCTAAAGCTTTTTAAGCAATTTCTAAACTCCTTTTAATATAGCTCGCTGTTATAAAGAACGCCCATTTTTCTTGTTCGCAATTTAACATGTATACATAGTAAGCAATTGTGAAGACCAGTTATATTTAGTTGTGTTATATGATATTGCGGTTGCTGGTGCGCCTCTCTGCCTGGTATCTCTGACTTCATCCCCAGTAACTGCTTGGGCTGAAGATGTCCAGACCAATCTTAGTCTTCAGCTCTTTGCTGGCTAGACTAAGCCCTATCTCCACTTCAAGGAGTTGGCCTCGATGGGGAAGAAAGTCCCTAAGATTTACTAACTCATATAAAAACAAGTATTGGGGTAACACATTGTCTCACAAACATTACACTATCATCAAAATTAGAGTTATTTACTAAACTGTACTACTCACAGTGGTTCTGCAGCCTCAAACTTCTTCTCCTCTAAAACACTAGTGCCATCTCTGTTGTTGATTTCCCAGAAATGTAAGGAGTTATCACTACATGCAGAAACTAGGTAGCCCTAAATGATAGAAAATAAAAACAGCTGATATGTTTACATGGTCCATTGAGTAGTGAGTATAGTAGTATGATATGAGTAAATTCATGATATGTTTACATGGTCCATTGAACTATAGTTGTATGAGGAATTCTAATTCTTCTGCGTTCGTTCTCAAACTCCTGCAGATTAGCAGGATGTAGTCCGGAGAACGGATGTGTTATGTCATGGTTTACATCATTGCTGCGATATCTGCCTGACACATCCAACTTGTCTTTGGGTCACTGACCCTATAATGGGATGGGACAGCCAACTCCATCCCATAAACTCCTTAATCGCCTTTTACGACATGCGTGGAAGGTAAACAGTGTTGCTATTCTGTGCTCCCCTTTCGGGCCCTGGCAACACACGGGCAATATGAGTAATTCATGATGTGTACATGGTCCATTGAGCTATAGTAATATGAGTAATTTCAATTGTACATGGTCCATTGAGTAGTATGTATAATAGTATGGTAATTTCATGATATGCGATGCAACATGAGTTGAGTTATGACTGCAGGTTATTCACACTAGAAAAGTTCATAAGTGACCAGATACTCATCTGAATAAATCGATCAGTATTGGCTGCTGACAGTTCCAGTTCATCATTGATTTATCAGTCTCTTCGTGTATTATGCTTTCCTTTGTGGGCTTATCATATCCTTCTAGCAATCTTAAGAGCTACCAATATTAATACTTTAAAAAATCTTTTCAAACAAGATCCCTCAGAACATCAACTATACTCCTTTCCTGGATCAAAGCAAGTAGTTTCACGTGTCTGAGAATGTCTCTTGCCTGTCCCAACCATAATCTTCCCCTTTTGAACCTGGAGCCTTTCACCTTACGAGATCTGGATATAATGGGTGAAATGTATAAACACTGATGTTAAAAATGCCAGATTTCACCACATCTGAATTCTATCAGCAAGTCCTGGAGAAATCTCATCGCCATGTTCATTTTACGGAACAGAAAAAATAATATGCATAACCTCATAATTTGAAAATTACTTTCTTAATTCTCTACCAGAAAAAAACTAAATAGCAAATCAAATAATTATTCAACATAGAATAAGATATAACGTAAACTGTTTACAATTAGATACCTCATCAGGGATGAAGAACAAACTGGTAACTGAGACATCACCTCCATGGACTGCAGACACTTCAAAACCTGGAGTTCCATAGCTATCAACTAAGTTAAGGGAAATTCACAAAAATGTTTTTAACCTCTGCACATTTCTGAGCTTCCAAAACAATGATCACAAACTTTTCAGGTGCTTTACAATCTGAAAGATCATCTTATGTGTAAATACAATCAGGGTAAAAAAAAACATCCAGTATCACAGAAATAGTGTAGTGTTAGCTCTCATAATTGCAAACGTCCATTGTTTCTTCAATATGCAATAATATTAAGTATATTTCTGAGTGATTTCATACCAAAATTATCTTAAAATAATAAAAAGTTATAATAAATAATAAAAATGTATTTTTTAAAAATTAACTAAAAATTCATGAGGTTGATTTCCTACCAAAAATATTGAAGCTCACAGCTGGTATGCAATGCTTTGTGTGAAAGTTTTCTCTCATTTGGATCTATTGTAACAAGACATTATACCTCATCTAGGCCAACTCAGTAAAGAGGAAATTGGGCTTGTACAGCCAACAGAGACTGGAAACAAAGATTTGTTTGGCCATACCAGACATCAAGCAGGACCATAGTCCAGCCCCAAAGCAATCACTGGTGATGAAGTCAAGAGATACCAGGCCGAGACACCAGCAACCATGGTATCACACAACACGACTAGCTAACATGTCTTCATAACCAGACTTGCTGTGTAAACATCTTCAACTGCGAATGAGAAGAAGACATTACACACTTGGTCATGGCCTCCAAGGACTAAGCTCTTTAGTTTGGAACATGTCCTTGACATAAAACTTTACCTTGACTGTTTTCTGGTCATTTGCTCACAGTTGAATCTTCTCTAGTTTTTTTTTGTTAATTATACATCATTTGTTCACCAAGGTATTCATAATCCAGTCTTCTTCTTCTTCATCGTTCTTCAGTCAGATATCAGGTTACAGCGCCGATAGCTTCAATGAATTGTGTGATTCGCTTCAGGTCATCCATGGAACACCTCAAGTCTGGAAGCAGTGCCGTCTCAGTAGGCCATATTTTCTCCCTCTCTTTTTGGTAGAGTTGACAGGCATGAAGAATGTGTTCTGCAGTCTCTGGGATTCATAAACCAGTGATAACACACATCAAGCAGTGCTAAAACATAATAGTCAATCCTGATGTTTCTTCTCCTGGCACACTTGCCTGTTCTTTCTCAAAATACAAATACCGCTATTTTAACAAAACTATTTTAACGAATACTAATCAAAATATAATATATATCACCACCCCTACACTTAATGGCAAGCGTGAATATTCTGACCACCATCCACCAGGAAATAGACAATAACTATACTACGAGGCGTGTTCAAATGAAAACGGGACTTGTTACACCACGCGTGATAGAGCGCACTGATATTGATGACATTTTGCACTAGTAATGAGTATCCAATAATTTACATACGGTCACGTGTTCATCTTCCCAGCATGCATATGTGCTGCAGAAGACTTAACAATATGGCGGGTGTGATTCCGAACCCGTCCAAAGTGAATCAGCGTGCTGTGATCCAGTTTCTTTCATTTGAAGGATGTCAAGCAGTAGACATTCATCGGAGAATGAAGGCAGCATATGGTGACAAATGTTTGTCGAGGACCAGAGTGATGGAGTGGGTGCGTATGTTTAAAGACGGAGGTTTCTGCTGGGAAGGTTATGGTGACTGCATTTTTTGACCATGAAGGGCTTTTGTTGACTTGATTTTAAGGAACCTGGTGTCAACATCAATGCCGCCCATTATAAAGACACTTTAGACAAGCTGCATAAGGCCATCAAGGCTAAGCGACCAGGCAGACTTTCTCAAGGTGTGATTCTTCTCCACGACAACGCTCGTCCGCACGTCGCAAAAATTGTGCAGGAAACGAAACATTGGCAAAGAAGAATTGGGAAGTTCTTCATCACCCAGCCTATAGTCCCGATTTATCCCCGTGTGATTTCCATTTGTTCGGACCGTTGAAGAAAGCACTAAAGGGACAGCGATTCAACAGCGACGCAGACGTGAAGACAGCGGTGACCACAGGGTTCAGAGAACAGCCACGCAACTTTTTCTCGGACGGCATTCGACGTCTACCTAAACAGTGGGATGCTTGCCTAAATGCATACGGAGATTTTTTCTGATGAACCCAGGTGCATTCTTATTCACAAATGGTTGCTTTGTTCAATTCCGTTGAAAATATTAAATTGCGTATGATACTTTTTAAATAAATCCACAAGTCCCGTTTTCATTTGAACACGCCTCGTAACAGCTCCAATTAATATTCGTTACTCTATTTTCAAAACTGCTTTTTTTTTTTGTCCCTACCTCTACCTTCCAGTCAATTCCTCAAGTCTTTTTTTAACTTTCAAATGTGCATGATGGTAACTTTGTCAAACCATTGCAGATCAATGATTCTTATATATAATCATATATTGATGTAAACCTGCAGTATCCTAACATTTTTTTGGTCAGCAATGTCACATGGATCATGCAGAAGGACTGACTTCACATAGAAGTTCGGAATCCTTAATTTGGGGCTTATTACTAGCAATTGAAGATGAAAATGTTAATTCTTCACGTACAATCTAAAACTTCCACCGGATCTCTCTTATAGCAGGACAATGATCCTACTAGCTTTACAGCACAATGTAGTTCAGAGAATGCAATTGCATTGTGTCAAAGTTGTATCTGCACCAAATGTCTAACACATCCTTACTTTTGGCGGAGAAGATGAACTTATCAGCAATGTATCCTGGATTTTCATTTCGAATAAAATACAATTGGGTCAGTTGGTATATGTCAACACTGGAAACAAACTCTTCAATTTGTTAATGCAATGAAGTTCACACAGTAACAATGCTATGATAATAAGGATACATGCGTATGGCTCCAGATTTTGTTCCAATAGCGAGAAGCTTGAGTTTTGGATCATAGGCAAGTGCACTAGGTTTTGTTGGGAATCCATGGTCAATGCACTGAAATAGAAAATGACAATTTTTAATCTATCATTCATTTTTCACTCCTTACAGAGCATAGCTTCTTAACAAAAATCTCCTGTCTTGTCCTATCACTCTTTATCTGCTTTTAATAATTGTTTTATCCATCAATGAAGAAATTATTTTTTTACCAGATTGTGGCTGATAAAGTCCCTAAAGAAGCTGTACTACCTGCTTCTTCTATCTAGTTCTGTAGGAAGCTGTACTACCTGCTGCTTCTATCTAGTTCTGTAGGAAGCTGTACTACCTGCTTCTTCTATCTAGTTCTGTAGGAAGCTGTACTACCTGCTTCTTCCTAGCACTTGAGTTTCACTCATTGGTAACACATACCAATCTGAAAAATCTGTAAGTTTTCTAACCATCCCATATACAGCAGTTGTATGATAAAATTTCAGAACAAACCTGATAAACTTTAAAGAGATCTTCAACGATAACACTGTTTAGTAATTTAAAGAAAGCTTATTCACACTTTCTACATAATTAGTCTTTTGTGACTGTTCTCAAACTCCTGCTGATTATCAAGATGTAATCCATAAACCGAATTTGCTGTCACAGTATATAGTTTGGCTGTGATATCTGTATCGTTAAGTCTGACACATCGACTTTAGCATAACTTCTGGATCACTTGAGTTTCAAATTTACCTGTTTGAAGGATGAACTGTGTAGAGATGGTTTAGGACATTGATTTGAATTCACACAAGGGCACCCTTTGCATCTAAATCATTATTTCAAATTTCCAGAGGTCTACATTTTTAGAAATGATGCACATATGATAGGCTATTTTTAATTTCAATTTTGCAGGCTGACTATTGTTCTATTTATGCTGTGCACAGCGCATTTCCATTCTCTGGACTACATTCTGTTGGAAATCTAGTAGGATCATTTTACCACAAGATAGATTCAGAGGGAGTTTGAGAATGAACGCTGAAGAAGAAGAAAGCAAAAATAGTACACTATAGGTAGAATATCTTATTCTTCTGCGTTCGTTCTCAAATAATCAGCATGAGTATTCATGTGATTTGAGCCAGAGAGTGTGAAGTAAGGTGTGCTGCTAGTTTACAGCCGAGCTGCATTATTTTCTCCTTTCAGCCAGCATATTCAATTTCAGCATGTGTAGACTATTACATTCTATATTATTCTTCTGCGTTCATTCTCAAACTCATGCAGATAAGCACAATGTAATCCGGAATGTGTTTTGTCAACCTTTGGTCTGAGGGCAGTATGTAGAAATGTCTAGCTAGTCATGGGCCAGTTAAATAAAACGCTTAAAAAGATCTAATCTCAAAGTTTTAGAAAACATCTATTAGACATATAGGTATGAATAGATTGTGTTCTGTCCACATATTTTGGAAGACACTGCACTCATTTGGAAAATGTTTGCTAAATAACATTTAATTATTTCACACACAAAGCATAAGAAAAATATTTATCCAAGTGTATTGTTATTACAACAACAATCTATTCTTTTGGTAAGGTTCAAACTAAACAGAAACAAACATCAAGCATCTGGATTATAGCAATAATCTATTCCAGTGGTCAGTTCAAACTGAACAAAAAAACATCACCAGCTGGCTAAGCTGGTCATAAAAGTGTCATTTTGGCTTTCTTTGCACCAAATCAGTGAGTTCAGAAATGGCATGAACCTGATGAATGTGCATATTAAGTTACGCAAAGTGCCAGTAATAAAATTGTCAACTGTTGAACGCAAGAAGCAAGGTCGGCCACTTTCCAGAAGTATATTAATGTTAACAATGTTGTTGATATCCAAAGGATGATGAGTAATGCTACTCTTGTCAGTACAATGTCATGCTTTAAAAAGTGCATGTCTTCTGAAGTTGACTTAGTGATCCATACAGTAAGTTAGTGACTGTTACATTTTAACATTTTAAAACTTGTGAATATTTACATGTGTATCTAGATATAGGCAAATAAATATAATTGATTAAAGCTGTGTGGTTCTAAACCATGTTTTAAATAAGCACTTGGATTACTTCTTTTTAGATGCACTATGGGTAGCCGTTACGATTTTTTGGGGGGGAACTGGCAGATCGGATAATTTGGGATGGCTGGCCGGGTCCATGGTTTACAGTATTGTGGCGATATCTATGCCTTTTAGTCTGGCACATCATACTTCAGCAAGGATTTGGGTCACTATGACCCTATATGGGATGTTACAGCCAAGTCCACCCCATAGTCACATTGGTTGCCTCTTACAACATGCATGAAAGTAAACAGTATTGCTATTCTATACTCTCCTCTTGGACCCCAGCAACAAATAGACGAAATTTCATATTAATATTACAGTACTCTATGCCAGAGGTGGTCAACCTATATAGGCCATCATGGCTCTCCATCTCCAGTATTATGTATCAGGATTGTTGTTGTTTCCCTGCTGTGCCAGATTGCTAAACTGTCTAATATTTTCTCACGTTGTTGCCCTCTCTCATCTTCAATCTTGCCTGTTGTGACTATGTTCTCCAAACTTCCCTGTCTCATGAAGTGAAAAGTTGCCAGAAAATGAAGATTGTCTTTTTCTGATATTACTGATTAAGGTCTGTTTCACATTTGACTCTTTCAACACCTCCACATTAGCTTTTCTGGCAGTCTATGGTATTCTCAGCATTCTTCTATAGAACCACATCTCTACCTCTATAATTTCCCACCTATTTTGTTTATTGTCCAAGACTTGCAATATAGGAGTAATGTAGCACTGCAGTGCTCTCTTTCTCACCTCTAATGCTGAGTCACATTTCATTACAGTATTACTTAAAATTACATAATATATTTTTTATTTTTGCCTGCCATATTCTGCTTCTTATATATAATAATACTATGTTACAAAAAATGGTTAAAAGTTAAAGACACAAAGGATGTGTAAGCCATGGAATAACTGGAAGTAGCCTAACAGGCTAGATATGGTAGTTACAGAGCCTAACTAATGATTAGGATACGGTGAAAGAGATTTCACATAAGTAGACCTATGCTCCACAGGGAGTGAATACGACAGACTACCATCTTAAATTAATTTAAAATTACTGTCCTATTCATCAATATAACTGATTAACTTTATTTTTATTATTTATTACTATTACTCTTGCTACTATCTATTATTACTTGACAAAAATCACTTTTCATTCATATTATTAGCCTAAAATACTATAATAATTATTTATTCTAGCCTATCATCATATTTAATGCAGTGGTTGATAATTGAAATGTTTTTTTGGCGTTTTCAGTTTGCAATTTACATTCACCATGAAATAACGAATAAATATTAATGAATATTTGAATTATTCAAAGCAGCGTCAATGAGTCATGCATTCATATTATTTGACGCATAATCAATGATGACAACGAATTCATTTTTTACTAGACATTCCATTTTTTTGATTCAATTAAAAATTAAATTTATAAACTGACCACTAGAATGCAAAACTCACCTTCTGATATTTAAAAAGCTCCTTTTTCAGGCGTTCTCTTTCCTCGCCCTCTTTAGGGGGATGCTTTTTCAAAAACTTCAACATTCTGTTTTCCTATTTTGTTCAACCTGCATGAAAACAAAGAGGATCGACATGACATAACCTAAAACTACCAGACGACAAAACTATAACGCGGTTCGCGATTTGAAAACAGCCAAAATTTGAATGCGTGGTGGGTGACGAGTTTAAATCGAAATATTTCTCGAAGGGAGCTGATAAATAACAACTTTAATAAATAAGGTTTTCATAAATATGAACATACACATATAAGGAATTTATACAGATATTTTCCGCGCTGAATTTCAGTTTACAAACAATTATAACTATGACAAATATAGACGCACTCGCCGATGTCAATATCGAGAGAATGTGCGCAGACAAGCTTGCCAGACTTCTCTGCAACTCGAGGTTAAGTTGGAAAGTTAGAAATCTCCAACGCGGTAAATATTTAGTAGTCTGGCCAGCTGTGTTCTTTGTGACTGTTGCTATAAGGTATACTTATATCTATCAGCATGTATGTGTATTCATTGTCAATGTTGCGTGTCTTCTTATACAGAGATCTAGTAATGATTTAATATAAGAGTTGATACATTATTGAATACTATTGAAAATATACTAGAATAAAAAGTTAGGGATAAGAAGAAGGGTCATAGACAAGGCCGGACTTATGAGACCAAGGACTCCTAGACAAGGAGACCTAAACACTACATTACCCTTTTTTGACAATCTAGAAAAAAAAAATGGTGTGTGTCCTCACAATGTTACCATTTCATCCTCTGGTCTGTACCCCCTTAGAGGTTTGGGCCTTTATTCTGCTGCCGTGTTTGACTAGCAGAAGTTCACTATTGGCCCTAGATATTGGGGAAAACATTTAGCTGGTTATTACCCAAAAAGATATTGTTTCAAATATTTCTTTTTAAAATTGTATCTACGGCCCTGATACTAAGGTCCAGTAATTAACATATTTGAGTTATCTTTACAGCGTCTGGTTGTTTATATTGTAATTCCGAACTCTATCGAGGCCAGCTCATTGGTGGGGAAATTGAGTTCAGTCATCACCGGACTCCTCGGCTCAGTCACGAGAACAGAACCTGAAAACTACATTCGGTCAGGACCACAGTCCTCCCTAGCAAGTTAATCTTTACAACACTCTCGGCGACTATAATCGAAAGATAATATGTATTTTCCGTAGCTGTCCGCGACTATAGGTGCCAATAGAAGCTATGCTCACACGTATCTGCTCTTTCTGCTGGATGTCTGCTCCCTTTGCACCTCCATACCACACTAAGAGGGTTTCGAGGCCACGAAGTTCTTGACCAGCACACTCACCTCTCTGTCTACCTCTACCCTCATCCGTCTTGCAGAACTCGTGCGCACTCTCAATTCCTTTGAGTTCGATGAGTACTTCTTGGACCAAATCAGTGGGGTCGCCATGGGCTCTAAGATGGGGGCCTAGCTATGCCTACTTGTTCATGGGCCACTTTGAGCATCAGGTATTGGAATCTTATGGGGAGGGGAGTCATTCCCATCGGTGTTCCATAGGTATTTTGATGATGGGATCGGCATCACTGACATGTATGAGGCTGACCTGGCACGCTTCATACAATTCATTGACAATTTTCAGCCGGCCATCAAGTTCACATCAGAGATCTCCACCTTCCATGTGAAATTTATGGACATATCCATCACTATCCAACCCTTCTGTCTCAGCACATCGGTACACTACAAACCAACGGATGCCCATAGCTTTCTTCTGTACACCTCTTCTCATCCCTCTGCCGGTTGGGATTTCCTTCCATTCTCTCAACCTCTTGGTCTTCGGCGCTTGTGTAGTTGCGAGGACGACTTCCTCGAGGAAGCCTACGAGATGACATATTTCTTTCGCTGTCGCCTATACCCCGAGAGAGTCCTCAGGTCTGCCCTTCTTCGAGTGGGCAGTCTTTCCCGCCAGGACACCCTCTTGAACACTAAGAAGTCTTCTTCTTCTGACAGGGTCAAGCTTGTTCTCACTTTCCACCTCCATAGCGCTGCCGTTCATCATGTCCCGCTTCGTCACCTTCCAGTCTCATCCCGAAAAACGGGAAGTGTTCTGTGACCCATCCCTCCCCCCACGTCTTATTGTTTACAGACGTGACAACAATCTAAAGGATCTACTGGTCTGGAGTCATCGCCAGCCTGACGTTCCTAATCATTTCGGCAACATCAAATGATGTGCCTATGTCACCCTGATCCAGTCTGTCATATTCGTGAAAGACACCTTCACCATTGAGGGGAGCTTCAAATGTGTGTCCCGAACGTCATCTATGCCACCATATGCAAGCGTTGTATCATGACATATATAGGTGGAACTGGAAGGAGGCTCGCAGACCGATTCTGTGAACATCTGTATAGCATAAAAAACCATTTTGGTTATCCTGTAGACATCCACATCAATGGCACGGGCCATCGGGGCGCCCAGGACATTCAAATTACGACCATTAAATCGTGCTTCTCTGATGACAGGACCAGTCTTACGCCCGAGAACCGCTACATTTATCAATATATGGCACTCTTAAACCCGACGGTATCAATGAGCGCCTGTCTCATGTTGATTCTAGTTGCTACATAGTTTCTGCCTGTTTCATGTCACATTTATGTATATTCCTTGTCCAGTGTCGTTTCATCGCTTCCGGTCAATGTACATTACACATGGCAATCTGAACGTCCATATCCTTAATGTCGTTTTCTGTTGTATGTTTTCATTTTACAGTTTGTAATTTGAAATAAATGATTACAATTGCGTAAATGTTTCCAATCATCAAAAAGTATTTGTAACTGATTGTTCTTGAGCACAGATTCCAAAAGTGGGCGGCACCGACCACCTCCTAGTGGGCGATGAAACCTTCCAGGGAGGCGATAGCAGGTTCAGAAGCAATGGGAAGAGGGTGGGGATTCGAACTGTCTAGGGGTGGGAGGCTCCCCTTATTTCCTAAGATCCTAAAGGATTGGTAGCCTACTCTGAAACATTTTAAGGTTGTTACCTTACTCTGGAACGTCTATCCCTAGGTCACACTTACCTTGTGCTGTTAGCTTAAATAAATGCTACGACATTTTCGTCTTTCAGTTCATTTGTTTTTGACAAATTTCGTTTTGATACAGGGTTCAGAAACCAATCCCACACATAATTCTCGGTAGTCCCCACTTAAAACATGCATGGCATGTCACAGTGTAGTTATATATGTCTTCCTCGTCCTGACATCACACGCGCTTTGTTTTTTGGGTTCATTACGGCACGAAGTGTCTACATTCCAACTTTTTAACATTATGCCTAATTTCATACAGCTTCCATGACTCTGAGATTAAAAAGACGCAACATTTGCTGCCAATGAATCGATCTGCGCGCAACGCACTGATGGCCCCACCAACCTCCATCCAGGGGAGTGGACTCTAAATGCGTTGCGCGTAGATCGATGGATGCGGCGGTATATACGAAAGTTTGTTTCGTTAAATAATGTATGGGTTTTTTTCCATAAAAATGTAGACACTGCTTTCCGTAAAGTACCATTTTTAAAATTTAATATTGCTGATTTACTCGTGTGTTGCCGGGGATCTGAAAGGGGACCACAGAATAGCGACAATGTTACCTGCCATGTAAGTTGAAAGAAGCGGCTAAGGAGGTTGTGGTGGAGTTTTCTGCCCCATTCCACAGATGGTAAAAATGATTCAGAAGTCATGCTGAAGTCGGACATGTCACGCCGAAAGCCACATACATCAAAGTGAAGCAGTAAACCTTGGCACAACTTATCGCAGTCTCTGAACTACATCCTACGTACTACATGGATTTGAGAACGAAAAAAGAAGAAAAGAAGAGGACGACCACATAATTAGGCCTAACAGTTTGGAATATTGTTCGAATATGGCAATCAATCTAGAAGAGTACATCGGTCGTTGTGACTTTCCCGTATTGAGAATGACAGATGAGATAAAAATGTGCATGGGGATAATTATACCGGAACATTTTAAAAATACATTAATGGATTAATTTTTATTTCAAATGAATTACAAAATATCGTGATTACCATTGCAGTAATTACGTATTATGATAATTATGAACATTATAGGATCTTTTGGCAGTAGATGATGGCAGTAAGCAGGGAAATGGTGTGGTTGGAAACTCACACTTAAAACACTCTGGTATGCTTTCTCAGAGACTGAATGAGAATGCAAATATGGAGCGTGATCTTCGACAGTACTAAAAGACCGTTGAACATAATTAATTAGGACTTCGTTCATTACGTTTTAGGTTGTTGTCATGATTTTCGTTCGTCACTATTTGTATACTTCGAGTCGTATGTCAAAAATAACCTATGTTGACCAAAGAAATGTACGGAAATAATGAAATTCAGCCTGACAGGTCATGTTAAAATTTTCTGTACACGTCTTTAGGCCGGTCTAAACTGGAGGCTGGTCATGGATGGAGAATTGTTGGGTAAGAACGCAGTGTGTGGGTCAGTGAAGAGGTCTAATATGTTCAACTTTATGTTTGTGCATGGACATGCTGGTGTTCGAGACATAAACGCGCTGACAGACTTGCTGGCACGGTGATCGTGGGGACCGGACAAGCAACGAACCGAGCTCATGTTTTGATTTCTCGTGTGGAGATTGAACGAGTAACTTATGTAACAGATGTTTGTGAGTCTGAAACCTTGAGAAGACTACAGGTTGTAAAGTAAAGTGGGTGTGTCTAAACAAGAACGGTAACTATAGAAGACTTGTAAACCAACATAGGAGTAGGTGCGGTACACGGCAGTTGCTACACGCTAAACCAAATACCGATGTGCATGTCAACACATTTCGCATATTTCCTCCTCCCCCCATTGTCAACAGCTGTCAAAAATTCAGGGATCCCTCTGTTTAAGTATGTCATAAACAATTTAACACCCCCCCCCTCCCCTCACAATCACAAGAAAACACATTTTACAGAAAAATTACGAAAGAAACTATATGATTTGTATCGCATTTTCCCCCCAGAAAAATGTTTCTAATTAACAATTCATTTGGCCTATAAAAATAATCTTTTTGACTTCAATTTTCGTCAACAACCCTCCCCCCCCCCCCCCAATTTCTAATACCACCTCGTTAATAACTGTTAAACATTTTCAGACCCCCTTCTTTTCTCTCTTCTCCCTACCCCCTCCCCCTCACTATTTGTTAACGTAATTTCTGGACAATCCCTATGTACAAGTCTTGCTATGTAACGCACTTTCAATTAATTATTATTATTACTGCCAATTTGGTTGCGCACCACCAGAGTAATTTGTAAACGTACTCCTTAATCGTACAGCATGACCTTAGCATCAGTCCCTTCTTCGAGATAGAACTGCGTGCTTACCCCAAACAAAGTCACTTATCTTGGCTGATCTGAAGTATTCCTTACTTTTCATTGGTTGGTCACACAATATATATACAAAGTGACTAATGGTCAGCCAAGATAAATTACATCAGGCAAGTGATGCTGTAGGGGATCAGAGGGCATTACTATTTGGGAGAGGGGTTCTTAAATATCGATTATTGAAATGGCACAAAGTTAGAAATAAATAATAAGCTAATGTAATATTCTTCTTCTTCTTCTTTTTCAGCGTATATTCTCAACTCCCGTTGAATTTCTATTGTAGCAGGATCATGATCCTATTAGATTTCCAGCAGGATGTAGTCCAGAGAATCTAGTAGGACCATTGTCCTGCTATAAGAGATCCAGCGGGAGTTTGAGAATGAACACTGCAGAAGAAGAAGAAGAATTACCCGATAATCTAACCAACAAATATTAAAACCAATTTAAAACAGAAATTTAAAAAAAAATTAAAATACAAAGGAACAAGGACCTTTTCTGCGCTTCGATCCAACATTACTTTTTTAAAGAAACAACCACGAACAAAGAACAAATAAATACACAAATTCTGTGTCCATGTAATGAAATGGTCGTACGAATACATTCCACTATATTGGAAACGTTAAAAAAGGCCCCAAAAAATATCATCTGCCAGTTTGGTAATTTATATCAGTAAGAAATATTTTGGAAGGCAAATCTTAAACGACTATTGGAGACCTATGCATAACATTGACAAAGCCTTTCTCCAGAATAGCCCTGAACGTTGATCTCAAACAGCATCGCTTATTTTGGCTGGTCTTAATTGTTCCGTGATTTTCTTGCGGCACGATTGATCGATTATTACTTGCATTAAACAAGAGAATTGACATTGTTTGGTATCAGTTCGCATGACTTCTCTCGAGAAGGGCTTGATTTCGATCTTACAACAGGAGAAGAATGACGCATGATTTCGGAACATAACCATTTCTTCTTCATCCTGCGATCGATTGTTAACATCCAGTCCAATATTGGTCATGTATAGGGTTAAACATCCAGTCCAATATTGGTCATGTATAGGGTTAAACATCCAGTCCAATATTGGTCATGTATAGGGTTAAACATCCAGTCCAATATTGGTCATGTATAGGGTTAAACATCCAGTCCAATATTGGTCATGTATAGGGTTAAACATCCAGTCCAATATTGGTCATGTATAGGGTTAAATATCCAGTACAATATTGATCATGTATAGGGTTAAACATCCAGTCCAATATTGATCATGTATAGGGTTAAACATCCATTCCAATATTGATCATGTATAGGGTTAAACATCCAGTCCAATATTGGTCATGTATAGGGTTAAACATCCAGTCCAATATTGATCATGTATAGGGTTAAACATCCAGTCCAATATTGATCATGTATAGGGTTAAACATCAAGTCCAATATTGGTCATGTATAGAGTTAAACATCCAGTCCAATATTGATTATGTATAGAGTTAAACATCACGTCCAATATTGGTCATGTATAGAGCGGCTTTTTTTATGTGATCAAGGGATACAAGTTCCCGTGTCGGGTAACAACCCTAAACTGGAAATATGTGGCTGGGGTAACACACGGCAAAAATCAAAATTAACGGAAATAGGTATAAGTGTTACCAAACTAAGTATAAAACACCATAATAACGAGATACAGTGACAGACGACGTTTCGACTAAGACATCTTCATCAGGACACAAACAAGCAACAGACAATGGATACGTATAAAATGTGACCCTCTGGCTACATTTTCCACCTGACAAGCTCGTTACGTCGACTTTGTCTATTCGTCGGCTATTGGCCTATCTATTTCAAGGATTGCAGTTGAACTAAGCACATCGAGCTAAGTTGTCAGTTTTTTATGCATCTTATTACTAATATTTTTATCCATCTACCTGCATGTATAATAGTAGAGATGTGTGCAGGAGTTCAGGAGCCATTGCTTTCAATAGTGAAACGACGAAAACTAGCATGGTTCGGACATGTATGCAGGCACGATTCCTTGTCAAAAACAATACTGCAGGAAACTGTCGAGGGTGGAAGAAACAGAGGAGGACAAATAAAGACATGGACAGACAACATCAAGGAATGGACAGGACAAGATATTTCCACACTCATCCGTATCGCTGAGGATAGAATTTGCTGGAGGACTCTGTGTGCTGAAGCATCCAATGTGGTACCCCTACGACCCTGAAGGGTTATGGGTTTATTGATTGATTGATGTATCATCACTGTATTCTCTTACTATTATTATCATTTGCTCCTATGACACGTTTCTCTCTACTATTTAATATTTTCCTCCTACTGTTTGGTTATATCTGCTCTGTAGATGTCTTTTTTCTAGTCTGTTTTTGTCTCATTTGCATCTTCTCTGCCCCCCCCTCTCTCTCTCTCTATCTCTCGTCTGATCTTTCCTACCATTTTCATTTGCTCTTCTCTTACACTATAATTGTTTGTAATATCCATTGTCTGTTGGTTGTGTGTGTCCTGATGAAGACTTCTTAGTCGAAACGTCGTCTGTTTTATTAGGGTGTTTTATACTTAGTTTGGTAACACGTATACCTATTTCCGTTCATTTTGATGTTTGTTTTAGGTGATCTAGGGTGCCCCAAAATTTGTTTTCCCAGAAACCCCTATGTGCCAGATTGTCGTTATGGGAACAACCAAACTATTCATCAGAAATATTCTTGGAACGGTAATGTAAGGTTTGGTATAATGGAAAGAAAAACATCGAAATTGATTAACTGATTTCAATAACGCTGTAGATTGTATGATTACCATTGCTCACTGATAAATCTGTGATTGGAAGTCTGTCTGGGGTTTTATAGCTAGTGCTTTCGGTGGTGTCCCCGCCAAGCGCAGCGAAAATTGCAAGGCAACTATACACAGTATGAGAATGGATGCTAAGACCTTTACTGCAGCTGTCAAATGGCTTCTGCAACTCAATTTAGTAAGCCGGCTATTGTGTTAAATGTGGACATACTGGCCTTCCGGTAAGCATATACATGTTAAACTCTATGGTACAAAATAAAACATGTAGAAAAACGCGTCCAATTTATACAACAAACAGCACTTAAGATATATACATTAATAGTGAATGAAAGAAGAAGTGTTAGATTTCCAGTCCACGCTTGAACATTTTCAATTGGTAGGTATCGATCCTATAGATACATCAGACATCTGACTATAGATACATTACCACTTATGGCAGGTAACTCTGAGCGAACAAATCCACTTTCTAAAAACAAGACGTCGCATTCATGGTTCGAACCCGTGACCTCTCTAGCACAAAGCACACAGTTTAACCACTGCGTCAGGGAATTTGACTCTTTAAAATGTTGCAAAAGTTGAATAGCAATGGAGGTGGAGTAGAACAAAAGGTAGGAGGAGATACAAGTGGTAGGGAAGCATCTTGAGATGGACAGATTAAAGTCTAACAGAGTGCACCACTAAGGCAAGAGACAGAAGATATTGGGGTCCGATGCATCCAACCCTATATGCGGAGATGGTACCTAATAATGCTAGTGATGATGAACAGCAATATCCCATATAGGATATATAAGCAATTTCTTATTCCTCGTGTGGTATGCTGTGTTCTTGATAAAAGCCCTTTGGTCGAAACGTCGATTTATATATGTGATACTATCATAACTTCATTACCCTGTTCAAAATTTCGTCTATATATGATATGATTTCATTATTTGTTATAGCTATTATGCAGGCCTGAACATATATATATATATATATATATATATATATATATATATATATATATATATATATATATATATAATACTTTATTGCACAGAATAATGCAACTAATGATTGACAGAACAATGAAAAGAAGGATTACTCTAATAATGCAAGGAACTATATACAGTGTTTACATGTATTTTTGTGTATGCAAATTTATGTTTGTCACTGAATCAGTTACAGTGGTTAATAAGTAATTTAATGCAATCTCCTCAATTGAATTACTTAACTAAGATAAACATAATTTTAATGTCAAAATTTAGCTTATTTACCTGTCTTCACTTGTTTGAAAATCCAAACCGGCATTTCACACGGATCAACCGCGGTCTTGGTTTACATGCAAATTACTCCGCGTGTCGTTCTTGAGCACAAATATTGAAATTCGTTACAAGAAACTACTTGTCACTTTAAAACTGTTGATTTAATCATCCCATTTCTACACATATATACATATTAGGTATATTCTTATATTACTAGCGAGCAACTTAGAAAACGTAACTATAGTCCTGGCGGAATAGCTAACCTTGATATTTAATAGGTGGTTTATAGACTAGCAGACAAGATACTGATACCGAGCGTCGGTCGAAGTTTCAACTGTCTAGAGACTTCATATCAACGTAATATTCAGTCGTTTTGTTGCTACATCGATTTGTTGAACATAGTATTTGATCCGGGACGTTATAGTTGTCAAATATTGTATAGTCTGTAGCAATGGTTGTTGTTAAATATTGTATATTCTGTAGCAATGGTTGTTACTAATGGTGAGAATAAAAAGAACGAATCATGGGAGGTTTTTTCCCCTTTTTTTTCAATTGCAAGATGAATGTGTCTGTGACATTGAATGAAAAATGAACCGGGAAGTCTATATCGTCAACACCGGAAAATCCAGTGCACAGGTCTCAGCCTTGACACAAATTACTTAAACGTTCTACAAATTACTTAAACGTTCCACAAATTACTTAAACGTTCCAGAAATTTATTCCACTTTTGTTTCCATTGTAGAGCGCGTGGCAAATGGCTAGAAAGACGGTTTCTTATAACTATGAGGCTAGTTAGTCTTCGGGTCATCATCACTGCACTCTGTACATGAGTATTAGGTGCTCCGATCTACACTTGAGTGTATCCGCCATTACACGATAACAGAAATTTCTAATTCTCTGCTGGTTCTTCTTCGTCTTCTTCTGTGTTCGTTCTCAAACTCCTGCAGATTAGCAGGAAGTAGTCCAGAGAACGGAGTGCGTTGTGACATGGTTTACAGCATTGCTGCGATATCTGTAC
Organism: Meghimatium bilineatum; assembly: GCA_034231615.1. Taxonomy (NCBI): domain Eukaryota; kingdom Metazoa; phylum Mollusca; class Gastropoda; order Stylommatophora; family Philomycidae; genus Meghimatium; species Meghimatium bilineatum. The sequence continues at coordinate 80,066,195 of CM067320.1, forward strand.
CTTTCGGCCTGACACATCCGACTTCAGCATGGCTTTGGGTCACTCACCTTATATGAGATGGGACAGCCAACTCCATCCCATAACCTCCATAGTCGCCTCTTACGACACGCGTGGAAGACAAACAGTGTTGCCATTTTTTGCCCCCCCCCTCTCGAGTATCGGCAACACACGGGCAGTTCTCTGTTGATTGACAGATATTCTTCTAGTCCCACAGTAACGTTTATTTTTGGCACCACCACATCTCATCTTGAAAAAGGTCACAGTTGGACCGAAACGTAGAAAATTGTCCTTGTTCTATTTTTTATTGTTAGCTATTATTTTTTTACTAATGATATTTTTTAGTAACAATTTTACTTCATTTTTGTATTTTACATCTCAAGCACAGTTCCTTCATTCTGGACATGGAAAATTAATAGCCACCCTCATCAGTTTCATTTGTCTGTGGTGTTTCTCTTAAGGAGTATAAAGTGTAAGCCTTATGTAGTGTTCTACCACACTACACGGTAGAAGTGCACGCCAGCCGATCTTCTCTCTCATTCCTTTGAATACCCACATGACCAGGAACGAGACTTAATGCGATACAGTCCAACTTTGACCTCTCAACTTCGTGCATCAAGCAACTGTTCACGAACACAACTCAAAACAATTATAAGATCTTAGGTTTAAACCATAATTAGACTGACTTTCTGTCTTTAGAGGTACAACAATAATCCTTCATGCACACGTCGTAGTATGGCAGTGTTTAATTGTGATAAAGTCTTGGAGTATTGCCTTCTTTGTTACAGCAGTGTTTTGTTGAAAATTATAACAAATATGTAGCGACAGCCAGAGTTCTCATATATATATATATAAAACCTGTTTATTGCTTCATCACAACGGTCAAGTTACAACATCCAGGGTTACAACATCCAGGGTTACGACATCCAGGGTTACAACATCCAGGGTTACGACATCAATAATTCAGTGTACATCATCTTAGAAAATATTAAACATCTCCAAGTTCACAAGCTTTCTTGGAGACTTAATCCATCTCTTGAGTGGGAGATTTTCAAGCTCTCCTAAAACTTCCTAACTACAACTTTGAAACTAAACTTTATTAACTATAACTTCTAACTAGACTTCCTAGCTCCGGTCTCATCCTGAACCCCGAACCTCGTCCTTCGTCTTAGTCCGAACTTCCCTGAAAATGCAGAGTTCCTCAGTATTTGAGAAAAACTTCTGACCAACCAAAATGTTTCCCTCGGACATTATGACATCCGTTTTGAAGTCCCGCCCTTTTAATTTAAATGAAGACAGCAAGTTACGTACATGAAAACAATTCTCCCCAGTCAATTTTTTCGTCGGCGATCGCACATCCCAGACATTTAATTTGCAACTCTTTTGTTCAAGCTACTGGCATGCATCGTTCCCAACAAAGGTGAGAGACACGCCTCTATACTTTACCACTTTGTTTACACGTTAAATAGTCAAGGCGAACAATATCTTTTATCTGGTATGTCAATACCTGACCGAATTAGTTTCTCTACACTGGCGGAGACGAATAATGCCCATTAAAACAGCTAAAACAGCCAGTTAAGTAGACTTATTCTGCCGGCAAGCAGCTAAAACAGCCAGTAAAATAAACCTATTCTGCCGGCAACCAGCTAAAACAGCCAGTTAGACAGACATATTCTGCCGGCAACCAGCTAAAACAGCCAGTTAAACAGACATATTCTGCCGGCAACCAGCTAAAACAGCCAGTTAAACAGACATATTCTGCCGGAAAGGAAACTTTAGGAACCTCTACTCTCATCACTCTCTCCTTTCTATGACACGTCATATCTTCTTTCTATGACATGCCACTTCTTCTTTCTATGACATGTCACATCTTCTCCTTTACATGTTTGCATGCTTTTTTTGTGTGATTTTTTTCCATGGAGCGTGCAGCACTTTAGGTTACAGTTTGATTTGCATCATATAGGCATAACACATCCAATTTCGTAATGCTATAATTCAGATGAGTTTCCCTAGCTTATGACAGACAACCTTATCTGTCGCTAGTCGACGAGTGTCTATCAACCGTACGTCACAACGGTTTATCATCCACTGAGCACTTGAAATTACATGCCAAAACTGACACACCGCTGTTTTCAGTATATAAACAATTATCAGATTTCTACCGGTTAACGAATACCAGATAAACTAATTTCCGTTGTAGCAGAAATTAGCGCCTTGAAACTTGCAAAACTTTCTATTCCTTTCTTCACCAGACCCTTCCCCGTGGCAGTATTTTTTTTATCTATTGAGATAAACATCTTGCTTGCTTACTCCAGAACCATAACGTTGGCAATTTCACCAAAATGGCATACTGTTGTGGAGAATTAGCCAGGACACCTTGATGTATAGTTAATATTTACCACGAGTCCATTAATTACAGGACAGTAGATATGTCCTCTGTAAAAAAAAAAAGGGGGGGGGGGGGAGTAGGGTAACCATTATACAAAAGTCTTTCAACCATTTCCGTGCACAATTATTTTTTTTCAGGTCACCTTTTTGGGGAAAATGTGTGCTGTTAAAGGTGGTGGGGGTGGGGGGGTAGTAGTAATACTTAACCAGATTTTTTACTAAATACCTAGTACTAAATACCTAGTACCCCCGCCAAAGACGGATGTGTCGGGCCATTGGCGCAAATAAAACGGCGATACAACGCATTTCCATTCTCTGGACTACATCCTGCTGGAAATCTAGTAGGACCATGGTCCTGCTACAAAGGAGATCCAGCGGGAGTTTGAGAATGAACAGAAGATGAAATACCTAGTACTAAATACCTAGTACTAAATTCATTCATTTTCCCTTTGCGCTGAAGTTATCGCATAGGGCAGATCTCTCCAATTCTGTCTGTTCAAAGCTATTCTGTGCAGTTCTTGAATAGTATGAATATTGACTGTTTTACTTTCTCTAAGTATTGTTCTTCTGAGTGTTTCTTTTGGTCTACCCCTTGCTCTTTTGCCTGTAGGTATCCATTCAAGAGATTGGTGGTGTATTCTGTTGGTGTCTGCAAGTAGGACATACCCGATGTAGGACCAACGGCGTTTTCTGATAACATCTGTGATGAAATTTTGATGTGTCTCTTCGCTGATTTTATCATTCGATTTGAATTCACCCCAATGGGTGTTAGTTATCCTACGAAGACATTTGTTCTCCAAACTCAGTAATTTCTTTTCTGAAGATAAAGAGCTTTTCCAGCTCTCACATCCATATGATAGCACCGGAATAACGCAGGAATTAAATAAACGCATTTTCGTGAATGTGCTGAGTGATTTTGACTTCCAGATATCAGACAGTCTGTTAAATGCACTTGATGCTAGGGCAATGCGAGTTGTAATTTCTGGCATGACATCACCGTCGAGTGTTAATTTGCTTCCTAGATTAGAGAATTTCTGTACTTTTTCAAGTTGTTGTCCATTTAAAGTAATTTCGTTAGGTGAATTGGTGAAGTCCATAATTTTTGTTTTTGCTGAATTGATTTGGAGACCTATTTGTCCTGCAATAAGTTTTAATCTATCAGTTTTTGTTTGTGCAGCTTGATGGTTTTCACTCAATAGTGCAAGATCATCGGCACTAAATACCTAGTACTAAATACCTAGTTCTAAATACCTAGTACTAAATACCTAGTACTAAATACCTAGTACTAAATACCTAGTACTAAATACCTAGTACTAAATACCTAGTACTAAATTTCTAGAGCTAAATTTCTAGTGCTAAAGTTCTAGTGCTAAATTCATAGCGCTAAATTCCTAGTGCTAAATAATTTCTAGCACTAAATAATTCCTAGTGCTAAATAATTCCTAGCGCTAATTCCTAGCACTAAATTGTTAACCCTAAATTCTTAACACTAAATTCCTAACACTGAATTCCTAACACTAAATTCCTAACACTGAATTCCTAACACTAAATTCCTAGCACTAAATTCCTAACACGGAATTCCTAACACTGAATTCCTAACACTGAATTCCTAGTAGTAAATTTCTAGTACTATAAGTTATTTTCGATTGTCCTAATGAGGATGGAGGTTTCAATTCCCCCACCCCTCCCCAATCTGCGGGCTTAATATTTGCGTGTTATTTTCCTTCGTTTTCAAGTTCCTAACTAGTAGGAAACTGTCAGGAGAACGTAATGGGCTGTATCATGGTTTACGGATTGACTGCGAAATGTGACTTCTGCATAATATGGTTAATTAGACATCATTCTGCCGAATAAGGATGTGTCGGGCCATCGGAGCAAATAAACCGGCGGCACAGCACATTTCCATTCTCTGGACTACATCCTACTGGAAATCTAGTAGACCCTTTGTCCTGCTGCAAGAGATCCAGCGGGAATTTGAGAATGGAAGCTGAAGACCTTCTGTATCAGTGATTCTCAGCATGGATAATATGCCCCCCCCCCCCTCACACCACAGAAGATACCACATAAAATGAATTAGGAAGCCAAAGACCAGCCAAGGGAGGCCACCGGAAGATGCTTTTTTGAATTATATATAAGGAAATATGTAATGAAATATGTAATACGATATATAATTATATATATAATTATATATATATATATATATATATATATATATATATATATATATATATATATATATATATATATATATATATATATATATATATATATATATATATATATATAAAGTCACATATTCTTTCTAGAACATTGTCTTCGTCGTGGATACTCTGAACGCCTTTCTGTCCCGGGCAAGCAGGCCTGCATTGGCTCTTCTTCTCTTGCCTGCCACTCTTCTCTCCAGAATCAGCCTTTCGATACCATCATGTCGCTTTAAGCGTCTAAAATACCGTAGCTTCCTTGGTATTTAGAAGCCAGCCGTAATGTAGTTTCAGTAATTTAACTATAATTATATACAGGGTGGCCCAAAAGTAGGTTTACAGTTATTAAACTCCCTTTTATATGGTTGAAGTTGCTCGTTGTACTGTTAATGGTTAATAGTTGAACTGTAAATGGAGAGAACAACCTGGACACGCTTCCTGAAGTAGTAGTGTCACCACTCAAAACTAAATCTAACTTTGACGAACTTTTCTTTCAGCAGGATGGTGCACCACAACATTATGCGTCTGCAGTAAGAGACTACCTTAACCAAGTTTTTCCTCAGCGTTGGTTCGGAAGAAGGGGTATCATCGAATGGCCACCACGTTCACCTGACCTGACACCTATGGATTTCTTTTTTTTGGGGGGGGGGGGGTGTTGTTACGAACAAGATTTATGAGAAGAAACCCCAAACAATGAATGATTTAAAAGATGACATCTCGCATTCACAGAAATTGATGAAGATCGGAAGTTGTGCCGCACTGTGTGTCAAAGTGTCCTGGAAAGATTTGAAGAGTGTTGCAATGTTGAATGAGGACATTTTGAGCATCTGAGACATTACATTGTTTATGTTTACGTTCACAGGTATAACGAATTTCTCGCCGTTCTAGTGTCGAATTTTCAAATAGTATACCTGATAACTGTAAACCTACTTTTGGGCAACCCTGTATATATAAGAAATATATAATGAGATGTATAATCAGATGTATAATGAGGCACAGAGAAAGTCAATTAACTTTGTATAGTCGCCAATCAATACACGGAGGGAAAATTATTCCAAAAGACAGTTATGGTCCAAAAAGGATAAGAACCATTGTTCTAGGTGAATAATGTCACGTGACTCTTACGCATGCGTACGAAGTGACTCAAAAATAATTCACCGAAAATGTGCAGCAGGAGTTGTCCGCTATCAATTGGGGAAGTTATTAGCGCAATCTACATCAGGAAAGATTGCTATCATATTCTGACCAAGGGCGAGAAAAAAACCCCAGAAAACCCAAATAAAACCCAAACAAAAACGGCGATACAATGCATTTAAGTTTCCTGGATTTTATCCTGTTAGAAATCTGGCAAGTCTATTGTCATGCTACATGCGATATCCGAGGAGAGGTATTGGAGGAGCGGACGTTAACAAACAACAACAATTATTCATATTAATTGATAATATGTACTCACTGCACACAACTGATATACAACAGGTAGATTTTATATTCACTGCCACGACACACGGGTGTTGTGGGTAATGAACGAGTTGATCAGTTGGAGAGTATGACTACAGTAATATGAAAAATATATTAATGGTGTGTCCATACATAACGTCAACATTGTTCTGCTAACTTTTTACCCGCTTTCACCCCCACCCCCCACACATATTAACAAAAATTCAAAATTCAGGAACCCCACACCCTCTGCTTAATTATATCCTAAAATCGCCAATTTCCCCCTCCACCCCAACCCACACCAAAATTATTTTTTTTTCCAGAAAAAGTATGAAAAAACTGAATTGTTGGAAAGATTCTTCGAAAAATTGTTCTAATTAAAACAATTTCATTTGTATATGAACAAAATTAGTTGAAGTCAACTTTTGTCACTCCTACGCTCTCCCCCCCCCCTCCTCCCTTGTCAAGAATTGCAAAACTTTTTCCGATCCTTCCTCACTTCCTAAAATTTGATTCAATTTATAGACAGCCTCAATGGATCATACGTAGTCGATGACGTAACTAATGCACTGAGGACCTTGCTAAATAAAATAAAAATATTATGAAATATGAGTCATGAAATGCTTTATCAGAAACAACAGGCTTCTGTCCGTCTCGACGAAGAAACATCTGACTGGTTTGAGATCTTAAAACCACACTTGTTCAACATTTCTGCAGAAAACATCACGCGAAATGTAGGAGAAGACCCACGTTATGAACAGTTTTCAACCCCTTAATATTGAAGGACATGAAATCCCAGAAATTTGGTATGCAGATGACACTACACTAATATCACGAAGCCCCACAGGTTTATAAATAAATTATTATGTCAGTCAAGCATCATAGTGAGACACAAAATCTTTTCCTCAATGTAAAAAAGACAAATATAATACATGTGAGTAGAGATGAAATTACACCTGCAATTCTTCTTCCTCTTCTGCGTTCGTTCTCAAACTCCTGCAGATTAGCAGGATGTAGTCCGTAGAACGGCTTCATCATGACACATCCGACTTCAGCATGGCTTTGGGTTACTGACCCTATATGGGAATGGACAGCCAACTCCATCCCATAACCTCCTTAGTCGCCTTTTACGACATGCGTGGAAGGTAAATAGTGTTGCCATTCTTTGCTCCCCTTTCGGGCCCCGTCAACACACGGGCGAACACCTAAAATAGTCATTGACAAAGACCAACTAGAAAATGTAAACAAGTTTGAATATCTAGGATCGACCATAAACACCACAAGAGATTGCTCGGCAGAAATAAGAAAGATCTTAACGATGGCACTACAAAAACATCACAGAAAAAAATCTATAGCAAGGAGCAAACAAGAAAAACATAGTTACAACTACTAATAAACTACATCTTACCAGTGGCAACATACAGTTGTGGAATGTGGGCAATGACATCGACAATAAAAAATAAATTATCTGCATAAGAAATAAAATGCTATAGAAAGGTCCTAAAATATCACGGGCTGAAAAAAAAACGAACGCATATGTCTGCAAATATCTGAACAGTTTAAAGACGACTGGCTCCTCAAAAACTATCAAAATACGCAAACATACATATTTCTGACATATACAGAGACACAATGGTTTGGAAAGATTAATCATGGAGGGGAAAGTTCCAGGTAAGAGAAGAAGAGACAGACCATGACTATGATGGACACATGACACCGAAGACATTCTCAACATGACACTGGAAGAACCTGGACAGTGAGAACCTTATATTGGAAATATAAGGCTTACAGAGTGGCAGTGAGGACAACATTCTGCAAAGGACACTTCACACAGAGAGAGAGAGAGAGAGAGAGAGAGAGAGAGAAATCATGGTCACTCTCACATTGCAGTAGAGTTAAGGGAAGATTGGAACGATATGGAAAGATAACCATAACAGACACACAAAGAGACTGATAAATCAACATCGAACTGATACTGTGAGCTACTATATCCTGATATGTCTATGAAGACGAAAAACGGATCACTTAGAGACTTGTGCAGTGTTCACATTGCCTCACATTGCAGCCACTACGAAGACGAAAAACGGATCACTTTGAGACTTGTGCCGTGTTCACATTGCCTCACATTGCAGCCACTATGAAGACGAGAAACGGATCACTTAGAGACTTGTGCGGTGTTCACTGATGATCATTTGCACTCACAACTCAAGACCGTCTGATACAGGGGTCGGGAACCTTTTTGTCTGAGAGAGCCATGGACACCACATATTTTGAAATGTAATTATGTGAGGGCCATACATTACGTTTAAAACTACAAATTCAAGTAAATGTGTGCATTCTGTGTAATTTCAACACTAAAAGTACAATAATTATGTTTCTGAAATCTTTTTAATAACATTGTTATGTTGTTGCTAATCAATAATGAGTATTTCTTACCATTAATGTGACTTCTGGTGCTGAGCTGCAGTAGACTTTAGCTCATTTGTAGAATGAACAATTGATATGCAATTAATATGTAGATCAAAGGAGTCTAAAGAAATATTTTTTTTTTAAATCGAACATTTATCTGCGAGCCAGGTGATGCCATCATTAGAGCCACATCTGGCTCGCGAGCCATTAGTTCCCGATCCCTGGTCTAATAGATTAAGCAGTCAATCAAACTTCAAATCTTCCTTAGAACCTTTTTATTGAATGGATGACATGCCACAGTGTTGCTATTATTTACTCCTCTTTCTGACCCCGCCAATACAAGGGTTTTTGATTACATTGGTCCCCTTAAACATTAGACAATGCAACACAATAAGAATCGTCTGTAGATTTGTCTCCTAGCAACCAATATTTTTAGACACATACCGTCACTGACTTCAAAAATGAAGATTCCATACTACGAACGATAACAATCTATTTATACCCGTACTATTCTGAATTATAAACACAGGCAGTATCAGAATAATCTGTGATGTCTGAGAACTTGTCTGCATAAGAGGAAACATGTAGGCATATCAGACATGAAAGGGAAAAAAACAAGAAGTAACACGCTAAAATTAGAATTACAGGACTGTGAGGTCACAGCGATGATTTTACGTAAAATTTAAATAGCATTTATAATTGTGTAGATTTCTTCAGAATAAATTTACAGCGAAAACGTATTGTAGATCTTTTAGAATTTTAAAAAATAGATATTCGGATTAAGATAACATTGTAACTGTATATATTTTTAAAAAATAGATTGTTAGGAAAAAGCCATTGTAAGTGTTTAATATTTTTTTAGAGACTTGGAGTAATATAGCGATGCAGGTTGTGTAGATTTGGAGTAATATATCGATGCAGGTTGTGTAGATTTGGAGTAATATATCAATGCAGGTTGTGTAGATTTGGAGTAATATATCAATGCAGGTTGTGTAGATTTGGAGTAATATATCAATGCAGGTTGTGTAGATTTGGAGTAATATATCAATGCAGGTTGTGTAGATTTGGAGTAATATATCAATGCAGGTTGTGTAGATTTGGAGTAATATATCAATGCAGGTTGTGTAGATTTGGAGTAATATAGCAATGGAGAGGTTGTGTAGACTTTAAAAATCATTTAGAGAAAACTAACAGTTTCGATTTATTAGATACTTCTTCGTCAGGGTTCATTCTCAAACTCCCGCTGGATGTCTCTTGTGCCAGGAGATTATCAAACTTCAAGTGGATCTCTCTTGTACCGGGACATTTTCAAACTCCAAGTGGATCTCTCTTGTACCAGGACATTTTCAAACTCCCACTGGATCTCTCTTGTACCAGGACATTTTCAAACTCCCAGGGGATCTCTCTTGCAGCAGGACATTCTCAAACTCCCGCTGGATCTCTTGTAGCAGGACAATATTCCTACTAGATTTCCATCAGGGGTAAGTCCAGAGAATGGAAATGCGTTTTATTTGCCCCAATGCCATGACACATCCGTCTTCAGCGAATATTAGATTAAATACATTTGGAGCACATAATACCCCGCCAATATAAAGCATATGCGGTACTCATTACGACACAGAAATACGTGTCTTCAAGACACAACGAAGGGAAGTAACCCCTTTAATATTAATACAACAATATTGTGTTATAGTCCGTTCAGAATCGTTTGCCGAGATGTTATGATTTATAATTCAAAAAGTTCTTGATGATTTCACATGAATTTTGGCATACGTTGTTAAAATGTCCATGTCGCGAAAACATATGTGTTACTTGATGTCTAGCTGTAACGGTTATTTGAAAGCGGCGAATTCTTTTGATGTTTGCCCATGTAAATATTATTTCGACCATAAACAAAATATTTTACAGTAATCTAGTGCAATGATGACCCATAGGCGTGTCCACAAAATTTTACATGGTGGCAGGTGTAAAAAAAATTTAAAATATATCTTTTGTTCGTAGAGTCAATTTGATATTGTTCTATGCTCTTGGTGTGAGTTTCACAAATGTTGTCGCTGCCTTTGAAATAAGTACATATATTTCTTCATGTAAGGAAATTTTGTCTGTAATAGTTGATCCAAGATATCTGAACTTCTGTATTGAATCAAGCGGGCTAATTTTTATAAGTAATGGTTGATGGTTTGCTTATAACATTTTTTTGAATTGCTTGGGTGGTATTGAGCAATGAAATGTTTTACAAATCAACTTGTAAATTTTGCAAATCAAACTTTTTTTAGTGTAGACTTAATCAGAGTAATGATCATTCATAATCAGACGAGTCAAATAGGTCGATTACTGTTTTCGGCTGAACAAACAACAAACCTTCCTTTTTCCAATATTCCTCTTCTTGGCGTAACACATGATCCTCACATTTCACCCAGTAGTCTTTATGTATATTTGATAGAGCCTGATTTGTAAGAGTCTCAATTTCACATAATTTGAAAGTTGTATTTGTAGATGCTACGTGTCCTTTAACTTTTGCCCAAATTAGCTCTATAGGATTTAAGTGTGCATGATATGGAGGTAGTCTCAAACATCTATGACCATGTTCTTCAATTAACTTGTCTATTTTAAATATCTTTGTTCGTTGTGTCTGTTTTACAAGGTTAAGCAATTCGGGTTTCAAGTACCTGTCGGTAAATGGTATGTGTTCTTTTATGAGCCACGTTTTGATTGCATCTTTTGTACTTGATGATGTTGGGATTCTATCTTCTACGTTCACTACGTTATGGTATGAAGCATTGTCCATTATCAGACAAGAAGGTCTATCTAATATTGGAAGAATACTTTTTTCGATCCAGTCTTCGAATATGTGCCCATTCATTTCGGAGTGGTAGTCTCTATTGTCAATGGATTTTGAAATGAAAATTAGATGAGCATTCTGCAACAACCCATTATGTCTGCTACCTGCATGTGCAACTATCAAACGTTGCCCTTTACTACTTGGTACTGATCTTTTAATACTTCCATCTGCTAACTGCCATTCCTTTTCATTTGTATGATGAGCGTTGATCCAAGTTTCATCTAAATACACAATATCATAACCATTCTCGCGCATTCCCTTCACGTAAATACTTGCTTCTAAGAGCTACCAGATGTGGCTTTTCACAAATAATGTTTTTTCCACCAGCATACTTTCTAAAGGTGAAGCCTGCATTTCTTACAGTTTTCCATAATAAAGTTTTTGATATTTCAATGTCGTTATTAGTTTTCAGCCAAATCTTCAACTTTCTAAGTGTCACTTCTTCGTTTTTATCAAACATTCTACATATTTCTCTTTTTACTAGGTCCTTATCGAAACTGTCTATCTTTTCTTTCCTTCCTTGCTTTCGTGAATTTGTTGGCAATAAATATCCGCTTGCTTCCACTATTCGATCAAATGAACGTTTACACAAACCTAAAATATGCATTGTTCTCTTCTCAGGATTTGATAAAGAACAATAAAGATGTCCCTTTTTACGCTCTCTGCAGAAGTATTGATAAATCTTTATAGCAATGTTATGCTCAGTAAAATATTTCGCTTTCAGATTCATTCTCACATAGACTTGCAGAAGGTAATATGCTTAGTGCCGCCTACATTCTGTAAATATTGAGACGTGCCTCTGACTTGTGACTTGAAATCGAGTCAATATCCGTTTTTGATTTCACATAATTCTAAGTTCAGGAAAAATAATATTTGGTGCTAAACGGGAATTTCCATATGTAACATTGCTTTATACAAATGTACAGTGGAAACAACTACTTTTAGAACGGTGCACATTCTACCGTGAGGGTCATGCCTTTATATTTAATAATCAGATGTGAGATGTAAGCATCTACATAATCCAGCGGTTGTTTATAATTTAGATTAACTTTTTTTTAATATAGGTTAAATAAGGTATCTTTGATACTGGATCACATTTCTTTGATAAAAAAATATTTCTATAGCGACATTATTATTCTAAACCTAACTTCAAATGATCAATCCAAATGAACAATACGTTTTTGATAAAAATAATTTAACATCTCGGCAAACGATTCTGAACGGACTATAGTACAGGGTGTCCATTTAGTGACATGGGACTGATTTGAATTGAAGTAAAACGCAACGCCATTATTTACGTCATGGTTCGAACTACATTTAACTGTACTTCAGAATATCACTGCTATATGTAGATGTTTCAGTATTTGATCTCATTCCTCTAACTCAGGGATCGGGAACCCATGGTTTGCGAGCCAGATGTGGCTTTATTGATGGCTGCATCTGGCTCGCAGACAAATGTTCGATTATAAAAAATGTATTTCTTAAGACTCCTTTGATCTATATATTAATTGCATATCAATATTTCATTCTATAAATGAGCTAACGTCTACTGCAGCTCAGCATCAGAAGTCCCATTAATGGTAAAAAAAATACTCATTATTGATTAGCAACATCATAACAATGTTATTAAAAAGAATTCAGAGACATAATTATTGTACTTTTAGTGTTGAAATTACACAAAATGCACACATTTACATGAATTTTTAGTTTTAAACATAATGTATGGCTCTCACAGAATTATTTTTCAAAATATGTGGTGTCCATGGCTCTCTCAGACAAAAATGTTACCAATCCCTGCTCTAACTAAACAGCGGCGGATATTCCCAACACCTTTTGTGAATAGAGCTGTAATGTGAAAAACTACCCACAATAAGACTCACAATAGCAGTATATGTGGCAGGCGGGGAATACAAAAATTTGAACAGCAATATTTTCGCAACGTAGTTATTAATTTGACACCCTATATTCTTCTTCTTCTTCAGCGTTCATTCTCAAACTCCCACTGGATATCTCTTGTAGCAGGACAATGTTCCTACTAGATTTCCAGCAGGATGTAGTCCAGAGAATGGAAATGTGTTGTGTCGTCGTTTTATTTGCACCAATGGCCCGACAAATCCGTCTTCGGCGGAACACCCTATATAATATACATTCCAAAACAAGAAAGCAAACCGTACAATAAAAAGAGAATTATCTACGAGGAATTAAGAGCAATTAACGAATTCCTACTTGCTGTTGATCAATGCCGTATCTACGAAGGGAACAGCAGTTATAAAAGTATGTTAATGCCCTCACGACAACATACGCCAAGTATAATATGAAAATAAATACGCAGAAAACAGAAGTAATGAAAATCAGCAAATCACCAAATCCAGTGAACATAACAATAAACAAAAGTAAAGTGAAACATACCTCTGAATTTATATGCATGGAAAGTATAATCACAGACAACGGAAAATTAGAAAGAGATTGAGACAAGATGCCAGAAAGCAAACATAGTGAAATATCAGCTATCACATTACTGTACAACCCAAAGATGAAGATGGAAGTCAAGAGACAGATGATAAATAGTATTTTTATGCCAACACTCTGCTGTCACTGCCAGACATGGGCGCTGACAGAAGCCCTGCAGAGAAAACTTACAACATGTGAGATGAAATGCTTGTTAAAAGCGGCAATAGTGACCAGACTAGACAAAATGAGAAATGATGAAATCAGAAGAACAGACCTAAGAACATGCACAGAATACACCGATAAGCAACAAATAGATGATTTGGACACCTTATGAGAATGAACCATAACCAACGACCAACAAGAACATATAACATAAGAAGATCTGGATACAAGCGCAGAGGAAGACCTAGAACAAGATTGATAGATACAATCAAGACAACGCTGAACAAATACGGATTCAACGCAGTCAATGCGACACATTTGGTGTTTGATAGACAACTAAAACTCTCAGGCGCAACCACTACGCTTAACGGCAAGTGTGGATATTCAGACCATCATCCACCTGGGGGTAGACAATAGACAACAATATTAATAACAGATCTCACTAAACGAACTACTATTTGCAGATGATCACAGTGTAGTATACGAAAGATGAATTACATCGACATACAAGCCCTGCTCCGTAGCCTGCTCAAAAATGACCCTTAACAAAGACATTAGCGAAACAAATCAAAGCGTGTGAAATGAGATGTTTGTGGAAAGATATACACGAGGAGGCCAAAAACCACGAGAAGAGACCAACGGGGAAATGAAGATGCTTGGAGAGGAATAAACACCATCTCATGTCAAGACTATATCGAGAGACTGATATCCGGGAGGTTTGGCACGCTCATTCGAAATGAATATACACAGCCAGCCCTTCGTGCACACAACGGTAGAAGATTCATTTATAAGCACGAAAAGACAAAAAAACTAGGTGGGTGGAGACAATCAAAGGAACCTTAAAGAGAAACAGGTTGACTATGGCCAATGCGATCCAAAATGACCAAAGATAACTCCAACTTCCCCTCACGACGCTTAATGGCACTGGTACAACAGGGAAACAACAACGATCTTGATAAATAATACTGGAGGTAGAGTGCTGTGGAGAGTCATATCGCCTACGCCAGCAGGCCTGGCACCTGATATATATATATATATATATATATATATGTATATATATACCTATGTATACCTGAACATATATATCGATAGATAAACAAAAATATTATACCTCGGAGGTTGTGATTCACTGAAACGCAGTCAATTAATTTTGATGGTAAAAATATCGGATATAACCAAATTTGATTAACGTCCACAGCTGAAAAGAGCGGGCCTCACCATAGGGGTACACATTAAATGACCAAATTCTAAATTCAAAAATGACTAAATTCTATACTAATGACTAAATTATATACTAATGATTAAATTTTGTACTAATGACTAAATTCTATACTAATGATGCCTTTGGAGGAATACAGTGTAAGCCCCCTAGTTTAAATTCACTAAGCATATATGCACGTGGCTTTAACGTTTCAAGAAGACCTGGTGCCCATTTTTAAGATTGAATCGACTTATAAGCAGTTGTTATTCTAACGCGTGGATACGTCGGTTGAAAATGTAAGTGGCGTGGCCAAAGACAGAGAAGGGTTCAAAGAGTTCAATAGGAAGACATCGTCCTGGAGAGAATATGTCACTGGCCACACCATTCTTTAAATTAACTCGACAATGAAATCGGACCTCCACACCCCCCCCCCCCACTCCCATGAAAAGAAAGCTAGTGGATTACTGAGCTACTGTAACTAGTTGGCAGACTATATATATAACTGTTATACGCTGGTGAAACATGGCCTGATTAAAGACAACATGTGAGGAAACAATCACTTTCACACACTTGCCTCAGAAAGGTTATGAACATCAGATGGCTAGACAAGATTCCGGATATTACTGTCCTTGACAGATCTGGTAACATTGACACTATTCTGATGGTGACACAGATTCGATGGGCAGGTATGACAGATCATGGCTCACCAAAAACACTTCTCTATGGTGGCAGACGGCAGGTGGCATACGGTCTAAAATTGGTCAAAAGAAGCGCCACAAGGTCATGCTAAATAGCTCACTCCCGCCGAAGTCGAATGTATTGGGCCATTGATGCAAATAAAACGGCAACACAACGCATTTCCATTCTCTGGACGACATCCAACTGGAAATCTTGTAGGACCATTGTCCTGTTACAAGAGAAATCCAGTGGGAGTTTGAGAATGTACGCTGAAGAAGAAGAAGAAAATACCTCTCTGAGAATCTTTTAAATAAACCAAGATACACGGGAAGATACTGCAGGACACTGGCTTCGCATATGAGTGGTCTTGGGTTCATTCCCCAGTTGAGGCGGAAATGTTTTCAGATCGCAACGGCTCCCAGGTCGACCCAGCCTTAAATGGGTACCGGATTAATCAGGGAAGTAAAGACTGCGAGGGAGAGGAGATGGCTACCGCCCTCATTTGCAGAGCCTGTGAAATGTGAGATCGCTAACATCTCACACCCCTACGGCATTAATAAATGCTATGGGTTACTTTACTTTTACTGCAGGAAATAGTGTTATACAGTCAAAATAGGCGCAACATCTTATGAAATGAGGAGAAAAGCAGCATCTCAACAGCAGAGAGTAGCTGGAATGTCACCGATAAATAAAAGAACCATCTACAGTGGCTATCTCATGTCCGAATCGTTGAAGGACATTTGCGGCCAGAATAGGGCTTATTCGTTATCAACAAACTCATAGTCAAGGACATAACTCTAACTGAATTTCCAAAGGGGATGTAACAAATGGTCATCATCATCATCATCATGTGAGGGACAAGTAACAGTTGGCAAAATGTATATCCACAGTAGGGCCTGAACGAATACACTAATAGTATTGTCAGTACAATGTATACATCGCCTTTAGGAAAACAAATCAAACTCTACCGAATAATGTGAGAATGGCTACCAACCACTCTGCCAACAAGCCGACAAATGTTTAACTAATATTCGAGACATAAAACACACTATAAAAGATAACAGAAGTAGCGACGAATGGAGCATTGAATGACTCATTGAAAAAAATGCATCGCTTGATATTAATGATATCTATATGGGTCAATGTAAGGTCAAGGACAGTATAAGTGGAAACAATAAAAGTACGCGTGGGAACAGGTTTGTATTGTTATAACCCGTTCGTGGGTCGTCAGAGGAATTCAGAATGGGAAGCAATGGTAATATCGTGTAGACTGGATCATGGCCACTAACTATATAAGATCTACTAATTAACGAGAAATAAAGCCTTCTTAATAATTCATTTGACTATTCTCGTGATTTTAATTGGTCACTATAATTTTTATAATAATTAATGAACTATTATTTTCTGATGATCAAAGTTTAATATACAAAGATGAGGAAACTTTGCAAAAGCACATCAATGCATTCCTGTTAGCATGTCAAAAGTACAACATGACAATTAATGTATAAACAACAGAAGTTATGAAAATTAGCAAGTCTTCAACACCAATGAATATAACAATAGATAACACTAAAGGGAAACAAGCAAAAGAATTTAAATATCTAGACAGCATTTTTTTCCGAAGATGGAAGACTAGACAGAGAAATAGAATCAAGGTGCCAGAAAGCAAACACAGTGACTTACCAACTTTCACCATTAGTTCTTCATCCAAAGATCAAGATGGAAATTAAAAAACAAATAATATCTACGATTTTTATACCAATACTGTTCTACCAATGTCAAACATGGTCTTTAACAGCTTCGCAGCAAAGAAATATCGTTACATGTGAAATGAAGTGTCTGAGAAAAGCAGCAATGGTTACCAAACTAGATAAAATAAGAAATGAAGAAAGTAGGAAAAGAGTTGGTATAATTTCATGTATTGACAATATTGAGAGATAGCAAGTAAAATGGTTCGGTCACCTTATGAGAATGAAGCCAAACCACATACCAATAAGAGCATATAATACAAGAATATCCGGGCGTAAAGCCAAAGGCAGACCAAGAAAATGGTGGATAGAAAACATCAAGATAACCTTGAACAAACACGGACTAAATGCAACCTCGGCGACACATCTGGCCTTGGAACGACAGCTTAAGCTCCCACCTTACGCTTAACGGCAAGTGTGAATGCGATCAACAATCATTTACCTGGGGAAAGACAACATACTATAATATTACTTCAAGTGACAGCCAATTAACATCAAGGGAATAACCAAATGATATTTTTTTTAAAAAAGAAGAAGAATTGATCGTCCTATTAGTCAATATGTCATACTTAAGTTGACTGCCATGAATGAATCACTGGGAAATAATCTGATATACCGTCTGGGTTAGGAATATTTGGGCCACAACGACAGCTTCAGTAACATCTGCGGAGTGTTAGTTACATGATCTCCTCACTACCCGGAACGTTGTAGATACTGCTCGTCTACCGCTGGATGTGTGTGATATACAATGCATGCAGCAAGAGGCTACTAAGATGCGTTGTACTTGCGGTTGGCTGCTCAGTCCCGTTACAAAAAATGTTAACATGATCAAAAAAGTATAATCTTCTTCTGTGTTCGCTCTCAAACTCCTGCAGAATAGCGGGTTGTAGCCCTGAGAACAGAATACATTGCGTCATAGTTTACAGTTCGGTTGCGATATTTGCGACTTTTGGCCGGACACATCCGACTTCATCATGGCTTCTGAGTCACAGTCACCCTCTATGGGATGGGATAGATAATTCAACCCCAAATCCTCCTTAGTCGACTCTTACGACATACATGATAGATAGCAGTGTCGATATTCTTTGCTTCCCTTTCAGACCCCGGCAACACGGGAGAATGTCCTGGTGAAATCGAATGTGTCAAGCTGGCAAACAATGATGTCTCAGCAACATCGTAAACCCTCCCATTTTGTTTTCCGAAAAATTTTATCGGCAGGAGTTTGAGAATGCTTGTAGAGGTCCTACAATTTGTACCTGCTCTATCTTTCTAATATCTTTTTTAATCATCATCATCATCATCAGGTGACATATTCTTTCCAGAGCGTAGTCTTTCCTTTTTATCTCTTGAATTCTCCGCGGTCTTCAGCATCCCTTTTAATGAACATGAAAAAAGTAGGATTTGTTATACCGGTGTACCATAGATTTACAGAGCTCAATGATGGTCGAGTTAACGATGGTTAGACAACATCAATATAAATAGTGGAGTCATTGGCTAAAACGCGGGTCCGACTACGACAAATAACATTTATCTTGGTCCCAGGACACGTTGGTGTTGAGGGAAACGAGCTGGCCGACAAATTAGCTAGTCTTGCCACCATAACAGATGGTCAGCATATAGACCGAACAGACATACTCATTGCTCTTCGTGAGTCCGCACGATCAGTTGATTTTGAGATAAATGAGTGTTAGTTAATATCTAGAATGCGCAAATTGGGAGTGAGGATAGGCGTGGCCCTTAGAGAATACTTAACAAAGATTTTAAAAAGAACAGTGACCCAATATATAACCGGAACAATCGGCCGTTATACCCTGAGAGATTTACTGAAGTGAAGATTTGAGCACATATTAACATGTCCGGTGTGCGAAGAGGATAATCAACATACCTAATACATAATACTTAAAGATAAACCATATTCCCAAGGTCCTGGTAGCTGGATTACCAGAACCGCGATCTCCACTATTTTTGTACCTTTAAAGCTCTGATATAGCCTAATTGTACTGGATGCGTTTAAGGATGCGTACCTTACTTTAAGATATAATTTTTATTGAATAAAATAAAAAATCAAGATAAATGTTAACAAATGAATTCAGCAACAACAAATGCGACATATCTGGCATTGAAGAGTCTGCTAAAGTTCAAACTCTTACAATTAACACAGAGCTGTAGGCGATTCATCGGTAAAGTTTACCTAAAAAAAATTGGTAACTACATCCTGTTCAGGGCGTAGCTATCAACTCAACAGTTTTTGGCTGTGATTTTCTCGGCAATTTAAATACGTTCAGTAGTTTGTCATTGCTTTCTGAGCTGTTTGGATGTATATTTGCCTTGGCGGGTTTTAAGGTCTAACACAATGAGCTTGCCTGCTATCACTGGGTTACAGCGTGCCAGCTTCTAAACCACCTCAAGTCATTAAGAAAGTCCGTATTGTGATTTCACGTTTGATTTCTCCAGTCGACTCGACTGTAAATGAGTACCTGACACATGAGAGGTAAAGACAGCAAGGTAGAGACCTAGCCAGCCTACCTAACAGTTGCTGCGGCTTAGTACAACTAATGAAAGTTTTCTTCCTCCCCGACGGCAGGTTGCTGCCACGTGACATACCGTTACCTTACAGGTAATGCCTGCGTTTTCATACGGCTTTTTAGTGACATTTATTAGGTAAACCATTAAAGGGGGGGGGGGGGGTGGAGTGGTTTTACCCTTCTATTTGGTTTGCTTTCCAGTACTGTTACCTTCCAAGTACTGTTACTTTCCCGGCACTGTTACCTTCCCGACACTGTTACCTTTCCAGTACTGTTACCTTCCCGGTAATGTTACCTTCCCGGTATTGTTACCTTCTCAGCACTGTTACCTTCCCTGTACTGTTGCCTTCCCGTTACTGTTACCTTCCCTGTACTGTTGCCTTCCCGGAATTGTTACCTCCCGACTTTCTAAGGGAAGATGTAACCTCTCCCCCCACCCCCGTTTTTAATCTACGGACTTGATTTAAGGGCGATTGTGACTCAACAGAACCAACATCCACGTAAATAAAGGCAATATATAATGTTGTTATAGTTCTGGGTTATTGTCTGGCAGGGCCGGCGCCTAATAATTGAGGGGCCCAATGCGAAACGGATTGCGCGGGGCACAGTCTGGGTAGGGAAGAGGATAGTAAAATAAATTATAATAGGAATTTATGTGCCTATGAAGTGCGGGGCCCACTGCGGTCGCATAGGTTGCAATGGCCTAAGGCCGGCCCTGTTGTCTGGTCGTCCTTGCTTTGTTTCTCTTCTGTTCCTCATCTCTGAATTGTTGGCCGGTCGTCTCTGAGTGGTTTCCCTGCTGTTCCTCGCAGTTCAATGAAGTCTGGGTAGTCTTAAGTATATCTTCAGGAGTCTGCACATCAGTCCCACATTGGAATTCGTTTGTGTGGGCCACCATCATCGTGCATAAGTAGCCATGTGTACCACAATAACATGCTACTGATGTGGGGGGGGGGTCTATCTTAAACGTGTTTGTAAATAGTGTCACATCTATTGCAGCCCACTCAGTGATCTTCTTCTTCTTCTTCTGCGTTCGTTCTCAAACTTTTGAAGATTAGCAGATGTAGTCTGGAGAACGGAATGAGTTGTCATGGTTTACATCATTGCTGCGATATCTGCGCCTTCAGCCTGACACATCCGACTTCAGCATGGCGTTGGGTCACTGACCCTATCTGGTATGGGACAGCCAACTCCATCCCATAACCTCCTTAGTCGCCTTTTACGACATGCGTGGAAGGTAAACAGTGTTGCTATTCTTTGCGGCCCCGGCAACACACGGGCGACTCAGTGATGAATACTAACCTGGTCCTCCCTGAACATTTAGTAATACACATCGGCAGACATGCAGACGAAACAGCAACAAGGAGTAACGAACAATAACACTGTGATCTAACCATCTATACCACAAGAGATAACTGAGTTGGAAAAAACCATCTCGCAAAAATTTGAAGCAAAACAATGATATACTAAATCGATTGGTGCAAATATTTCCGCTTTGCAATAACTAACATCATAGTGCACTGAAATAAAATTTACAACGAGAAACATGCGTTATACACAATAGAATACCTCTATAACGAACGCATTATTATTGAACAACACTCCTTATATAACAACAATTTTCAAAATTATCAATTTTATTTATTCTATACCGATTGTAGGAAATATAACGAATTTTTATTATTGCATACATATTTTGTCAGCCCGGACAAAGTTGTTATAACGGGATTATACTGTACAATGACGAACCCAATTCAAGGATAACATTGTCCGTTTATTGCCAGAATGGAAAACCCTGCATATTTTTTAAATGTATGAAACTGGCCTTGTATACGAAACTGGAGAGTACTACTTTGATTATTTAACTGGATGTTCCAGGTGAAAGCCAGCACTGAAGGTGGTCCACTGCTAACAGAAAAGGCAGGTAAATTGAAAGTTCGCACACCACCTGCAATCTAATGACTCTTCCAGAGCTAAACATACCCTACCCTCACAGGTTGAGGAGGAGAGGTAATGTCGATCTACTTTTTCATTACAAGATCTTTATGTTTACAATGTAGTAGTGTACATTTATTTATGAAATGTATCTAATCTAATCTAATCTAATCTAATCTAATCTAATCTAATCTAATCTAATCTAATCTAATCTAATCTAATCTAATCTAATCTAATCTAATCTAATCTAATCTAATCTAATCCAATCCAATAAAATCTATCTATCTATCTATCTATCTATCTATCTATCTATCTATCTATCTATCTATCTATCTATCTATCTATCTATCTATCTATCTATCTATCTATCTATCTATCTATCTATCTATCTATCTATCTATCTATCTATCTATCTATCTATCTATCTATCCATCCATCCATCCATCCATCCATCCATCCATCCATCCATCCATCCATCCATCCATCCATCCATCCATCCATCCATCCATCCATCCAATCTATCTAATCCATCCATCCATCCATCCATCCAATCTATCTAATCCATCCAATCTATCTAATCCATCCATCCATCCATCCAATCTATCTAATCCATCCATCCATCCATCCATCCATCCATCCATCCATCCATCCATCCATCCATCCATCTATCTATCTATCTATCTATCTATCTATCTATCTATCTATCTATCTATCTATCTATCTATCTATCTATCTTCTTCTTCAGCGTTCATTCTTAAACTCCCACTGGATTTCTCTTGTAACAGGACAATGGTCCTACAAGATTTCCAGTTGGATGTCGTCCAGAGAATGGAAATGCGTTGTGTTGCCGTTTTATTTGCGCCAATGGCCCAACACATCCGTCTTCGGAAGGATCTATCTATCTAATCTAATCTATCAAGCACCGAGCACAGTTCATAGGACAGAAACCAGAGCTCTTAAGTTGGAACGATGTGATACTACTGTGTGTCATTCTTGTATGTTGTTGAGACCCATACGCTCTTTGATGGTTGTCCTGCGAAGAGTCTCTCTTGTTCTTCCTCTGTTTTTTTTGATCATCTGGTATTCACTTTAATACTTGCAGTGGCAGTATGTTTTCATTAATTCTAAGTATAAAGGTATGTCCCATGTCAGCAACCTGTCGTCGGGTATGAAGATAACTCTTCATGTTCTAAGCCGCAGCAACTATTAGGTGGGGTGGTCAGTTCCTTTCCTTGTAGTGTTTACCTTCCCCAACTCATGCGTCAGGTACCCATTTGTAGCTGAGTCGACTGGAGGAAGGGTCGTGCCAGGCAAGAAATAAGAATAAGTGTATGTGTCAAGAAGTGGTTTCGAACCTGTCACGCTGTAACCCGGTGACAGTAAGCAAGTTCACTATTAACTAGGCTATCGCTCCCAGCAACACACATGCGAACCCTTTATAGCTTTAGCAATACAATAAAGTGTTGGATTACAATAAAGTTTTGGATTACATGTGTGTATGTCTCTCACAATTCTTTTGTCATTCTGTCTCACAGTTATTTTAAAAAACCGCGTGCATCACATACATGTTGGCTGGTGATTCATGGACGGTTCGAGTTCAAGCCTTTCATGTAATATTTCGATTTATATCAGATTTCCTCGAAGCTTAGTTGCTATTGTTATTAGTAAATCCTTCTCAGTTTACTCAGAAGTTGGACATAAGGGCAGAAGTTGGACATAAGGGTTGGACATAAGAAGTTGGACATGCGTGACAATCGAGGTATGCGCCATGCAGACCAGAGTCTCCGTTTTCTGTCCGCTTTTCTTTCTGAACGTGATTCCATAGGATTGGTCGATCAGACCACACTGTATGAGGCAGCATCATGTTTGTGTATGGAATTGTTTCTCCTAGTATTTCATATGCCAGTACATTGTCTTCAAGGCAGCTGGTGATTTGTAATCAGTTTACCCTTTTTCTTGATCAGCTAATGTTAAAGTTGCCGAGTCTCGTCTGCTTAGAGCAGCACAAAGAGGAAATGTCCTGTTGTTCTTCAGGAGCTTATTAGTCTCCACGAGAAGTAACAACATTGCTATTATTTGCTGTCTTTTCGATACGCAACAGCGCGTAGTTTCAAACAACAATATTCATTTCTACTAAATCCAGCGTAACTCCAACCTGGCATATCAAATGTCTATCTGTAAGTAAAGTCCTTAACACACATTCACTCATACTATTATTTTGTTCATAATATGTGACCTCAATGCGATGACTGGTTTGGATGATTCATTGTAAACATTTGCAGCGGTGTTAAAAAACGCAAAATATCAGCAGCATTATTCAATCCTGTTCTTTATTGCTGCGTCAGCGTAGTGCCTAGTATGAGCAATATTTTTTGCCCCATTTGATGGTTACTTTTAAGCCTGGATATATTAACGCAATAAATTTGTGCAGCATTTGAATGTTGACGTCTGTTAAATATGTGGTGTAGTTGTAGGTGTATGGTATAGTCAAATTGTATTAATGTTGAGTCATAGCCCTGCGCTCAATGCACGTCTTCCAAATTGTGTGGCAAATGACAACGTTTCCCAAACCCTCGTTGAAAACTCTCAGACATTACCTAACGTTTGAGTTAAAGTTTCTCAAGGCACTGCAAAGCACCGAGATATGAATTCTTCAGGGTGTGAAGAAAAGTCTTCGAAGCAAGCTCCACATTTATTACAAGGGCATAAGAGATACGTTGCTCGTAATTTCAGGAGACTAAAACATACGAACCACAATAAAACAAACACACCCAGAAGCGATCGTCTGCCTAGCTATAATTATAGTTAGTTATTGGCCAGATAATTCATGAGATGTGTTGTCTTCAAGCTGTTACATAAAAGTTGGTCTAGTTGGCTAAGCATATATGATACAGATCGTAGATAAGAGGGGGGGGGAAATTAAACCCAACCCCCACACCTTGAGAATCAGAACATAACTTCTAATACTAGGAATACCTTATCGCGGTCAACTCCTTGAAGAGGAGATGGGGTGTAGTCCAGTCAAGAGAGGCTGAAAACTAAGATTGGTCGGGCTATCCCCTATATTATATATCGAGCTGGACTAGAGTTCAGCAAGCACAAGTTCTGGTCTGAGATATCAGTTACAGAGGCGCACCAACAGCCACCACATCATGCAACCCGTCTATTTAACATGTCTGCTGGACAAATTTTAACACTTGCTGTGTAGACATATTAAATTGTGAACGAAAAGAAGAAGAATAACACAGGAATGTAGCCAATAAGTGGGTAATAACACTCCCATCCTTTAAAAAACAATGTACACATACAAATCATCAATTTTACACATACAAATGCTCAATTTTACACATACAAATCATCAATTTTACACATACAAATCATCAATTTTACACATACAGATAATCAATTTTACACATACAAATAATCAATTTTACACATACAAATAATCAATTTTACACATACAAATAATCAATTTTACACATACAAATGCTCAATTTTACACATACAAATAATCAATTTTACACATACAGATGCTCAATTTTACACATACAAATAATCAATTTTACACACAAAAATCATCAATTTTCCAATGGAAAAAAAAATAGAAATTATGCAAGAAACAGTATGATGTACATGCTATGATGTACGGTATGATGATTAATCGGTTGACTCGCTAAAACAGAAACACCTAAAATTGTACAAGTTCTTTCCAAGATAAGCAAACACATGTTCAAAGCTATAACGCTGTATCCTGTTTGACGATACATTGAATTTACAAAGTAAATTGTCTTTTTTCACTGCAACATTAAGCCAACTTTTGCTGTTAATGAAATGTTTTAGATTATTTTATTTAAAACAGTTAAAAAATTACCGTTTCTAATAGAAACTTGTCAATGGTTTAAATGATTCTAGCTGGAACCTGGTTTCAGAAACAGTTCAATTAATATTATTCTGATTGAGTCTCATCGTATCGTATATACGGTAGCAAGTTGCCTCAATCGTTTGTGTGTGTGCGTGTGTGCGTGTGTGTGTGTCTGTGTGTGTGTGTGTGCGCGCGTGTGTGTGTGTGTGTCTGTGTGTGTGTGTGTCTCTGTGTGTGTGTGTGTCTGTGTCTGTGTGTCTGTGTGTGTGTCTGTGTCTGTGTGTGTGTGTGTGTGTGTGTCTGTGAGTGTGTGTGTCTGTGTGTGTTTCCCATTTGAAGGGTTCAATGTTCTCTAGAGCTCTATTGCCATTCTTGCCCCTTTAGAACTCCTTTACGTACCATTGATCCTGACACTACATCGCCCCCATAAGTATTTTACCCCCTCCCCCAAAGGGATCGCATCGCCTACTTAAGACGAAGAATGAAATTCGTCGTGTCATGGTTTACAGCATGACGCCAATATTTGAGAAATTTCACCAGACACGTCCGACTTCGAAATGGTTTCTAGGTCACTGATCATCTTTGGTATGAGTCCCCCCCCCCCCACACACCTTCTTAGGTCGTAATTTACGACTTGAGTTGTTGCAGGCAACACACAGCTGCAGGTAACACACAGCTGCAGGTAACACACAGCTGCAGGTAACACACAGCTGCAGGTAACACACGGTTGCAGGTAAAACACAGCTGTAGGTAACACAAAATTGCAGGTAACACAAAAGGTGGTGGTCCCTGCACAACACAGTAATATATACCCTATTCTTCTTCAGCGATCATTCTCAAACTCCCGCTGTAGCTCCCTTGTAGCTACAATGACGTATGACGTTACACAATGATTCCCCCAACTGGGGATGTTGGAGGTTTGTTGCAGCCAACCTTCGTTGCGGAGACGGCACTTTATGATGATATATAACGATAATCACGTCTGATATATTACAATTATAAATACTCTAGTTACCATCATTGACAACAACGACTGCCTGCACGATTGTTGGAGACAATTGTTCTGCCATATCGATAACTGGAGCGTGACCTTTCATCAGATCAGAACCAAATGTCAATCAATGATCAGGCTTTGTGGCAACGTTTCCCATAGCGACTGGAGATTTCTGCCGTAGACAGCCTTCTCATTACCCTTAAAAAAATAAGGTGTCACTCTTCCAATAAAATGGTGCTTGTATTTCGATTATATGAAGTGTCTCAGGACCGTAGATACGGCAGGAGAAAGAGAAGTTTGCAGTGTTCAGCTTTCTACCTTCTCCTTCAAGAAAATAGAGCGTGATATTTAGCGCCAGAAAACATACAACAACAACAAAAAAAGATGGTCCTGGCTCTCCCTTTAAAGTAAAAATACAGGGAATATAGTGGTTTTCCCAAATAATGTCTTCCATAACGAAATGAAAAGCTTTTTTTTTAAAGAATAACTCCGCTCCTCGCCATTCTTTCAATTAAGTTGTTTCCATTATCCCACATTGTGTGTTTGTTTACGCGCGCGTTTACGTGTACGTGTGTGTGTACACGGTGTTTATGTGTGGATTAAGATATGCTTGCACATGACAGCCATTTCTTCAAATCTTTTAATATGCTGCATTTAATGTGTTTAATGGAAGGAAGATTGGTTGCCATGGAGATCGATTGCCAGGATATTTCGTGGTTACAAACCAAACTATAAAACATGATTTCTAATTAAATATAATTGATTGTTCTATATTTTCCAAATGTTGAGTCGTTTCATACTCTTGAATATTGTATGAGAATGATGTATGATGTTTTGATTTTACGCTGTTTTAAATCTGTCATGATTAACAATTAACTGATTTTACTTTAGATCAGATGTCATATCCACAATGACGTCTGGCCGCAATGGATTTCAACACACTTAATTGCTTTGGTTGCACACTCGAATAAACTTTAGTTTGTTTATTTGTTTATCTCTTGATGTTGTCATCCTACTTGTGTATTTATTTGCCTCTTGAACCCCCCCCCCATATTTCTTTCTTTCTCCTCTAGTAAGACATTCACAACCGCGTCGTGTGACAACTATGTATCCAAAATATGTTTTTTTAGTTCTCCGTGAATTATGAGCGATATACTTCTTGATTCCTATATGTCCTTTGGAGGGACGAAGAGATATCTACTGAGCTGTCTTTCATACCTAAAAGACTCCACCTCTCATCGATATATAATTCTCTGAGATGAAGGAACTTTCAAACCTAAAAGACTCCACCTATCATCAATATATAATTCTCTGAGATGAAGGAACTTTCAAACCTAAAAGACTCCACCTATCATCAGTATATCACTGAGATGAAAATTCCTACATATAGGGATCTATGTGTATTTGTAGTAAGGCATGTTTCACCGTTTGTATGCAGACATCCATCAAAATTAGAACTTACAGCCATTTGGTGGTATCCATGTTGGCCACTTTCTACCACACTCTCTAGATGACCTTATGGCTCTAGTAGGGCCATTTATTTTCGTTAGCAATTTTAAAAAATATTTTCCTTCATCTTCTGTATATCCGCAACTTTCCTCCATCTTCTGTATATCCGCAACTTTTTTCCATCTTCTGTATATCCACAACTTTCCTCCATCTTCTGTATATCCACAACTTTCCTCCATCTTCTGTATATCCGCAACTCCACAACTGCCTCGTCAATCCCATATATACGGAACATGGGGAGTGGGGGTGTTTGGATTTGATGGATTCAACAAAACCCCTCCCCCTTCTTTTTTAGAACACTGAACCATTTAGATTGAACACACACACACACACACAACTTGCTACGTTTTATATACAATGTTCTTCTTCTTCTCTTTCGTAGTTTAACATGTTCTACACAACAAGTCTGGTTTAATATGTCTACACAACAAGTCTGGTTTAATATGTCTACACAACAAGTCTGGTTTAACATGTCTACACAACAAGTCTGGTTTAATATGTCTACACAACAAGTCTGGTTTAACATGTCTACACAAGTCTGGTTTAATATGTCTACACAAGTCTGGTTTAATATGTCTACACAACAAGTCTGGTTTAATATGTCTACACAACAAGTCTGGTTTAACATGTCTACACAACAAGTCTGGTTTAATATGTCTACACAA
Organism: Meghimatium bilineatum; assembly: GCA_034231615.1. Classification (NCBI taxonomy): domain Eukaryota; kingdom Metazoa; phylum Mollusca; class Gastropoda; order Stylommatophora; family Philomycidae; genus Meghimatium; species Meghimatium bilineatum. The sequence continues at coordinate 80,095,199 of CM067320.1, forward strand.
CAAGTCTGGTTTAACATGTCTACACAACAAGTCTGGTTTAATATGTCTACACAACAAGTCTGGTTTAATATGTCTACACAACAAGTCTGGTTTAATATGTCTACACAAGTCTGGTTTAATATGTCTACACAAGTCTGGTTTAATATGTCTACACAACAAGTCTGGTTTAACATATCTACACAGCAAGTCTGGTTTAACATGTCTACACAGCAAGTCTGGTTTAATATGTCTACACAGTAAGTCTGGTTTAATATGTCTACACAGCGAGTCTGGTTTAATATGTCTACACAGTAAGTCTGGTTTAATATGTCTACACAGCGAGTCTGGTTTAATATGTCTACACAACAAGTCTGGTTTAACATGTCTACACAACAAGTCTGGTTTAATATGTCTACACAGTAAGTCTGGTTTAATATGTCTACACAACAAGTCTGGTTTAACATGTCTACACAGCAAGTCCGGTTTAACATATCTACACAACAAGTCTGGTTTAACCATGTCTACACAGTAAGTCTGGTTTAATATGTCTACACAACAAGTCTGGTTTAACCATGTCTACACAGTAAGTCTGGTTTTCTTGATGAACGCTGCTGCATTTGAAATCTCTTTAAGTGCTCCCATACAGCTTTCTGTGGATGTCTGTCTCTGTGGGCCAGTGTTCCTCCCTTAACTGGTTTAAGTTTAATGGAGTCTTGCAGGATATGCTCCAATGTATGTGGTGCCTGCCCACATGACAACAGAGGTGATGAAACCAGTCTTAGTCTATTTAAGTGACTGTTTAGTCTGTTGTGTTCTGTTCTGATGCTGAAGATGATAATCTGTTCAGCTCTCTCAAGATAGTGATAGTTGTCTTTTTGGGTGGTCGACTTTCCTAATAGCTTTCTTCTTCTTCTTCTGCGTTCGTTCTCAAATTCCTGCAGATTAGTAGGATGTAGTCCGGAGAACAGAATGAGTTGTGTCATAGTTTACAGCATTGCTGCGATATCTGCGCCTTTCGACCTGACACATCCGACTTCAGCATGGCTTTGGGTCACTGACCCTAAATGGAATGGGACAGCCAACTCCACCCCATAACCTCTTTAGTCGCCTTTTACGACATGCGTGGAAGGTAAACAGTGTTGATATTCTTTGCTCCACTTTCGGGCCCCGGCAACACACGGGCGTCTAATAGCTTTCATGAGGGTCCTGTTTTCTTGGTAGGCAATTTCTTGGTATTTTTGTTCCTGTATTTCTCCATCTTTTGGCAGCCTATCTGCCACTTAATTTCCTGGTATGTCAAAGTGGATAATATTCATTGTAGGACTCACTTCGTGTATGTCACAGTTGATAATATTCATTGTAGGACTCACTTCGTGTATGTCACAATGGATAATATTCATTGTACGACTCACTTCGTGTATGTCACAATGGATAATATTCATTGTAGGACTCACTTCGTGTATGGATTTCTTCATGTCTAGCTGTTTATCACTGTCAATAGCTTGTAGGACAGATATTGCATCAGTAAGTAACGCCAACTGTTGATATTAGCTTGTTGCGTTTTAAATTTTTTTTCAGCAGCAATGTTTATGGCCTGTACTTCTGCAGAGTGGTTGGAGCAGAAGATTGTTTGTGAACAAATTTGTAGATTCATTTTGTTTTTTCTGAATATCTTATGTACACTTCAGCATCTACGTTCTTCACTGCTCTGGCTTCTGATCCATCAGTACATACTTGTATCCACACTTCTCTACATGTTGCATACTATTGTTTTCTTGTGGAGAGTATTCATTTCTCTCATAGCATTGTTGTATATACAATTCGATAAGAGATTAAATCATGTTGATATTTATTGAACTCTTTCTAAAATCAGATCACAACTAGTATTCTTGAAACCAGTGACCCACAAGATATATGGGTCAGAGTATACACAGATGGGTCAGCACAGAATGCCGTGAGGAATGGAGGTGCAGGTGTATATATAGAATATCCACACAAGCCTAGAGATACCATCAGAACACCAACAGGAAAATTCTGCAATAATTATGATGCAGAAATCCAGGCAATTAGTGTGGCAGCTAAAAAACTGCTGAACTCCAACTCTGACATACAGCCTGTGGTATTCCTGACAGATGCAAGGTCAGTGCTTCAAGCTCTTCAGTCTGGAAAACTAACAGACTTGAAAAAACTACTTAGCGAATTGTCTTACCAGTATAGGGTAACCATGCAGTGGATACCCTCTCAATGTGGAATACCAGGAAATGAAAAAGCAGACCAACTGGCTAAGGAAGGTGCTGCCGAAGACCAACCAGATATACCAATCACCTACCATCAGAAAAAACAGATGATCAAGTCAATAAGAAAGCCACAAACACCAACACAAGATGACTATCATATTATGAACAGACCAGAACAAGTTATAATTCTACGTCTCAGAACAGGACACAACCGACTCCGCAGTCACATGTATACAAAGTTCAAGATTGGCAACACGGCCATGTGTACATGTGGACAGGCAGCACAGAGTGCCAAACATATACTTCAAGAGTGTTCTGAGCATGAAACGCTGAGGCAGACATATTGGCCAGAGGAAACAACACTGGAATCAAAACTCTATGGGACACTGTATGAACTACAAAAGACATTGAGTTTTATTAAGGAGACAGAATTACAGATATAGACATGTTTCAAGTGAACGAAAGAAGAAGAAGAAGAAACCAGTGACAAAATTTGGAAAATTTTTAACTGTATTAATGTTAGAGTAGATTATGTCCGAATTTGTGGTGGTGACGCACAAGGTGTGTCTGTGACGACCACAGTGCCGAGTTCAAATCCCGCCGCAGGCAATCGTGCATCCGAAAAGTGCAGGATTTACATATAAGCTATACAAGCTATAGCGTAGGGTCCCCACATTCTTGTGCCCCTCCTCCAAAGAATTTCCCAAGTGAGAAACTGTCATGTATTACGTATAAAGGACATTAAAAGAGCCCCATATCTCAAATAGCTTAGGGTCTTATCAAGTCTAAATCCGGCCCTGCTTCTGAAACGTTCAGAAATCAATATCAAATTACTGAACCTATATACTGTGAAGAAAATCACTGGAGCAGAAAATGTGGTTGATGGCAACATCGTGAATAATATATGCTACCCAACAGCAGAAAATGTTGGCTGATGGCAACATCGTAAATAATGTATGCTACCTAATTCTTTTAATAATAACATGATATTTATCATTGTAAATCACGTAAGAAATTCAGTGTTTACATATTAGTAATCATAATATAGAAGTGTTTTTTCCTAGAAATGTTCTTCAGGGCTTTTCTAGGAAACCATATATTCCTCAAAGCAAAGTCGTATATACCTCCCCGCGACTTCTATATCATAGTTTATAAGTCAGATTCTAGCTCTGTACTACATAATGTACGCAGCAGGTCTGCTGTAGACATGACTTAGTAAAGGAGGTTGGGAGGGGGAGGGGTGGTTGAACTGAGACCGTCGAAGGTAAGAAGACATTTGTACAGAATTAATTAGGACTTCAATTGTTACGTTTGTTTTTATTATTGTCTTGATTGTCGTTGGTTACTATTTACATACTTGGAGTCCATGCCAAAAATAGACAAGGCCGACCAATACATTCACGGAAATAATGAAAATCTGCCTTTCAACTCACATTGACATTTTCTCTACATAGATCTGTATACCTGAGTTCGGTTATGGTCTACTACCTGAATCATCTCTCCCTTTTCTACTGATTTGGTAAGTAGCATTTAATATTTCTCAACAGACTTAACGTGTGCTTATTTCTCAACAGATTTAATATGTGCTTAATTCTCAACAGACTTAACATGTGTTTAAATCAGTCTGGACGGAATTACATTTTAGCTGGCTAAATTCCCACCTATAGATAGATTACTCACAGCTCAGCTAGTCTACTCACAGCTCAGCTAGTCTACTCACAGCTCAGCTAGTCTACTTAAATGAGATTCCAATGTAATTTATTACAAGCTATATTAAAAGAAATTGAAAGGACCTCTTTGTGAATATATTGAATAAATCTGCATATATTTTACAGCGTACACATTTTCTGGCGGGGGTGGACTGGAAATTACAGGTATGTTTTCTGGACAAAGAAAGGTGAACAGTTATTCATCAATTATTTATGTTGTTTGGGGGTTATGTAAACAGTAGCGCCAAAGTAGTATTATATAAACAATTATGATACTATAACTGTGCTACCACTGCCAAACGTGGACACTGACAGCAAACACAATATAAAAGAAGACTTGCCTAGGAGGGAATTACATGCCTATACAGAATTGTAGGTTCGGAGAACAGTCACAACAGGCAAGTTTGAAAGAAACAGAGGGCGACAACGTGAGAAAATATTAGACAGTTTAACAACCTGGCACGGAAGAGAAACAACAGCGTTCTTGATACATAATACTAGATATAGAGAGATGTGGGTAGCCATGATCGCATACGCCAGCCGGCATTGGACCTAATAAATGAACAATAAAATGGAGAATCAACTAACGAAAATGCAGTTCTAGATTGTTGTTTGTTTATTTGAGAACCCCAGGAATTGCGAGCGATTAGCTCTTACTTCCTATGTGCAGTGGGGTGGTTTTTCTGAACTTTCTTTCATACCCAGGAGACTTCATCTTTCGACTTAGTGCAATTCCTATTGAAAGAGCCTTTTACTCAGAGGGGGTCTATAATTGTATAGATGACATGCTACAAAGCTTCCATAAGAGAGCCTCAGTAGAACGGCATGTCATCTACTAAGGTTTTCTGTTGCTTTTGCGGTTTGTCTAGTGGGCCATTGGTGAGACTCAAAGGCGCAACTGTTTTCGTACAGTTCTATATTATATAGACAACCGAAGATGGATGTGTCGGGCCATTGGCGCAAATGAAACGGCACTCAACGAATTTCCATTTTCTGGACTACATACTGCCGGAAATCTAGTTAGACCATTGTACTGCTACAAGAGGGATCCAGTGGGAGTTTGAGAATGAACGCTGAAGAAGATTATATAGTAGTAGTTATCAAGATTATCTGTCCTGTGAAAGTGTACAGTGTCACTATTGGTCCTTGTGTGTTATATTGTGAATGTGTTTTTGATAAAGGCCGATTCTCGTGTCTTATCATTTTTATATCCAGGGATTAGAACAATTTCATCACCGTGTTCTACTTTCGTCTCTTATTTGTGGGCAATTAGGCAATGTAGGCAACGTTTTAAAATTTTTGAGATTTTGGTGACCTTCTTTGTGGAAAAAAATAATACAAAGGTAAGGAGACGGGGTTGACCCACTTTATAGCTTGCCCTTAAATACTGTCATTTTCTTATTTCCTAAAGTTGGGGGGGGGTGTTTGAACACCCCCCCCCCCACCTTACCTATTGGCTTGCCACGCATGAGTCAGGAACCAAACCTGGCCGATCCCGATTGCATAGGAAACTATCTATTCCATTACATAAGAAATATATTTGCATCTAGTATATATCTTTTAATATGATTTTTTTCGTGCACTATGTCCGGATTTTGTTTTTTGAGTTTTCATTAATAAAAATGGCGGTCTCTTCAGATCTACGAGAAATCGCATGGGCTTATCTGATATCAGATCAAATGTAATATTACAAACATCGAGTGTTCTTTAAAATAATAACCACTTCAAACGTGATACACGAAAAAGCATTTCTCAATGTATAAATAAATACGAGAAGTGTAAAATAAAGTTAATTAAATATGTTTGAATCAGAGAACAAAATCTGGGTTATAATTTCCACGTTAGTCTTGTTAAGTAATAATCATAAAAGCATAGTGAATAAGGACGTGACAAGCTTTTGCCTTCAACATTTGTTTAAACGACCTGGAGCTGTACAGAAGTTCGGCATAACCAGTAGACAATTGGCGCCGAGGAGTGAGCATAGTGAACTATATCTTGGCTGTAATGGTTTGGACCTGTGACGAAGTGGTACATATCTCGTCTGTGACGGTCAAGGTACAGAGTTCGATCCGCGCCACATGCACTTGAGCATCCGGACTGTTCAGAATGCAATATCAAACTACTGAACGTATTTATATTGCCTAGAAAATTACTACAACCAAAAAATGCTGGGTTGAAGACTACGTCCTGAATAGGATACGCTACCAAAAATAGTTTGGGATAGTGCGTAGATATAAACATATCTTCCTGGTCGTGCGACATTTATGTATTAGCTCTGCACTAGAGGTAGATAGAAGATCCACAAACTTGCCGGTAAATAATTTCATTACAAACAAAAACACTATATTCACTGTCTCCTGAGCTCAGAAATACTTTTTTTGTCACTTCAAGCAACTAAAAAAAAAATGACGTTTGACTGCATTCTACGTGAAAGAAACTAATTCTGGCCAGACTACCTATACGATTGTCCACCTCTGATACGAGATACTACAACAAGTAGAACATTACCAGTATCTTAGACACTTTATCCAAAATGATGGCAGATATGAAACAAATGTTAAAAGGAGAACATGAATGGTTAAAAGTACTTTCAATGACATGAGGAAAATATTGAAATCTAAACAAATTACAAACAAGCTAAAAATGAGAATTATAAATCGCTAAATTTATTCTATATTACTGTATGGCTCTAAAAACATGGATAATAAACAAATAACTAGAAGACAGAATTGATGCCCTTTGAGATGTGGATATACGGAAGAATAGGAAGAACGTCTTGGAAAGACAAGAAAATGAACAAAGAGGTTCTAATAACACTTCGTATGAAAAAAATAACTATTCAAAGCTACAGATAATAATGAAAGAGATACAGTGTTTTTGGGAAACATTAAACAACATGACATCTTGTTGAAGAGTTCACTTGAGAGTAAAGTTGAAAGGAGGCGTGCAAGAGGTAGGCAGTGATACAATTGGGAGAGAGACATTACTCTGGTAATATAGTAAGACCATTGTCCATAAGAGAGACCATTGTCTATGGACCATTGTTCATAGTAAGACCATAAGAGAGATTCGGTGGGAGTTTGAGAACGAACATCCAAAAAAGAAGTAACAGTGTCATCTGCCATGCATATCGTTGGAAGAGTTTAAAGTAGTAGTGTGCAACATTTGTGGGTCGGCGGGCCGGATTTAGATTTTCCGTGTGGGAAGTGGACAATAAGCTTTTTGAAAAAGTCCGTTATGTTCCAAGTAATCTGACATTAGAGACTAACATATATAGTACTTTTACATCATCCTCACGGGCCAGTGAATGTGGATTAGCTGGCCGGATCTGGTCCTCGGACCGTATTTTGCTAACATATAGTCTAAGTGTTAGGTTGATAATTCTATTTTGCAAGCCAAATTGACCCACGTTACAGTGCTGAAATCGGACACTTCTCACGGAAAGGCGCTGATATCGCAGTAAACATATAACCCAAAACACGATGCATTCTGTTCTCCAGATCATATACTCTTGTCTAGCAGGACCAACGCAGAAAAAGAAGAAGAATACCGCTATAAACCTAACTTCTCTTGTCGTTTAATGTCGCATTTACGACACACCTTGAAAGATCGATCCAGTTAAGAGCTTCAGGGTGCCGCTCCGGGACTGCTTTTAATTGTGAATCGAACAAAGGCATACAAATCGATTGGCAATCTAAGTTGGGTCATTAACTATGCTGTACGTATTTAGTATTGCAATTTATGGACGCAGAACTAATAGTTCATATGTTTGTTCCGACAAATATCTCATGAGGCAGAACAAAAATAAAATAAATATAGTGAGCGCTTGACAGGAAATACACAAATGAGGCAGAAACATATCAGCCTAATGAGGCTGTCGTCATAAATAAAAATAAGGTGGAAAAAAACTGTGAACAAATGTGCAATATTTACAATAAATTGTGGAGGAAGTTTATTCTGTTGTTTATTTCAATCGTTGTGGAGTAAACTTCTCATAACATTTTGTTTTACTCAAATGTCGTTATGTCAGTGTTACATGAACCTCGACCTCTCTTATTTGTACATGATCAGTTACATTGATTTTACCAAAGTGAACTATACCAATGGTTGAAAGTAGCCGGCCTCACTATAAGGAGACTGAAACAAAAACATCTAGCGGATATGTCAGTCTGACATTTCTTCATTATCATCATCAAGTCCCGTCTCCGCAGCTAGGTACGTTGACTGTGAAGGACCTCCAACTTCTCCTGCTTATTACTTTGGAGGCTGTTCAGAAATTATGTCAATAATTAGGGAGCAGAAAGGTCTTAAAAGTGACAGATGTTAACAAGGGAAAGATGGGGGATGTTGATAAAAGTTGATGTCAACAATACTTTTTAATAGCAACAAATTGTTGACGTAATTTAGTTACAGAAACTTGGTAGTGCTAGACATGACATTTTGTTGAAGAGCTTTCCTGAGAGTAAAGTTGAGAGGAGGCGTGCAAGAGGTAGGCAGTGATACAAGTGGGAGAGAGATATTACTCAGGAAATATAGTAAGACCATTGTCCATAAGAGAGACCATTGTCTATGGACCATTGTCCATACCAAACCTCTGCTAGAAGATATAAATACTATTCATCTCGTGATGTTTTGCTGTATCTGTGCCTTCCTCTTGCTATGTGAACGACAGAAAAAACAACAACTTCAAATCAGGAGCATCAGGTGAGGGAAAAATGTTACCAGCTATCCCCTGGATCTCACCTGTGTATCACCTGAATATAAGCTGGATAGCACCTGAATCTGAAAAGAAAAGCCTCGCACTGGCTACACGCTACCACCTGAGTCTGAAAACAAAAACCTCGCACTGGCTACTCGCTACCACCTGGGTCTGAAAACAAGCCTGTTACTGGCTACACGCTACCACCTGGATCTGAAAACAAGCCTGTTACTGGCTACACGCTACCACCTAGATATGAAAACTAAAGTCTGGTACTGGCTACACTCTTGTTATTTCCTTGTGCTCTTAGAAAAAATAACCGTATCCTCGTTCTATGATAATTTTCTCCTGGATGTGAAAAAGACTGTAGACTAGTTATGACCAGTGGTTCTCGAAACATTTTTCGCCCGCGAACCCTGTTTAGCACATTTTTTTTCAGTCAAATTTATAGAAGAAACAAAACTTCAGATGCAAAAATGTTCCAGTCGACCGAAAGAAGAGAATGAATCACTATTTTTCTTTAGTGCCCCTTTCATCTTACAGTAGTAAAATAAAAAAACACGAGCATTTATCTTACAAGTATATCCAATTGAAAATTGTTCAATTTTTACCTTTCTGTAGCGCCCCTGAAAATTGTTGTGCGCTACTGATGACCATATGACCCACGCTGAGCCCCACTGGTCAAGAGGACAAGAGTTTGATCATCTTTGACAGGACCCAGGGAAAACGGTATACGTAACCGCCTGGTCACGTTGTTTCCAACCTTACAGGACCCAGGGAAGGTAGAATACGTAACCGACTTGTCACGTTGTTTCCAACCTTACAGGACCCAGGGAAGACAGAATACGTAAACGACTTGTCACGTTGTTTCCAACCTTACAGGACTCAGGGAAGACAGAATACGTAACCGACTTGTCACGTTGTTTCCAAACTGACAGGAACCAGGGAATACAGGATACGTAACCGCCAGGTCGTGTTGTTTCCTGGATCCTGAGAAAACAATGTATGTAGCTGCCAGGTCGCGTTTGTTCTCAACTTAACAGGACCCAGGGACAACAGAATACGTAACCACCAGGTCGCACTGTTCCCAGCATTCACGTTAAAGTATAAATATCATAAAAGATAACTAAAAAAAAACAGTTTGGCACATCCGGAAAATCTCTAAAATTATTCGAACTAATTCTTTCTCGTTTGTTTTCAAACTCCTGCAGGTTAGCACCATTTATTTATGAGAACGGAACACATTCTGTAATTGTTGTCATTATAGGTTCTCAAAGTGGTTTATATGGACATCCAATGGTCGATTTCGACATGCAGGGGGTCCATGTCAGCGAAAATAAAATTGGGGGTGCACAAGATGTACTTTATTTTAGATAAAGGTATGAATAAAAATGGTACATGTTCTTCGTTTTTTTAATATAATTGTCCACTCTACAAAAAACTCTATAAAAAAGAGCTGCAATGTATCAGCGGTCAAAAACGGCATATGAAATTATTATGGTTTGGACAAATTTAATATTAGGCACTCTACGGAAAAGTATTCCTGAGAGACTGCGCTGTCAGGAGAAGAATTGCAATTTCAACTTTTAAACTTGAGAAAATGAAAAATCTTTGGCAAGACACCATTAGCATAGCCAAACTATGTATGATGAGAACATGCGTATTTCCAGTGGTAATATACGGTTGTGAGGCATGGACATTAAATATAACATTAGCAAATAGAATCGCTGCTTTCAAAATGAGATGTTACAGAATAATTGTACGTATAGCATCGACATCTAAAAAGACAAATCAAGAAATGTTATGATCAATAAACGACAATAAAAGGCTGGCTCCTTAAAAATATCTTAACAAGAAAGCTATGTTTTTTTGGTCATATAAAGAGACATAGAAGCATAGACAGATTAATAGCTGAAGGTAGAGTTAACGGAAGCAGGGGAAGAGGGCGTCCAAAACGATATGGTGCAGTGATATATCATATCGCTTAAAACATCTCTAGCTGCAGCAGGCCAACTTGTCCAGAATCGCGGAGTGTTCAGAGAATCCATAAGGAAGACTACGTTCTGGAAAGAATATGTCACATGATCATGATGGAAAATAAAAGAATCTGAAAGGGATCTACGGGGCAAAAAATGTTTGAGATTCACTGGTTTACAGCTTATTTGCGATATCTGCTCATTTCAGTGACACATCTGACTTCAGCATCGTCTATGGGTCTCCTTAACCCATCGGATTGTATAGCAAATTCTATTCCCCAACCAAACATTTTTAGTATCTTCTTTACCTGAGTATTCCTATTCTTTGCTCATCTTTCGGGATCCGGCAACCTAGCCTGTCAAAAAATATCTTCCGGACAATGATACATCAGAATTTATGCATCTTATATTTGGACGCCACTAGCTTTCTAAAATTATTTTTCAGGGAACAGTCGAGGGTGAAAGGAGGAGAGTGGTATAGAGGAAACAAAATTGTGTGATAACATCAAGGAATAGTCTGGTCGTGGTTTTTCTACACTCCTCAAAATGACCGAGGATGGAGTTGTTTAGAGATATTTTTGTGCGTAAGTGTGGCACTTCGATGACCCTAACAGGTTATGTGTCTTATTATTATTATTATTTATTATTATTATTATTTATTGTTATTATTGTTATTATTTATTATTGTTATTATTTATTATTATTATTATTATTATTATTATCCACCTGATAACCATCAAAACTATCTTCTTGTGTTTCTATATACGGAATGTTTTTTGTCCTGGTTTACAGCTTTGCTGCGATATCTGAGTTTTTTGACCCGACACATTTGACTGCAGCATGGCGTCTGGTTTACTTTGAGCTCCTAGCGGATGGGGCAGCCGAGTCCACCCCATAGCCGTCTTTGTTACATCTTTTGCAACATACATGAAATATAAACGATGTTTGCTATTCTTTACTCTCCTACCGCTCACCGCGACCCACAGACCCAAACTATAATATGCAAGAGAAATCATACCCCCCCCCCCCCAAACAATCACAAAATGTCATGCTAGTATTTTTCTCTTAAAGAAATGTTGAATAAATTATCGAACTGCTTTCGTCAGATATTTATGCGTGCACGTCACGTGACAGACGACAAATGGCAAAATGAAAGCTTCTCTACAATCTATATTTCCTGTGAAGCTATTTTCATCTCCAAGGCTTTGATTACTTGCCATCACCTTATCATAAGCAATTATGTCTGTTTCTCAATTCTATTGTAAGAAGCAGCCAGTTTGTCTGTCGGTTTTGTCTCTTCTCGGTCTATGCGCTGCCTATTTTCTTCAGCATTCATTCTCAAACTCCCGCTTTGATTTCTTTTGTAGCATGATGATATAGCAGGATGCAGTGTTCAGGAAATAGAAATTCGTTGTGTCGCCGTTTTTATTGCGCTAATGGCTCGATACATCCGTCTTCGGCGGAGCTGGTTATCTAAATCAGGAATGAACAGAATACGACCCGCTAGCCAAATCCAACCCTATGTATACACTTTGTATCTCTGATAGGTGCATAGCAAACTATCTCCACCATTCCGCCATCTTGTCCTATCTTTTATTATTGCTTTCAGTCTTTTCCATTTTCTATAAGTCTTTGTGTTTCTGTATCTAATTTTTTTCTTAGTATTTCTTGGTCTTCTACTGTTCTTCTTTCCGGGAGGGTTTCACCACAATACATGTCTTTGAATACTTTCCGTTGGCCTTCTTAATGTATGTCCTATTAATCTCACGTACTTCAAGAGTGTTATGAGCATAAAACGCTGAGGCAGACATATTGGCCAGAGGAAACAACACTGGAATCAAAGCTCTATGGGACACTGTATGAACTACAAAAGACAGTGAGTTTTATTAAGGAGACAGAATTACAGATATAGACATGTTTCAAGTGAACGAAAGAAGAAGATCTCCAGTTCCGTTTCCTTAGTTCTTATTCCACTGTTTATTTAGTTCTTTGTCTGAGTTTCTCATTGGTGGTTTTATATTGTTTCAAATTTTCTATTCAAAGCAGGCATCTATTTATGAATGTGTGATGTTTTGTTGTTGTTCTTTTATCTGAAGAGAAACGTTTTCTCGTTTCCACACCATTGCGGCGTATCGGGGAATACGGTTTATGTCCTTGTATTGTAAATCCTGCGCGTCAAATATTTCACTGGCCCGCTAGGCTGATTAAAATGACTAAAACCACTGAAACCTGAGTTAAGAAATCTTAAAATCACAAAATATCTGAACCATTAGAACTTCTAAGAACTAAAATAAAGGGACATTGGCATCTCTCGCACACGATTTCACAAATGGACCAGCAAACTAAAGAAAGGTTGCCTACCTCTGATTTAAATTGTGTCCAATCTGTGAATCTCTTGTCTGTGATGAAGTTTGTCAGCCTGTAAATATGAATAGAGATATGTACAATAAAGTGCTACCACTAGTGACGATGCTGATAATGATGATGATAATGGTCATGGCGATGACGGAGTGTCAATAAATTATGTGAGGGGTCACAAGGTGGAGCAAAAAATTGTTAACTTAATTTATTGACAACCTCTAGCGATGATGCTGATGAAAATGTTCAAGGAGTTAAAAAACGTGGAGGATTGACTTCATTGTTATTGTGATAGTATCTGGTTACGGAACCCTTCACAAACAGGGGGCTTCACAGTAAGAAGCAAGAACCCTTCACAAATAGCGAGATATTGACGGCGTGAAATGCCACACATTGCATCTCTTGGGTAAATGTTGTCACCACGGACATCGTTGACACGCAATGAAAAGGTGTGTTTATCTAAGAACATGTCAAGCGACGATAAAACACAAACGTGTGTTATTATAAGAACGCGTCAAACTATGATCAAGTGCAACGTTTGTTTACCTAAGAACATGTCAGATAATAGAAAGACGGGAATCATACCAGGTAGAAGCTTTCTGGTTGGTCTGAGGCAAAGTGGGTTTATTGTAACCAGAAGGATCAATTTCTGATTGGCCAGAGGTTTTCCTCTAGGGAAATGAAAGCTTTTGATTGGTTGGAAGTTTCTGGAAGTTTGAAGGAACTTAGGAGGGGAGGAGGAAGAGGATTGCATTATCGACTGCCGAGCAGGGCGGTCGTATTTCACTCCTGAGGAAGTAGTCTCTGGAGTCAGTCCACGGGTCGGAAATCAGCCTCTATCAGGCTTGTCTCGGACAGTCAGTACCTGTCTCCCAGGAGAGGCAAGTCCTAGTTAGTCTCGCAACAGTCAGAGTCTTCGGTCTCCCAGGAAAGACGAAGTGTTAGAGCCAGATAGTTAGTATGTATACTCTCTAATACTTAGCTTATAATCCGAGTGAAGCAATTCCTGGATGTGTTAGAGTAATTTGTAATCTGCGATGATTATATTATTGCCCAGTTACAGATAATTTAGGATTAGTCTGCAGAGTTGAGGACGGACTCGAATAAGACTAGATTGGGACTTGTGCCTTGTGTTTATTTGCCTCTCTCATGAGTATGATGCTATTAATTGATGTATATCAACTTGTGTAAATAAACCTCATATTCTTGTGAAGGAGTGCTGTGGTTAACTGATTGATGTCGAGCAGTATTTCACAGATTTAGACCTGGTCACAGCACCAGTATTCCAGTAAGTCCTAAAAGGCATTTTCTTCCGACGCAAATTATTGTGACACTGCAGATCTTCTTTCTTTCATACTAGTCTGTCCAGGACAGACAGTCAACTATATGTTTTTGGTAACAAGTTGTTTCTGTCACACATACGTTGCAGACCATGTTACTGTTACATTTTTGGGTTACCCCATATTTAACTCGTCCTTCTCAACGAAGCGGCATGTCGAAAGTTCCACATAACGTACGTAACTCTGTAACTCCCCTACAGTTTTTATGCTGATGATGAAGCAAACATTTTAGCTGTGAGCTAGCAGTTCTTGACATATCATAGCTTTATGTCTGTCATTCTCTTTTCGTCTATGTCTATCTTTCCCTCTCCGTCTATATCTATCTTTCCCTCTCCACCCATGTCTATCTTTCCCTCCCCGCCTATGTCTATCTTTCCCTCCCTGCCTATGTCTATCTTTCCCTCCCCGTCTATGTCTAACTTTCCCTCTCCGCCTATGTCTGTTACATTCACCGTCAACTGACAATGTCCGTCGTTCACTCATCATCTGCTAAAATTCCTCTTTCACTCATCGCCCATATTAACACATGAACATACATGCACATATACGTATGCACACACATGAAGAAACACGCACATTTACGTAAGCACATACACGCACATATATGTAAGCACATACATGAACATACACGCACATATATGTAAGCACGCGCATGAAGATACAGACAAAAGAATTACAACAACATGCAAACGTTCTCATACAACATTGTGGAACCGAGGGATCATTTGGTTTGGCAAGCCGATAGCATCGAGGCTAGACTAGACAATTCAATGAATTTAAGATATTTCTCCAATCACCATAAAATTATATGAAATGAATAATAATAAAACATACATAATAGCCGTCTTATTGTGACTGGATAGGCGAAGCGTGCCGAGCTCATGGTTAAAATGATATTTAAATTCTAGTATAAACAACATATATCTATATCACTTGCCACAAAATATATATATATATATACGTGCAGAATTGTAAGAAACATCACGACAGAATTCCAAACTTATCTTCGCAAGTGCGCTTCAGACTGACCGACGTACATCTGGTAAAGCAGGTTCAAGTAGCAACATCATCCATACTAGCTAACATATAACATGTCTCACCACAGAGAAGCAGTTCCAGAAATCACATAATGGGAATGGGTGGCTGCTTAATTTTTTGAGTAAATATTACATTCTAGTTTTTAAGTTCATTATTTTGTATGGCTCTCACATGATGTTAAAAATATACAAATGCCTTTTAACAAAAAGAGGTTACTTTCGGCTTCCATAGAATCACAAACCCCCATACAATATCATACATAGTAAAGTACGTAAAGTAACCCATATCAATTATTAATGCCGTAGGGGTGTGAGATGTTAGCGATCTCACATTTCAGAGGCTCTGCAAATGAGGGTGGTAGCCATTTCCCCTCCCTCGCAATCTTTACTTCCCGGATTAATCCGGTACTTATTTAAGGCTCGGTCGACCTGGGAGCCGTTGCGATCTTAAAAACATTCCCGCCTCAACTGGGGAATGAACCCAGGAACACTCATATGTGAACGAACATACGTACATATATTCAGATAAACAGACACATATTCCAACCTAAATAAGAACACATAAACACAGATCCACATACAAAATAATTCACATATGAATGCATCAACATACAAGCAAACCTACATTTAAGCACATAGACACGTAAATACACCCACATATAAGCACACCTTCATACACATACACCCACATGTAAACACTCAAACACAAGCACTCCCATTCATATACAACCACATTCACATACAAACATATCCACATACAGGTACATCCACACAAAAACATCTACACACGACTACATCCACATACTAGTACACCTACATACGAGTACACCCACAAACGAGTACACCCACAAACGAGAACATCTACATATAAACACCCAGAAACAAATGTCATCTGCATATCCTCAATCTTCAAACAGATGATCTCAAACTATAAGTTATACCAAAGTTGTAACAATGTCTGTTCAAAACCTGATCCGATTACTGCATGCAGCTTTCACAACATCTCAACACATTCACTAAAAACGCACCAGTCATTTTCCATCAACTGCTGCTATGCGTATATTTCCTACTTGTCTTCAACTGCTGCTATGCGTATATTTCCTACTTGTCTTCAACTGTTGCTATGCGCATATTTCTTACTTGTCTTCAACTGTTGCTATGCGTATATTTCCTACTTGTCTTCAACTGTTGCTATGCGTATATTTCCTACTTGTCTTCAACTGTTGCTATGCGTATATTTCCTACTTGTCTTCAACTGTTGCTATGCGCATATCTTATATTTGTCTTCAACTGTTGCTATGTGCATATTTCCTACTTGTCTTCAACTGTTGCTATGCGTATATTTCCTACTTGTCTTCAACTGTTGCTATGCGTATATTTCCTACTTGTCTTCAACTGTTGCTATGCGTATATTTCCTACTTGTCTTCAACTGTTGCTATGTGCATATTTCCTACTTGTCTTCAACTGTTGCTATGCGCATATTTCCTACTTGTCTTCAACTGTTGCTATGCGTATATTTCCTACTTGTCTTCAACTGTTGCTATGCGTATATTTCCTACTTGTCTTCAACTGTTGCTATGCGCATATCTTATATTTGTCTTCAACTGTTGCTATGCGCATATCTCATACTTGTCTTCAACTGTTGCTATGCATATATCTCATACTTGTCTTCAACTGTTGCTATGCGTGTATTTCCTACTTGTCTTCAACTGTTGCTATGCGCATATCTCATACTTGTCTTCAACACATCTCTTCCCGGACATTAAAAAGAGACTCCGGCAGCCTTCCATTTCCCTAGGAAGCAAAATTGCATCTTGCTAATCAATAAACTCGATACGACGTCCGCACGAACACAGAAACCAATTTTACCTTGTTTTTCGGTTTTTTTTCCAGACAGTCTTTGCATTCCTTCGAGCAGTCTGGAGTTTACTGTAATATTCCTACATTATGCCGCTCTGTTAGACACGTTTTAGCAAATTAAGGGACAAGAATATAGAACAGCCATCTTTGAAATATGGACGCCCATACGTTGTCAATATAGAGGTCTAATAATAATAAGACCCATAGCCGGTTAAGCTCGGAGGGGTGCCACGCTGGATGCATCCACCCAAAAAAGCTCTCCAAACATCTCTATCCTCAGCCATTCAGGAGGAATTTAGAAAAATCAAGCCCAGGCTATTTCTTGATGTTATCAATCCACGATTTCCTCTTTCCTAATTTCCTCCTTTTACCCTCAACTGTTACTTGCAAAATAGTTTTAGAAAGCGAGTCGTGTCTCGTTACATGTCTACACCAAACAAGTTTACGCCGTTTCACCACATGTGGTTCGTGACATCCTGCAGGTTTCTTTATTTGCTGCGGAACACATATTTGTCTTGTGTTCTACCCAGCTAATTCTTATTAAACGTCTGTAGCACTTGTTTTCAAAAACCCGAATCCTTCTTTCTGTGTCTGCATTGTGTGTCCAACTTCCACATCCATTGTCGTTACTGTTCTATTAGATCACGAACATTGTAATTTTGGCGACACGCTGACATTTTGATAACACCGAATTTCGTCCACCCACATTTCAAAATATTATTTGTATCCACTGTGACGGGACCCGAAATTGTTTTTGGACCTTAGGGCATGGTCTTTTCGGTCTATTGTATAATCCGGCACTGCAGGTAGTAGATACTGCAAGCAAAATGAAGTAGCCGTTATAATGTCTACTTGTTCAACATTCTTGAAGTAGACGTAACAATGTCTGCATGTAAGTAACGGAGTAGAAATTATATTGTCTGCGTGTTACTAACATGAAATAGATGTTTTAATGTCTGCACGTAAGCAGCATGAAGTAGATATAATGTCTGCTTGCTAGTAACATGAAATAGATGTAAAAATGTCTGCTTGCTAGTAACATGAAATAGATGTTACAATGTCTGCTTGTTACTTACATGAAATAGATGTTACAATGTCTGCTTGTTACTTACATGAAATAGATGTTTTAATGTCTGCTTGCTAGTAACATGAAATAGATGTTACAATATCTGCTTGCTAGTAACATGAAATAGATGTATAATGTCTGCTTGCTAGTAACATGAAATATATGTTACAATGTCTGCTTGTTACTTACATGAAATAGATGTTTTAATGTCTGCACGTAAGCAACATGAATTAGATATTATAATCTCTGCGTGTTACTAACATGAAATAGATTTTATGTTGTTTTTATACATTTACACATACTATATCAAATTCATTGAAATCAATAGTCAACAGCTTATCTTCCCCGCACATCGATCCGTCAGTCTAGAGTGCTAGTATGTTTGTAGATCCGGTACTGAATCATCTTTAGACCAAGACATCTTTCAACATCGACCATAAGTGCTTTGATCCTGTGAGACTCAGTTAATCCCACTGATATTTTCTTTTTACTAGTCACTTTGAGTATAATTTTTGTCGACGGGAAATAAAAGATAGGATCAGCCAAGATGAGCGTTGTTGGTCATATATGGAGAAGGAAGTGTTCAAGACTTCAGATAACCAAAAATGTATTACATCGCTCACTCATTCTATTGTCTTGTGGGCATTCAGAGCATAAACTCACTCATTCTATCGTCTCGAGGGCATTCAGAACATTAACTCACTCATATCGTCATGAGGGCATTCAGAACATTAACTCACTCATATCGTCATGAGGGCATTCAGAACATTAACTCACTCATATCGTCATGAGGGCATTCAGAACATTAACTCACTCATATCGTCATGAGGGCATTCAGAACATTAACTCACTCATATCGTCATGAGGGCATTCAGAACATTAACTCACTCATATCGTCATGAGGGCATTCAGAACATTAACTCACTCATATCGTCATGAGGGCATTCAGAACATTAACTCACTCATATCGTCATGAGGGCATTCAGAACATTAACTCACTCATATCGTCATGAGGGCATTCAGAACATTAACTCACTCATATCGTCATGAGGGCATTCAGAACATTAACTCACTCATATCGTCATGAGGGCATTCAGAACATTAACTCACTCATATCGTCATGAGGGCATTCAGAACATTAACTCACTCATATCGTCATGAGGGCATTCAGAACATTAACTCACTCATATCGTCATGAGGGCATTCAGAACATTAACTCACTCATATCGTCATGAGGGCATTCAGAACATTAACTCACTCATATCGTCATGAGGGCATTCAGAACATTAACTCACTCATATCGTCATGAGGGCATTCAGAACATTAACTCACTCATATCGTCATGAGGGCATTCAGAACATTAACTCACTCATATCGTCATGAGGGCATTCAGAACATTAACT
This sequence comes from Meghimatium bilineatum, assembly GCA_034231615.1. Classification (NCBI taxonomy): domain Eukaryota; kingdom Metazoa; phylum Mollusca; class Gastropoda; order Stylommatophora; family Philomycidae; genus Meghimatium; species Meghimatium bilineatum. Next base: position 80,114,864 of record CM067320.1, read on the forward strand.
CACTCATATCGTCATGAGGGCATTCAGAACATTAACTCACTCATATCGTCATGAGGGCATTCAGAACATTAACTCACTCATATCGTCATGAGGGCATTCAGAACATTAACTCACTCATATCGTCATGAGGGCATTCAGAACATTAACTCACTCATATCGTCATGAGGGCATTCAGAACATTAACTCACTCATATCGTCATGAGGGCATTCAGAACATTAACTCACTCATATCGTCATGAGGGCATTCAGAACATTAACTCAGTCAAAATAAGTCCAATAGGAAATTCTTAATTTAAATTTCAGGTAGCCACACTAGCACTGAAGCATGCAGTTTGCAGTTATGCTCTTATTGGCGGATATGCCCTTATTGGCAGATATGCCCTTATAATTGAAAATCGAATCCCTCGTACATATACAATGTGGAATAAGTGGTTCATCCTTCAAAAGTGGCAACATTTGGCTTCCCCGCGTGTTTTTCATTGATCATTATGCGTATCGTTTGTGTCGGCAGAAAATGAAAATCACGGGAAAGACAAATAACGTTACTTTTGAAAGATGATATCCGATGGGTCCACATGACTATATAATGGTAGAGTGAATCAATGACAACGTAGAGGTGCTGATCTACATAAAAATATACGGTATTTTATGAGTAAAAAAGATACGCATAAAACCAAGAATTACTTTTAAGAAAAAGTGAGAAATATATAACTATTTAATATCGCATTTCCCGCCAAAGACGGATGTGTCGGACCATTTGCGCAAATAAAACGGTGACAACGCATTTAAATTCTCTGGACTACATCCTGCTGGAAATCTAGTAGGAAAATGGTCCTGCTACAAGAGAGATCCAGCGGGAGTTTGAGAAGGAACGCTGAAGAAGAAGAAGAATATCGTATTTCTTGGTATATTATTAATCAGTGTTTCCCACCATTTATTTTTACCATGCCCCGCCAGTCTTTCTAAATATGATGTCTTCCCCCCCCCCCCCCCCTATGTAACATATACATATTTTCTTTAATATTCAAAACTTGAATTATTCTCTAAAAGCTAGATAATAATCCCCCCCCAACAATTAAAATGCCCCACCCATCCCCTGTATGGCGTGGGCCCCAAGTTGAGAAACACTGATTTAGATATTGTACAAGAGGGAAGGGCAGTAAATAAGTTTTCGGTTTAAAGAAAATTGAGTTGTCTTAAAGAAACTAATTGCCTTGATGTTGTCAGTGTGTTCAGGATCTTTTTTGGGGAGAATATTTTTTTGGGAGAGAATAGTGGGAGCGGTGTTATTAGCCTTTTTTGTTCTTCTTGCACCAGGATTCTTCTTCTTCTTCTTTCGTTCACTTGAAACATGTCTATATCTGTAATTCTGTCTCCTTAATAAAACTCACTGTCTGTTGTAGTTCATACAGTGTTCCATAGAGCTTTGATTGCACCAGGATAAGCCGGTAGTTTGTGGGGAGGGGTTCATACATTGCTCTACCTTAGCAAATTAAAACATGACATTTAGTACTAGGAACGTAGTAACATCATTGGTCAAAAATCAACTCCCCATGTCCCGATGTCCCCACAGCGATTTTTCACAAAAGTGTCATCAAATTTGTTATCAAAAGATAGAATTCACAAACAGGAACACACACAAATAACTTTTACATTTTTTAAACTAAACCCCACACCCCTTTAAGAGAAATATATCTACGGTCCTGATAACCAGTTACACTATAAAACTAGTAAACTGGAAGGTAAAAGATCTCTCCTTTAAAGTGTTTTCTGACAACTATTTTGTCAAAACTACAAAATGGAAGCGGGAAGCTATTATTTTAGAAACTGCCATCTCATATTTTATTTTAGCAGGGCCGAATCTACGCAGGCCTTACAAGAGGGATGAGCAAGGCATGGAATGTGATAAAAGAAGTAGCTAAACATTAGAACAATGTGTAATATTTCGGAAAGGCTATATGCTATTTATAAGTCCATTTCTCCTAGGAATTTCTTCTACAAAAAGTGACCCATTCTGAAATCGGATTTGTTAGATTAAGAGACAGTTATCGCAGTTAAGCTGTAAACTCCTAACGTAACGCACTCAGTTATGAGGAATAATTCTTAAATATTGGTTGGGAAGAATCCAAGTCAAACAAGTAAGTAAGAGAAGACACCAAACAGCAACATTTTTCTACAACAATAAGAAGAACACGATGTACTTATATCTGACATGCACTTAGAATGTATGAAAACAGACTGCCAATACAAGCATTAAAATGGGTACCGATAGTAAAAATTAAAAAAAGGAAGACCAGGAGAGACTCTTCGCAGAACAATCATCAAAGAGGGTATGACTATGGGTCTCAACAACATTCAAGAATCACACAACAGTATCACATTGCTCGAACTGAAGAGCTCTGGTTTCTGCCGTGAGTTTCGTATTTGGTGCTGAAGGAACACAGACAGACAGACAGACAGACAGACAGACAGACAGACAGACAGACAGACAGATAGATAGATAGATAGATAGATAGATAGATATATATATATATATAGATAGATAGATAGATAGATAGATAGATGTAGATATATATAGATAGATAGATAGAACTATCGCAGTTAAACTGTAAGGCATAATACAAATCTTTTTTAAGGATTTCACTCTGCTAATCAACAAGAGTTTGATAACAAACGCAAAAGTATCAGTGGCCTTAAAATGTCAGGCTGAAGTTGGATGTGTGATTTCAAATTTTGTTGACATCGCAGGCAAGCTGTAAACAGCGACAATTTTATTTAATGACTGAAGTATGTAAACAAATGCTGAAATAGGCAAAAATGACTCTACTGATGATGATAATAATGACTTAGCCTTTTTTGAAATATTAGATGAACAAGTTACAGCATAGCAGAGTGCAATATGAAAGCATGAGAAAAGATGTTGGAAGTCCGTTGAAGCCTACTTCGTTGCGGAGACGGCACTTGATGATGAAAATTTTTGACAAAAGCACATGTTCTCCTCGATTGAGTAGCTAAGGTGACGACAAGCACAGATCATCTTCGGTTGAGTAACTGAGGTTACGACAATCACAGGTCCTCGTTGGTTGAGTAACTGATGTGACGACAAGCAAATGTCCTCGTCGGTTGAGTAACTGAGGTAATGCCAGGTACAGGTCCTCCTCGGATGGGTAACTGGGGTGACGCCCGAACTCATATAATCTTTCTGTCTCAAAGTTAGGGGTGGGGATTTATGGATGCATATTCATCTCGTCTGTGTCCATTCTCAAATTCCTGCAGATTAGCAGGATGTAGTTCAGAGACGAAAATGTGTTGTGTCATGGTTTACAGCTTGGCTGCCATATCTGCACCTTTCGGCCTGACACCCCCGACTTCACTATGGCGCCTGGGTTACTTTAACCCTCGATCGCCAGCTCCACCCCTACAATCTCTTAGTTGTCTCTTAAAACGTGCATGGCAGGTAAGTGTCACTATTTTTGTACTCCCCTCTCAGACCCGGCAACACACAGACATGATGTATGTTTAGTCCCCGAATGCAGACATTCCATTGCAGCAGTATTATATGATCATTAACTTCTCCCAGAAGCACAGGATTACTTCTGGACCAACTAGTTAAAACATTTTTCTGTCAGATATATTGACCATCAGTAGTGGTGGCACATCTAGATGTTCCTGCACCCAGTGCAGGATTTACGTATCTTCTTCTGCGTTCATTCTCAAACTCCAACTGGATCTAGCTGGATCATGGTCCTGCTAGATTTCCAGCCGGATGTAGTCCAGAAAATGGAAATGCGTTGTGTCGCCGTTTTATTTGCGCCAATGGCCCGACACATCCGTCTTCGGCGGGGGATTTACGTATAAGCCACACAAGCTATAGCTTAGGCCCCCCCCCACTTTCCTGAGCAATTGTCATATATACAAAAATATATTACAGCATTATTTGATCCAGTGCCGAACGTCCGGAGAAATTAGGGCCTTATCAAGTCTAAATCCGGCACTGCCTGCACCCTCGGAGCCAACAACAAAAGGACAGAGGTAGTAGAACATACTAGACTGGAGGAAAACATACACTGAAACAAATAAAACATGACTTGAGGTTTACAAAGATTTAAAGATAGACCTAGCGATAATACAGTAGAGGCATGTTAGAGGTTGTCAAAATGGCGCGATCTAGGAGTAAAAGACATAGCTTCAGAGATTCACATAATCTAAACTCTTGACCTTTGACGCAAAGAAATGTATCATTTGCATGTGTTCACAAATTGTTTTATATGATATTTGTTATCATGAAATACATGCTGGGTTATCTTGTTTTGTGATCCAGCAACATTTGACGGCTCAAGAAGTGGCTGTCAACAGTTTCATGATAGCGTTTACATAGCCTGGCACTCTGGAGTGTGTTACGGTTGGATTCTACTAACGCGATTATAAAGTTGTATGTGCTGGGTTCGTGGTTGAAAACTGGTGCTCATGCCTCTATTAAGCTCGTGGGGTAGGGGTTTAAAGTTTGCGTTTATGTGATACGAACATCCAAGGGACTGTTCATAAATTGCGCCAAGAAGTGTTTGCTAACTCTTTACCACCCCCCACATTGTTAACAACTGTTAATAATTCTTCGTCTTCATCAGCGTTCATTCTCAAATTAATAAATGAGGTTTCTCACAAATGACGCTTATGCCACATGTATATTTCCTAAATGTAAATCCGGCACCCCTTACAGATTTCCATAATTTAGTTTTAGAAATGTGAATGTCGTTGTTCTTTTCTAGTTACATTTTCAATACCTTTAATGTCAATGATTCTTTGCAATCCTAAAGTCTGTGAATTGCTCTCGTGATAATTTCTTCATTGAAATTGATAATTTTCTTCATCTCGTTTCTTAAAAAAAAATAAAAAATTATGGTTATATTCTCGTAACTACCCTGATAGTGTTTTGTAGTTTATACCCATGTTGTGTTCTTTTTGTACTCTTACTGAGAGCTTACTCTTACTGTTCTTTTTGAGGGCTTACAAATACTATGAAATAGCGTATCTTGTCGCGCTTCCTGTGAAAAATACTTGTACCATCTCATAGTTATACTTTTCAATGTACCGAATTTAACTTTCAAAGACATGGGTATAATATACTTGTAAATACTGCTTTATGATACGATGCAAATATTTACAAAAACATAATATGTTGAAGACATCACAATAAAAAACACATCGAATATGATCTCTCTTGTAGCAAAACACTGCTAGGTCCTGCTGTAGTAGGACACTGCTAGGTCCTGCTGTAGTAGGACACTGCTAGGTCCTGCTAGATTTCTAGTAGGATGTAGTTCAGAGAATGGAAATACGTTGTGTCACCATTTTTATTTTTCTAATGGCCTAACACACCCGTCTTCGGCGAAGTAAAAAAAAATCAGGTGCTGCCTATCTTCATAATTATGTAAACAAATTTACCACCACCTTTCCCCATCCCCAGACAATTTTTTACACAGAAAAAGTATGAGCAAAATTACATAATTTGTTTCCCCTTTTAAAAAAAAATTGTTTACATTCAAATAATGTAATTATTAATGTAGTATATGTCAATTTTTGCCACCCCTTTTCCTCCCTATTGTCAACAACTGTGACATTGTTCTTCTTCCTCTTCTAATTTGTGACGCAATTTATGGGCAGCATTCTTCTCCCCCCCCCCCTCAGCAAGCATGCAAACACATTGATCACATATAGTTTCCCATCCTGAAGGATGTTTGATTCTGTTAGTATAGCTAGTTATATATTCATCACCCTTCTAGTTATCCATTTTTATTTGCTGTTTTTTGTTAAGCTTACCATAAATTATTTACAATTTTTTTTCTTCCTCTTGTTTCTTTCTTTTTTTCTTATATATGGTTATCTTCTCGTAACTACCTTGATAGTGTTTTGTAGTTTATACCCATGTCATGTAGTGTTATTTTTGAGGGCTTAGAAAAACTGTACCATGAAATAGTACTGTACCGCATCGCATAAATTGTGAAAAAATATTTCATTGCAGCAGTATTATAGGAAACATATTTCCATACGGTGTCCATGTTTTACCAGCATACGTAAGAATTGGAAGTAACATCGGTTCGTACACCTGCAGCTTAGTCTAGGGTAGGTAGTGTAGGCTAAAGATATACCACAGTAAAACGGAATATTCAATGTAAACATCTGCAACTACTTTACTGGAGATTTGAAAATAATTAAAACCACTAGAAAATTGAAGTTTTACCGTTCAAAGCTGGAGCACAGACGATATATGTATTTGCAGTTATAGGGAAAATTTAATTATTCTAGAATATTTCTATTTTAGATTTTACAGTAAATTGGTTTACATAGGTTGTAAGCGAAGATAGACAGACAGAGAGAGAGAGAGAAAGAGAGAATGAGTACGAGAGAGGAGAGAAATTACACACACACACACACACACATATATATATATATATGGCGAAATTTCTTTCTTTGAACTCACGTGATGTATCAGTGCGCAGGCGCGTTGGTATGGCCACAGTAACTGGAGGAAGAGGGAGTGTGACACGTTTCATGTGACGTGTTACATGGCTGCAAAAAAGATAGTACGCTAAGGATGTCGATAACTTGAAGGAGAGAATTGAATAAATGTCTAATATGTCGTGTGGTGTAATTGTATTAAAGAATGTGGTCGGGGATAGATGTACTCTTCAATCGATAGGTGGGGAAATATGAAGTGTATTGTGAGACTTAAGTAGATGGTGGGAGATGAGTTGAAGAGAGAAGTAGATGGTGGGAGATGAGTTGAAGAGAGAAGTAGATGATGAGAGATGAGTTGAAGAGAGAAGTAGATGATGGGAGATGAGTAGATAAGAGAAGTAGATGATGGAAGATGAGTAGAAGAGAGAAGTAGATGATGGGAGATGAGTAGACGTAGATGATGGGAGATGAGTTGAAGAGAGAAGTAGATGGTGGGAGATGAGTTGAAGAGAGAAGTAGATGGTGGGAGATGAGTTGAAGAGAGAAGTAGATGATGGGAGATGAGTTGAAGAGAGAAGTAGATGATGGGAGATGAGTAGAAGAGAGAAGTAGATGATGGAAGATGAGTAGAAGAGAGAAGTAGATGATGGGAGATGAGTAGACGTAGATGATGGGAGATGAGTTGAAGAGAGAAGTAGATGGTGGGAGATGAGTTGAAGAGAGAAGTAGATGGTGGGAGATGAGTTGAAGAGAGAAGTAGATGATGGGAGATGAGTTGAAGAGAGAAGTAGATGATGGGAGATGAGTAGAAGAGAGAAGTAGATGATGGGATATGAGTAGATAAGAGAAGTAGATGATGGAAGATGAGTAGAAGAGAGAAGTAGATGATGGGAGATGAGTAGAAGTAGATGATGGGAGATGAGTAGAAGTAGATGATGGGAGATGAGTAGAAGAGAGAAGTAGATGATGGGAGATGAGTTGAAGAGAGTAGATGATGGGAGTTGAGTAGAAGAGAGAAGTAGATGTTGGGAGATGAGTAGAAGAGAGAAGTAGATGATGGAAGATGAGTAGAAGAGAGAAGTAGATGATGGGAGATGAGTAGAAATGAGAAGTGGATGATAGAAGATGCGTAGAAGAGAGAAGTAGATAATGGAAGATGAGTAGAAGAGAGAAATAGATGATGGGAGATTAGTAGAAGAGAGAAGTAGATGATGGTAGATGTGTAGAAGAGAGAAGTAGATGATGGGAGATGAGTAGAAGAGAGAAGTAGATGATGGGAGATGAGTAGAAGAGAGAAGTAAACACATTCCTTTCTCTGGACTATATCCTGCTAGCGTGCAGGAGTTTGAGAACGGAAGCAGAAGAAGAAGAATTTTCTTTCACATCAAAACACATCTAGCATTTTTACTTGAACAAAATTAATGTCATCATTTGCTACGAGTCGCACGTGGAAGCTGGAGTCATCGATTCTAAACCATTTTTATCTTATCAATGTGAGTCAGAGCTGTTGCACGATGTCTGTAATGTTGTCCATTCATCTTGCATAAAAATAGCAGTGAATTGGACTGTCGGGAGATCGGGGAAAATTCCAATTTGTTGCAGGAGCTGATGACATTTGTGTTGCGAGAACATAATACTAATGCTTGCTATCTGAAATGAATGTTCTTAGTGGCAAGTTAGAACTACCCCGTCAGTGTGTTCCGAGGCTGAAAGGGGAGTAAAGAATAGCAACACTGTTTACATTCCATACGAGGCATGGAATAATACGAAGCATACTAGTACTCACTTTCCCTCCTCATACACATAAAACCATATAATATATAATATAAGAGGCGACCAAGGATGTTATTGGGTGGAGTTGGATGTTCCATGTCATATAGGGTGAAGGTGACCCAGAAGACGTGCTGAAATCGGATGTGTATCTATCTATCTATTGTCTTTTCTTCGCTTTTGCTTTTAAGGTGTCGCAGGATTGAGTGACGATCGAATTTCAGGCTATGGCACGTTTGGTAGCTTGATATGCAGCAATACTGTGCCGTCTAAGAATTGGTAACTCCTGTAATTCACTTTCTTCTTGTGTATCTTGCTGTTTCCATTTTCATGTTGTATGCTCTTGTCGCTGGCCAGTATGGGTTCATTCTTATTAAGTGGTCGAACCATTTCAGTCTCTGTTTTTCAATATATTTCACCACTAATGTTGTTCCAACAATTCTTGTATTATCTTCATTTCTCACATGATCTCTTCTTGTTTGGTTTGTTGTTTTTCTGAGACATCTCATTTCACACGTACTAAGCAATATCTCTTGTTCTTTTGTTATTGTCAATATCTGCCATTGATAACACAATGTTGGTATGAATATTGAATTATGATTTGCCGTTTGGTTTCCATCGTGATAAATGTGCGTTTCAAATTGGTGTAAGTTCATATTTAATGTATTTAATTTAATACTTTTTGAATTCTTGTCTCGAGCTCTCTGTCCCTCCATCCGTTGTCTGTAAAAATGTCCATAAGGCATTTATATTTCTTCACTTGTTTCATTAATTGATCATTTATCTTTATCTTGATTGTATTGGGTTTTCTGCGTATAAACATAGCTTCTGCTTTTTTTTCTGTATTGATCTTCATGTTGTGATTGAGGCAGCTTTCGTTGATTAGGTTTATGTGATCTTGCAGCTCTTCACTTGAACTGAAAAAGGATGTGTCCGTCCAAAAGGTGTATTGTGACATTGTCGTACTGATTGTTTACTGCAGACATCTTTCTTCAAAAGAATGACAGCACATAAAGGGGAAGTAAGTATGTAGTACTAGATGTATTTTTGTGTGTATGTGGAGAAGTGAGTACTAGATGCATTGTTTTATGTGTATGATGAGGGAAAGTGCGTTTGAACTCATCAACGGGATTTATTGAGCAAGTACAGAAGACGCCATGCTTATGTTGATCAGGTATTCAATTAGGGCCGGATATATATATATATATATATATATATATATATATATATATATATATCGTAAAAGAAAAAAAAGGGGGGGGGGGTTTAACTAGAAAGAGTAATTTCCTCGTTTTTGGTGTACTTCCTTTCCAGATTGAATTTCTGATTTGTTTGGGGTAATTTCTGCATTATGGAGGATGTTTCTCTAATCAAGTCTGGGTCATTCCGTCGATCGTTGGATTAATCAACTAACATCGTAAAGTCCAGACCGATTTGTGTAACAGAAGTCAGTTCATTACTACAGGCAAAAGAGCAAGAGGTAGACCAAAATAAACACTCAGAAGAACAATACTTAGAGAAAGTAAAACAACCAATATTCATACTATTCAAAAACTTCACAGTATAGCTTTTAACAGACAGAATTGGAGAGATCTGACCTCTGCCATATGCGCTAACTTCAGCGCAAAAGGAAAATGAATGAATGAATGAATTTCTGCATTCTGGATTGAATTTCTGATTTGTTTGGGGTAATTTCTGCATTATAGATTGAGTTTCGTGGGGACAAGCACTTACGATTATAGGTGTTTATTATTTTGTTTGCTGAATTTAAAGTACTAAATGTCATGTTTAAATTTTCTAAGGGAGAGGAGAGAACACCCTTCCCCAGTCACCATCCCTATCTAAGGCCTTATATACTCAGAGAACTGATCTTACAATTTGAGAATCATCATTTTAGAGAATGAAGCTAATCTAAATCAAAGAGATCATTGTAGGAATGAAGAGATTACAAGGACTGTGCAATGTCTGTGGTCAAATATATTAAAAAACAGAGGCTGAAATTATTCGACCATTATAATGACTGTTGGAACGTCTGTGGTCAAATATATTAAAGCACAGAGGCTGAAATGGTTCGACCGCTTAATTAGAATCAACCCTTATTGTTCAGCAGCAGGAGCATACATACATCATGAAAATGAAAACACCAAGAAGTAGAGGAAGACCGACAGATAGATAATTAGATAGATAATTAGATAGATAATTAGATATATAATTAGATAGATAATTAGATAGATAGTTAGATAGACAATTAGATAGATAATTAGATAGATAGTTATATAGATAATTAGATAGATAATTAGATAGATAGTTAGATAGATAATTAGATAGATAATTAGATAGATATTTAGATAGATAATTAGATAGATAATTAGATAGATAATTAGATAGATAATTAGATAGATAGTTAGATAGATAATTAGAAAGATAATTAGATAGATAATTAGATAGATAGTTAGTTAGATAGATAATTAGATAGATAGTTAGATAGATAATTAGATAGATAATTAGAGATAATTAGATAGATAGTTAGATAGATAATTAGATAGATAGTTAGATAGATAATTAGATAGATAGTTATATAGATAATTAGATAGATAATTAGATAGATAGTTAGATAGATAATTAGATAGATAATTAGATAGATATTTAGATAGATAATTAGATAGATAATTAGATAGATAATTAGATAGATAATTAGATAGATAGTTAGATAGATAATTAGAAAGATAATTAGATAGATAATTAGATAGATAGTTAGTTAGATAGATAATTAGATAGATAGTTAGATAGATAATTAGATAGATAGTTAGTTAGATAGATAATTAGATAGATAATTAGATATATAATTAGATAGATAATTAGATAGATAGTTAGATAGACAATTAGATAGATAATTAGATAGATAGTTATATAGATAATTAGATAGATAATTAGATAGATAGTTAGATAGATAATTAGATAGATAATTAGATAGATATTTAGATAGATAATTAGATAGATAATTAGATAGATAATTAGATAGATAATTAGATAGATAGTTAGATAGATAATTAGAAAGATAATTAGATAGATAATTAGATAGATAGTTAGTTAGATAGATAATTAGATAGATAGTTAGATAGATAATTAGATAGATAATTAGAGATAATTAGATAGATAGTTAGATAGATAATTAGATAGATAGTTAGATAGATAATTAGATAGATAGTTATATAGATAATTAGATAGATAATTAGATAGATAGTTAGATAGATAATTAGATAGATAATTAGATAGATATTTAGATAGATAATTAGATAGATAATTAGATAGATAATTAGATAGATAATTAGATAGATAGTTAGATAGATAATTAGAAAGATAATTAGATAGATAATTAGATAGATAGTTAGTTAGATAGATAATTAGATAGATAGTTAGATAGATAATTAGATAGATAATTAGATCGATAATTAGATAGATAATTAGATAGATAATTAGATAGATAATTAGATAGATCGATGATGTAACAATGTTGTTATGATCATCATCATAAAGTGCTGTCCCCGCAACGATGGTCGGCTTCAGCGAACCTTCAACATCCTCTGTCTCTTGCTGACAGAGAGACAGACAGACAGACAGAGAGACAGAGAGACAGACAGACAGAGAGACAGACAGACAGAGACGGATGGATGGACGAATGAATAAATAAATATATGGATGGATATATGGATGGATATATGGATATATAGATAGAAATTATGTTGCTCTCTTTTCCGGTATTCCTGCTGATTCCAGAACAATGTCTCTTTTGCAATTTCTTCTGATCACTTTCTTGCTGTAAACTTTCTTCCTTCTCCACTGCTTATCTTTCTTTCACTCTCTGTCTATTTCCTGTTTAGTTCATACACTCTCTTGTCTCTCCTGTTTACTCTGTCTATTTCCTGTTTAGTTCATACACTCTCTTGTCCCTCCTGTTTACTCTGTCTATTTCCTGTTTAGTTCATACACTCTCTTGTCTCTCCTGTTTACTCTGTCTCTTCACTCTGTCTCTTCTTTTTAGCAGTTTAGTTCATTTCATAAGATTGTCGTATTCCTTTAACAACTCTTTTTCCGCATGTTAGTAGATTAGAAGGATGTTTCGAACTAGGGACTCAAAACGCGCGAAGTCGGATGTGTTAGGTCATTAATTATTTCATTTTGGGTCAAATATTTTTATGTCGTTCTTGTGTATTGCTTATGTCCAATATTCAGCTATCTCTATGAATTCTTGTGTATTGCTTATGTCCAATATTGAACTTTTCTCTATTAATTCTTGTGTAATGCTTATGTCCAATATTGAACTTTTCTCTGTGAATTCTTGTGTATTGCTTATGTCCAATATTGAGCTTTCTCTGTGAATTCTTGTATATTGCTTATGTCCAATATTGAACTTTTCTCTGTGAATTCTTGTGTATTGCTTATGTCCAATATTGAACTCTTCTCTGTGAATTCTTGTACGTAGTTTCTTGTGGGCGACATATTTTCTGTTCTCTGACTTCCACGTGAAATTCTGTTTGTAAGTCTGTTTTTATCTAGTCTAAGTACATTGCGGATGTAATTCCACCATCTTCTTCTTATAAAACTTGATACAAATTCTTTGTCCTTTTTCTTCCCTCATTAAAATGTATCAATTTTATGCTCAAAATTCTATAGCAGCTTGTTTTCATATGTAATTAATATAATGTCGTTTTCTGATGTGGATTTTCAGCTTTTGCATCTGTATGCCAATACAGGTAGTATGCATGCATTTAGCAGTCTGTCGCCAGGAAACCCTGCACAAACACACCACCAGCAAGCTGTATTCATCTTCTCTGGCTCAAAGCACACGAGAAATTCTGCTAGATATCCCAGAGCGAACGCAAACAAAGCTTATATTCCACCCATGCATATCTTCTAATGGAAAAATCTGAAGTTCCGTGATCGATTTAATACTGTGGAATCCCGGTATAACAGCTTGGTCCGAACCGACAAAATATGTATGTAATAGCAGAATTTCGCTATATGCAGTATACACAATATATAATAATTATAATTGGGGATTTTGAAAAGTGTTCGGCCGAAGACGGATGTGGTAGACCATTGGCGCAAATACAACGGCGACACAATGCATTTCCATTCTCTGGACTACATCCTGCTGGAAATCTAGTAGGATCATAGTCCTGCTATACGGGAGATCCAGCGGGAGTTTGAGAATGAACGCTGAAGAAGAAGAAGAAAAGTGTTATATAGGGAAATGTGTTATAAAAGAATGCGCTATTGAGGGATTGCACAGTATATTTCAGGAGAAGTATGGGAAACCATTACCCCCAAGGACTTTTTCTTGTTGCTTAATGCTATTTTTCTGTTTTTCCAAATCTTCTTCTTCTTCTTCATCGTTCATTATCAAACTCCCACTGGATATCTCTTGATTAGATTAGATTTCCAGAAGGATGTAGTCCAGAGAATGGAAATGCGTTGTGTCGCCGTTTTATTTGCGCCCATGGGCCAACACATCCGTCTTCGGCAGAAGTTTTTCCAAATGTGGTAGTATTTTTTCTATTCGTGCACTTATGTCGTACTTTAGAATTGCATTACATATTACATCAATAAACCAATCAAAAATCAGTCAATCAATCACGTGATGATATGCTGATTGGTGTAGGCATTTTTCTCCACATCTCTCTGTCTCTTGTGTTGTTAATAACTTCATTTTGTGACATCTTTTTGTGCCACAGTGACAACCCATCCAGAAATGTCTCTCTTTGTCTTCCTCTGTCTCTTGTCCTCTTGATTTTACCGCTAGTTATTAAATGTTCAATTTTTGCTTTCATCATAACATTATCATTACATATTGCATCAATATTAATCCAAAATTTGACGCCGTAACAAGCAAAGAAAGTAGGCAGTCCCCCTTGTTAAAAAAATAATAAAAATAATTCATTTGATAACACCGTCATGTGATATTCAGTACAAGTCATGTGATATTTGATTTAAAAAAGTTTCTCCAAAATACCTTATCGATTATCATATTTGATTTTTCTGCGAATACGTATCTACGATGAAGACCTTGTACTGCCACAGGAAGTTAAAAATTGAGTGACTACAGCAGTGAGACATGATAGATCGACTGTAGCTTTCCCTACTGTATATTCTGATGATACAAGTCTCAATGTGTATCCACTCTCTGTAATTAACCGGCATTCTGCCATAATTGTTTTCTCCCATTAAGTGGAACATTGATATGTGGATATTTATTTGTTGAAAGAATTAGAACCACTTGTCTGTACTTGTTTTCACGTTTATATTTAATGACGGAATATTGATTCTGTCCTTGCGGTTGTCAGGTTGTGGGTGTTGAACGATCAATACTACATTAGAAATTTGAACAATAGTAGTCTCGTTGTGTAGTGCTGTAGTTCTGAAATGTGGGGGGTCTTGTGTACTTAGTGTTTATTATTTAAAGATGGGTGGTCAGTTTTCTTTCAAACATGGGGTGGTCAGTTTTCCTCCATAAATGTTTAAATTTTTCTCTAAACAAAGTGATTAAACTACTAAAGAGCAATAGAAGTGTATGCAACATAGATCTTCTTCTTCTTCTTTCGTTCACTTGAAACGTCTATATCTGTAATTCTGTCTCCTGAATGAAACTCCCTGCCTTTTGTAGTTCATACAGTGTCCCATAGAGCTTTAATTCAAGTGTTGCTTCCTTTTGACCAATATGTCTGCCTCAGCTTTTCATACTCAGAACAATCTAGAACATTGCCTTCTTTCGATAGGGAACCCAGCTCTAGTTAGTTAATCGGAAGGCCATCATCATTCCAGAGACGTCCACAGGTGCTCCGATCTCATGTTGAGTATGTCATTCAGCAAAGAGTAAATGTATGTTCCAGTTCTATGTTTGTTGATAAAATCTTTTGATTTTTATATGCTGTTCTCTTCTTGCAACACCACGATTCATTCCCAGGTCCATAATTCTTTCCAAGGACACGAAAAAACAAATACATCCCATATCATCCACCTGGTCTAGCTCCTTGAATGCGTTCAAAATATTAGCATGATTCATTAAACCACCACTAGTTAATATGGTCATGCTGGCTAGTATGTCTGTTCTTTCAGTCTCCCTACCATCCACGTGTCCAGGAACACAGCAAGAGTGTTAGGTTTGCTGTTGGGTGTGGGAATCCATATAATCCCTTTCTCTTAGACATATTAAAAGACATGATACCTTGTTGAGGACCGTACTTGAGTTGAGGGGAAGCGAGCAAAAGGTAGGCAGAGATACACGTAGGAGGGAAAAAAACAAGAAATTGATAGATTACTGTTTAGCATAGTGCACCACCAAAGCAAGAGACAGGTAGTTGGAGGTCCATTTCAGCTAACCATCGTTGCGGAGATGACACTTGGTGATTTCTTCTTCAGCGTTAATTCTCAAACTCCCGCTGGATTTCAATTGTAGCAGGGCCTTGGTCTTACTAGATTTCCAGCAGGATGTAGTCCATAGAATGGAAATGCGTTGTGTCGCCGTTTTATTTGCGCCAATGGCCCGGGACATAAGTCTTCGGCGTAACATTTGGTGATGATAATAACCAGTTTATGAAATCATCGTTCTAACAACCGCCTGTTCACGCCACCACTCTAACCACTTGTTCACGTTAGGACAATAACTTGTTTACTTTGTTGTGGCGGTTTTGACGATTACGGCAATGTCTTCGACATTAGATAATATGCAAGACATATTGAGAATACCGTAACCAGTTAAAACGACAAATCAAACTATATCACCAAACTGACATGTTACAGTCTAGCATAGTGCACCACCGAAGCAATAGACATAGGACGTGGAAGGTCCGCTGAAGATGACCATCGTTGCGGGGACAGCACTTTATGATGATGATGCTAACCACTTTGTTACGCTGATGTAACATGTCCATCTCGTGAGCGTTCCAAGTGCACGTGTTGGCTCATAAACAACATTATAACAAGACGATTGAGATTTGTTGACCATAGAAATACACATAACAACATGGAAAAATAAGTAATGGAAGACATAGTGGATGTTAACAAGGGTAGAGTTTCACTTGACGAAGTTGGACAAAAAATATATCCCAGAGTGTGTTTAAACATGTGCTTGGTTGTAGAAGGCCTATCCGTTGAGAATCGTGAGGAGCTTAGATCAGAATAACCATACTGAATAATGTGTACTGGAGAGATTGTGTACTGGAGAGATTGTGTACTGGAGAGATTGTGTGCTGGAGAGGTTGTATACTGGAGAGATTGTGTAATGGAGAGATTGTATATTGGAGAGATTGTGTACTGGAGAGATTGTGTACTGGAGAGATTGTGTACTGGATGATTATATAGATGTTATATACAATTACCATCATCAAGTAGCAAGCATATCATGGACAAGATGCAGCAGTTATCATAGTCTTTCGAGACACCTATTGATCTTGAGCCATTCTTCCTGTTTCTGTGTATTCAAGTGATATTTGATATCTTGTCAGTTGCTGTATTGAGGGTGACCTCCAGAGTGACTTCCACAGGCTCGAGGGCACAGGATTCGTTTTAAAGACACTCTTAAGGCATAACTGATTCACTTCAAAATAGACACAAACTCATGGGGAGAATCTAGCACAAGTCAGATACGACTGACGTTGCAGAATAAAAACTGGTGCAGCAGCTACAGAGAATCTCAGACATCAAGTTACGCAGCAAAAACGTGTTGGAAGAAAGGCAAGAGCTGCTCAATCTCACATACTCCTCCCACACATGTTCAGACTGGTAGAGAATTGTACACACGTATAGAACTTATCATTCACAGTCGGGCTCACCACAGACATTATCATCTTCAGCATAATCCCAGATGAGCTGAATTGTCATCGTCGACTTCAACGGATGTTATGTTATGTTCCTCCAGGACCATAGGCGGCTCATAGGACAAAAACCATAGCTCTTCATTTCTGTCTTTGTGTTGCCAGGTCTTTCAGTTCTTGGGTGTTGTTTAGGTTCATTGAAGTGCCTTCTGATTAATGGTTCTTCGTAGAGTTTCTCCCTCTTCTTCTCACTTCCGGTGGCACCCAGTGACTGATGGGGAATTCATAGTCTGTTTACTTCAACGGATGGACAACATATATATGTATGTGTGGTGTGCGTGCGTGCGTGTGTGTTTTCTAGCCTCCGTTACGATTCAAGATTGACCTATAATCTAGAATGATTATTGTTTGATTAAATCAGCATGGCAACTCGTGAACAAAATGCTTCTTTTTCTAGCCTCCGTTACGATTCAAGATTGACCTATAATCTAGAATGATTATTGTTTGTAAATCAGCATGGCAACTCGTGAACAAAATGAAAATTTCACAACTGCAGGCAGTGCTCGCCAACCTGTCTAATACTATCGACAACGGAAGGTAAACTAGGTTCCGTAAACCAGATTCACAAGTGAAGGAGAACTTGGCATTTTATAGATAATGCGATTAGGTTGCAAAGTAGTTGTCATGACAAAAATGTAATTTGTGAATGTAGTCAATCCCTTCTGCACAGTAGTCCTGCGCACTGACCCTAGACATTACATCAACAATTAAGTGGGGTGGGCGTGTCTGAAAAAGTGTGACAGGACAAAACCGGGGTATGTGAACAATATTAAACATCAACAATTCTGTTTCTGTAATTTAATTAAACTGCCTGATTTGGAAAACAATTATTCTAATATTTCTGAAACAGTACATATTTCCAGTTTCGTACTTTTTTCTGTTAAAAGGGAGGGCGGTGTTAAAACTTGTTTGACATAACATAAATAAGCAGAGGGGGGGGGGGTTATGTACTTATTAACGGAGAAGAAAAGAGGGGGGTGTCAATAATTGGCAAAATAATTGTAGATGTAAAATATGGACATCCCAATTTCGGCTTCTTTTCCCCGCCAAAGACGGATGTGTTGGGTCATTCGAGCAAATACAACGGCGACACAACGCATTTCCATTCCCTGGACTACATCCTGCTGGAAATCTTGTTAGGCTATTGTTCTGCTATAAGAGAGAACCAGCGGGAGTTTGAGAATGAATGCTGAAAAAAGAAGCTTCATTTTGAGTTTAAATCACGACTTGAAATCAGATATTTCTTGTACATCATTACATTAGGAAGGCTATTTGGGGGGGGGGGAGGGGGTGGGATTTGAAGCCGTTAAACCCCTGCACTTTCCCGTAACTAGGAACCTGAATATTCGCTTCCTACTCTAATCTATAACGGAAAAAACCCATAACATCGCGTTATGATATAACCATAAAGGACAATGCTAAAAATACAACGAAGAAACATGCCGGATAAAATGGCAAAGAGAAATTTGAAACAAATGCTTGATATATTGAAGTCTGTAGCACAAGTTATTTAAGTAATGTAATAACAAAACGGGAATTAGATAATATGCGATCGATGCTTGTAGAAATGCCAAAATATAGATAGCAATAACGTATATATGAGAAGAGGCACTGATCGATTTGGACAAGATCTTGCTGCAAGGACGAAGAGTTCGACAAGTCCAAAATGAGAACGTTGGTGGATATTTCTATACTTTTGAGTGTATAATATATATCTAGTGCCCAAAAACGGTTATTTACCACTCAGAAAATTATCAGATTGAAGGACACGGGGAGAAATCAATGTCGATGTTGCTCAGTCGTTAGATAACTGGCGTTCTAGTTGAAGTGATGCGGGTGTAATTTTTTTGGTTTAACTGGACACATATAAAGACACAAATTGTTGGTTCTTTGGTTGAGTAAGATGGCAAAGAATAGCACCACTGTGACATGCCGTGCATGTTGTGGATATGGAGATTAGGGGTGGTTTAGGTTCACTTATCACATTGGTTACGCATGTGGTTGCTTCTGTGGGTCTCACCAATGGTCTATTAGACAAGCATCCAATGCAAATAGAAAACCGTAGTAGACGACACGTTGTTATATTGAGGTTGTCTTCTAATAGAAGCTTCATGGCACGTCATCTATACAATTATGTTTCTCATGCTTTTATTTTGTTGTTGCAATGTGTTTTATGCTTTGTAATTTTTATATATGCATGTGTCCTCTATGGTTGGGAGGGAGCCAGACATGTACTGCGCAGCGCTGGAAAGAAGGAAATTGACATCACTGTTTTTTTTCCTATGGCTGAGGCCCATCATAGAGGCACAGTGACTCAGGACGTGACAATCCTTTTGACTTGAATATTTGGTTGCGTGCCTGGAGCAATACAGAAGTTCGGCATAACCAGTAGTCAATTGGTGGCGGGGAATTGGCACAGTGAACCCTATCTCGGCTGCAGTGGCTCGGAGCAGTGCATATGTTGAAACCTACCTTCCTGGTGGTGTGATAGTTATTCTCTGGTTCTGGCCCGGGGTGGGCCCTAAATCCACAGACATCCCAGCAATATAGTGTCATTTTAATGGCATTGAGTCAGAGCATGAGCCAACCAACCAATCATAACAAAGAGCATGAGCCAATCAACAAATCATAACAAAGGTCAAAGATCCTCAAAATCCGTGATGAAATCAGATCATAATCAAAAGTGTAACGCTAGTCCCTTGACAGTAGAGTCCTTATGACTCTTCGGGAATAATCATTATAAAGTGACACTATTTGAGTCTTCTCATTATTTTCATTGGCTGTCGACACAAAGTGACCAATGAAAACGTGGAAAAAGTGAAATTGTTTCACTTTAAATAGATGATTCTCAATATGTCCACGTGATTGTATGATTGTGGCAGGAGCACCAGCAGAAAATTCCAGAATTTCTCTCTGTTCACTGTGCTTGTTTCAGTGTGCAGAAACTAGGATGTATCATCCACAAAGGCGCATATATCACAGCTGTTAGCCACAATAATGCGTTCCTTCCTCCGGACTACGCCCTACCACGACCGGGAATCAGCAACGACCTGTGTCAAGAAAGTAAACATAATCCGAAAGGCTGTTTTGTTAAATTAATTCGGGTGATTTAGTTGGTGGGCCTTGGCTTTTTTTTTTGGCATGCGACTCGAAGTATATAAATAGTGACCAACGAAAATCACAACAATAATCCAATACGTCACGAATGAAATCTTGTTACTTTCTGTATCAAGGTCTGTACAGTCGATGGTCTAGGACCTACTAACCAGCAATGATATCAAAGAGAACACATGGGCAGATTAAAAAGATATTTGAAGTAATAATCTCATTATTTCATTCGTAAGATATAATCTTCATTTCGAAAGTTGTGTCTGTGTAAAATCCCGCTCGAAACTGACGCTTCGAAATCGATCGAAGATTACTCACCAACAAGTAAAAATTACTGGCTGGAAAATCGCTAACCATAAATAAACATAACCTACTAAGGTAACAGTGACTCATTCACACGTTCGCTATTGAAATATTCAAAAATATGTCAAGTTTTTGTTGCATGAATATTCATAATTCAGTTCCACCTGTACGTTTCCTGTGTTAGTTCAACATGTAGGGATTCTAAAGCAGATATATGGTTCGTCATTGTATTTACATATGTGTTTGTTGACAGGGTCCAAATGGGGTGAAAGAATAGGAACACATCTACCATTTGTCTTATATGTCGTCAAAAGGGACTAAGGAGAGTTGTAAGTTTGATTATCCCATCCATTACAATATCAATTTTCTCATCATCATCACCTTCATTAAGTGCCGTCTCCGCAACGGTGATTGGCTGCAACGAATATTCAACATCTCTTGTCTTGGTAGTGCATTCTGCTAGACTGTAACCTGTCCACCGTGTGATGTTACTCTCCCACTTGTATCTCTGACTATCTCTTGCTCGCTTCCTTTTGACTTTACCCTCAAGTAAGGTCTTCAATAAGGTCTTTTAAAGTGTCCAAAATATTTTATTTGCCTGATCTTTATTTCTCTTAGTAGTTCTTTCTTCATATTAAGTGTCTTAAGCACCTCTTTATTTGTTTTCTTCTCTTTCCATGATGTTCTCCCTATTCTTCTATATACCCACATCTCAAATGCATCAATTGTGTCTTCTAATTGTTTATTTAGTATCGATGTTTCTGAGCCATACATTAATATAGAATAGATGCAGAAATTTTCTCACCAATGCTGTAAAGTCAGATGTGTAGGGAAAGAAGAGTGTCGACATCGTAGTTATGACGTGAATAGAATTTCTTCTTCTTCTTCAGCGTTCATCCTCAAACTCCCGCTGGATCTCCCTTGTAGCAGGACTATTGTCCTACTAGATTTCATTCTCAAACTCCCGCTGGATCTCCATTGTAGCAGGACCATGTTCTCAAACTCCCGCTGGATCTCCCTTGTAGCAGGACTATTGTCCTACTAGATTTTCAGCAGGATGTATTCCAGAGAATGAAAATTTCCTGTGTGTCGCCGTTTTATTTGCGCCAATGGCCCGATACATCAGCCTTCGGTGGGAATAGAGTTTAAAAGACGTATAGAATTGACTGTATTGTATTTAAGTGTCCCCCTTGCAGTCCTTCTGAATAAAGCAGGATGCCACCTGCTCAAAGTCTCAC
The DNA here is from genome assembly GCA_034231615.1 of Meghimatium bilineatum. NCBI lineage: Eukaryota > Metazoa > Mollusca > Gastropoda > Stylommatophora > Philomycidae > Meghimatium > Meghimatium bilineatum. The sequence continues at coordinate 80,136,612 of CM067320.1, forward strand.
CCAAGTTGTATACCTTCATGTGATAATCCACAGGGACCTCCCAAACAAATACACTTCTATGTAAGACTTCATTGCTGGGATCGATCTAGGACCTTTTGAACACAAGACAAAAGGCTTAACCCGAGTTCCTACTAAAACATGAAGTCCCGTGGACATCAGAGGTTAACTTTCAAAAGTGACGCTTCTTCACCTTTTCTGTGATTTTCAATCGATTATTCAGATAATCATACACAATGTGACCAATGAAAATCACGGAATGTGTCAAAAAATGTCACTTTTAAAGGATGAAATCTGTTGAGTTGACATCACTTAGCTACAACGTCATAGATTCACATCAATACTATATAGTGGATTCCATTTCATGGACTGCATCCTGGCTATAGTCAAGAATCAAGTCATAGATCGAGAAGAAGTCACTGTTAGTTAGTTTAGTTAGTCTTTGGATTATCATCACTGCAAACTGGGCACATCCTTAGTTGCTCCGATCTCTTCCTGAGTGTATCTGCCATCAAACTTCTACTGACAGTACCGGTCAAATGCTGGTTCACCATCATTCTTCTGCGCACTCCAAAATGTTCACTTCTAGCAGCACCGCATTTCAAGCCCTGATCTTTAATCCTCGCAATTGAAAATGAATCATCATCCACATTAGTCTCACTCTCGCGTGCTATATCTCTTAAGGATTTCAAAACGTCAGCTCAATCCATTGCACTGTGCCACAATTGCGTATGACGCCAGTTGATTTATTCTTTCATTGCCTCGAACACCCACATGTCCGGCACGAAAATAAATGTAATCACTTTCAGCCTCGCCTATCTCAAGGCCTCTATCCACTGTTCGCGAACGAGACCCACTTGTACCTTCCTAATCATACTCATAGTCACTCAAGATGTAGACCCGAGTTACCTTCTGTGTGCATAGCCCTCAAATGCCCTGGTCAACGCAAATAGTCTACATGGCCATACTTCTCATAGTGATCGCAAAGGCCCCACTCTCCTCCTTGATCGTTTTACCTGCGCACTGAGCTGTGAAGGCACAAGCACTGTGAACATGTCTAGTCACAGATTCATCAGTGTATATAATCACATCCCCCTCTTTGGTATTCTCACTGACTAAATCCTGCACTTCTTTCTCCACAGCTGCGGAACACCATTTTCTGCATTCCAGGCTAAGTTATATTCATCATCATCATCAGGTGCCATGCCGGGTGGCGTAGGCGGTCATGGCTCTCCACAGCTCTCTGTCCACAGTATTATGTATCAAAGTCGTTGTTGTTTCTTTGCCGTGCCAGGTTGTCAAACTGTCTAATATTTTCTCACGTTGTCGCCCTCTGTCTCTGGTGCCTTCAATCTTGCCTGTTGTGATTATGTTCTCTAAACCTGCCTGTCTCATGAAGTGGCCAAAAAAAGAAGATTGCCTTTTTCTTATATTGTTGATTAAGGTCCGTTTCGCATTTAACTCTTTTAACACCTCTACATTAGTTTTTCTGGCAGTCCATGGTATTCTCAGCATTCTTCTGTAGAACCACATCTCCGTTGCCTCCAATCTCCCACTTTCCAGTTTGTTTATTGTCCAAGACTCGCACCCATATGTTAGTATAGGGGTTATATAGCACTGCAGAACTCTCAAACAATTTTCAAACAAGTTATATTACTACTCTCAAACAAGTTTCGAAATCTGTGGGTAGACCTATCCATTCCACACCTTCTGCCACATCCTGCAAACTGCACATGCTTTGTATGACATCCTCAGCTCGTCCCATCCACGACTTCCCTCTCTTAAATCTGCTAACTTTAACTTTATGTATTTCGGAATGCAGTAGGTGTTACTTGTCTGCATGTATTTCAAGGTACGCCCGTGCATGGCAATACTGTAATCTGTGCTCTGCCGTTGGAAGTCGATGCGTTATAATGAACAAATAACGGTGGTGTCTGGTTTTTCTGTGATTACACATTATGGAAATACCAATCTTATGTGTAAATGGCGCATTAAATTTGAAAGTGACAAAACCTGGCTGACCCCGAGTTTATTGACTGAGCTAAAAATAGATATTGTATGGACGGAAGGCTTGACTCTCGCACCTGCGAGCAGAATCAAAAGAAACCTTTCTACGTCATGATTAAGATTATTTCCTTGACTTTCGTTGGTCAGCGTTGGTAGTCGACAATTCGTATTATATTGTGATCAACGAAAAGCACAGAACTAATGAAAATCGTCACATATGAAGGCTTATTTTGATTCTTCTCGTAAGTCTTATATGGTCGAGGGTCACGCCGCAGGGTATTAAGGTCATGTGACAAATTTCTGGTTTCCAGTCAATGTTTGTATATTAGCAATGGGTGTGTATGAGAGAGTTGGGGGGGGGGGAGGAAGGGCATTGGGGACAAAGCTTAAAGAAATATGGTGAGGGGAGGGTTACTTTGAAGAAAAAAATAGTTTTTCACTTCATTTTTGGGAGATTATCTAAGCAAACGCAGCTCTCTCTCTCTCTCTCTCTCACACACACACGCACGCACGCACACACACACACACACACACACACACACACACATATATATATATATATATATATATATATATATATATATATATATATATATATATATATATATATATATATATATATATATATATATATATATTGCCCCCTCCCTTGCTGTGTTTATTGCCCTTTACTCTATGTTAGGAAACATTGATTTTTTCTACAATCAGTCTGGGATTGTTGACACACTCAGTCTGGAATTGTTGACACAATCAGTCTGGGATTGTTAACACAATCAGTCTGGGATTGGGTAATTTTATATAAAATATCACGACTAGATGAATTAAGCAGTTTCGAGGTACTGAAAAATATACAAGATAGACGAGATTTGAATTTTATCATTTCTGATTGCCTGGATTCAGGAAACGTGTTGATTTAAGTTGCAAAGCGAAATGGTATCAGTTGAACGGACCAGGTTCAAATCTCATCTGCTACTGTATGGTTTATTAAATATTTCACGAATAGTTCTAGATGTCGAAAAAGTGTATAGTGATTCTGTCAGTTTTACCAGCTGGACATTGACAGAATTTGCATAAATCTAGTTCCTTGGCAAAACACTCGTAATCAATAAAAGGCAATACTGCTCCAAAACTGTATGAAAATAGTGCTGACGTAGAACGCAGGTAATGTAGTCTTACTGGATGACGACGAACACAATATCGATGTCATATGCTGATGAATGCATACATCAGGACACAACAATACAAATAACAATACACAGAACATAATCGACGTTATGACCAAAAAGGCCTTTATCAAGATGACAAGCAAGTGACATCAAAAGACGAAAGGTTAGTGTGCCGAGGTGTTATTCCTACGTGCTGTCTTTTGATGTTGCGTGCTTGTCATTTCAATAAAGGCCTTTTTGAGCAAAGATTATTTTGTAAGGAATAGTCGAGGGTGCAAGGAGAATAGATGGTAGAGAATATCCTGGATTTATAACATCAAGGAATTATCTGGACGTGATTCTTCTACACTTCTCCAAATGGATAAGGATAGAGATAATTGGAAGGATTTTTTGGTTGATGTCTCCTGTGTGGCAAACTTACACATGATGTATTTTTGTGCTGATCAGTGTGGCGCCCTTGCAGCCCTTACGAGTTATGAGTCTTATTTTTATGTGCATATACTTTGTGTGGCTTGTCAAACCCCACTACCAAAACGCACGAAAATAATCGATAAAAATGACGTATGAAGGCTTGTTTCGATTATGCTTGCATGCCTTTACTGTCGAGAGGCCACAGTGTGTCACTACCAGAAGTTAGACCACGAGTCCGTTCAGAGGGCAGTTTTATATATAGAAAATAGTAGGCCAGTGTACTATTCACAGACTGTCTGTTATGCTAGAGAAACCTGTTCTGATGTAAGCATTAAAGGTAGTCAGATTGTGAAAGTAAATAAGGGAACATTGACATAGGAAGGTCAGATTAACCGAGGTATAATAGATGGCACAATGTTAGAGTAACCTGGTCATAGTATAAGATAGATGAGGTTACATTAACCTGGGAGTAATGGATAGGTCAGACTAACTAGGGAATAATGGATGACAGATGTTAGAGTAGCAAAAGATTGGCAAGATAGATATGGTCAGATTAACGAGGGAGTAAATGGTAGGTCAGATTAACGAGGGAGTAAATGGTAGGTCAGATTAACGAGGGAGTAAATGGTAGGTCAGATTATAGAGTGAATATGAAGGAGAAATTCGGAGCAACATGAACGTAGTAAGGTAGAGAAAATCAGATTTAATCAGCGAATAATGGATAGAAAGTCAGATTTAATCAGCGAATAATGGATAGAAAGTCAGATTTAATCAGCGAATAACGGATAGAAAGTCAGATTTAATCAGCGAATAATGGATAGAAAGTCAGATTTAATCAGCGAATAACGGATAGAAAGTCAGATTTAATCAGCGAATAATGGATAGAAAGTCAGATTTAATCAGCGAATAATGGATAGAAAGTCAGATTTAATCAGCGAATAATGGATAGAAAGTCAGATTTAATCAGCGAATAATGGATAGAAAGTCATGTGTAACCCGTCATTTGCATCCTCTCAGTTTAGTGGGTAGAAGGTCATATAACCAGATAATAGTGGGTAGAATGTCACATTTAAGCAAGGGATAATGGGTAGAAAGTCATATTTAAGCATGGGATAATGGGTAGAATGTCACATTTAAGCATGGGATAATGGGTAGAATGTCATATCCAGCCGGGGAATGCTGGGCTGGAGAGTCTTATTTTGAAATTATTGTTTAAAAATAAAACAGTAATTCTTACGGTTGGTTGCTGATCAAGCGGCCCACGAGCTCATGCCCCTTGATCCACATTCTTACGGTGAAATGTGTGTTCGTCCATCACAAGGGATTATGACCATTTTTGTATACATCAACTTTTGAAAATTCAGTTGGAATGATGACTATGCATACTAGTTTGTAGATGGCTAATGTGCCCTATTCGAGCTGTAAATGTCCTTGGACAGTTCGGACATGGAATGACCACTTACAGTGAAATAAGCTTCTGTCAACAGCGGACATTATTTCAGTATCGTTATATCTGAACATTTTACCATCAGACATAAATGAAGTGGTTCGAGGAAACACAATCTCTATCATCAGACATAAATGAAGTGGTTCGAGGAAACACAATCTCTACCATCAGACATAAATGAAGTGGTTCAAGGAAACACAATCTCTACCATCAGACATAAATGAAGTGGTTCAAGGAAACACAATCTCTACCATCAGACATAAATGAAGTGGTTCGAGGAAACACAATCTCTACCATCAGACATAAATGAAGTGGTTCAAGGAAACACAATCTCTACCATCAGACATAAATGAAGTGGTTCGAAGAAACACAATCTCTACTACCAGACATAAATGAAGTGGTTCAAGGAAACACAATCTCTACCATCAGACATAAATGAAGTGGTTCGAAGAAACACAATCTCTACCATCAGACATAAATGAAGTGGTTCAAGGAAACACAATCTCTACCATCAGACATAAATGAAGTGGTTCAAGAAACACAATCTCTACCATCAGACATAAATGAAGTGGTTCGAGGAAACACAATCTCTACCATCAGACATAAATGAAGTGGTTCGAGGAAACACAATCTCTACCATCAGACATAAATGAAGTGGTTCGAGGAAACACAATCTCTACCATCAGACATAAATGAAGTGGTTCAAGGAAACACAATCTCTACCATCAGACATAAATGAAGTGGTTCAAGGAAACACAATCTCTACCATCAGACATAAATGAAGTGGTTCGAGGAAACACAATCTCTACCATCAGACATAAATGAAGTGGTTCGAGGAAACACAATCTCTACCATCAGACATAAATGAAGTGGTTCAAGGAAACACAATCTCTACCATCAGACATAAATGAAGTGGTTCAAGGAAACACAATCTCTACCATCAGACATAAATGAAGTGGTTCTATGAAACACAATCTCTACCATCAGACATAAATGAAGTGGTTCTATGAAACACAATCTCTACAATCAGACATAAATGAAGTGGTTCAAGGAAACACAATCTCTACCATCAGAAATAAATGAAGTGGTTCTATGAAACACAATCTCTACCATCAGACATAAATGAAGTGGTTCGAGGAAACACAATCTCTACCATCAGACATAAATGAAGTGGTTCGAGGAAACACAATCTCTACCATCAGACATAAATGAAGTGGTTCTATGAAACACAATCTCTACCATCAGACATAAATGAAGTGGTTCAAGGAAACACAATCTCTACCATCAGACATAAATGAAGTGGTTCTATGAAACACAATCTCTACCATCAGACATAAATGAAGTGGTTCGAGGAAACACAATCTCTACCATCAGACATAAATGAAGTGGTTCAAGGAAACACAATCTCTACCATCAGACATAAATGAAGTGGTTCAAGGAAACACAATCTCTACCATCAGACATAAATGAAGTGGTTCGAGGAAACACAATCTCTACCATCAGACATAAATGAAGTGGTTCGAGGAAACACAATCTCTACCATCAGACATAAATGAAGTGGTTCAAGGAAACACAATCTCTACCATCAGACATAAATGAAGTGGTTCAAGGAAACACAATCTCTACCATCAGACATAAATGAAGTGGTTCTATGAAACACAATCTCTACCATCAGACATAAATGAAGTGGTTCTATGAAACACAATCTCTACAATCAGACATAAATGAAGTGGTTCGAGGAAACACAATCTCTACCATCAGACATAAATGAAGTGGTTCAAGGAAACACAATCTCTACCATCAGACATAAATGAAGTGGTTCTATGAAACACAATCTCTACCATCAGACATAAATGAAGTGGTTCAAGGAAACACAATCTCCGTGATCTTCCTCGCGGTGTACTAGGTCAGAATAGCCAATAGGTAAGAGAAGACTGTTGGAGTTATTATCTTGCTATCACCCCACCGGAACATCTTTGTGGCTTCCGTCGACAGCCTTGTTTGTTTATGAACAATAGACCAGGAATAGTACAAGAAAAATGGAGATCTTGCTTCAAAGCATAGTCTAGACTACTCGTTGAGATCATTTCCTTTCAGACAAGCAGCTGGATTGTATAATGATTAAACGGTATTGATTTTCAGACTTGAACCATTTTTTTGATTTTCAGACGACGCAAAATAGAGTCATTGATTTTATATTTTCTTTCTCTCTATCCTCCTCTTTCTTTTCCATTCTCTCTATTTCTCTCTCTTTCTCGCTCTTACTATATCTCGCTATATTTCTCTCTTTTTCCATTCTTTTTCGTTCTTTCTATCTCTCTGCGCTTTTATCCATATCTTTCTTCCCCTCTCTCCTTTCAGTCTCCTTCTCTTTCTATCTTTTTCTTTTTATTTCTCTTTTCCCTTTCTCTACCATAACTCTCGTTCCCCCCTCTCTTTCTCTTTCTTTACTTGTTCTCGTTCGCTCACCCTCTTCTTCATATCTAACATATTGGTAGCGTGTCCTATTCTAACATATTGGTAGCGTGTCCTATTCTAATATATTGGTAGCGTGTCCTATTCTAACATATTGGTAGCGTGTACTATTCTAACAGTGGTAGCGTGTCCTATTCTAACATATTGGTAGCGTGTCCTATTCTAACATATTGGTAGCGTGTCCTATTCTAACATATTGGTAGCGTGTCCTATTCTAACAGTGGTAGCGTGTCCTATTCTAATATATTGGTAGCGTGTCCTATTCTAACATATTTGTAGCGTGTCCTATTCTAACATAGTGGTAGCGCGTCCTATTCTAACATATTTGTAGCGTGTCCTATTCTAACATATTGGTAGCGTGTCCTATTCTAACATAGTGGTAGCGTGTCCTATTCTAACATAGTGGTAGCGCGTCCTATTCTAACATATTGGTAGCGTGTCCTATTCTAACATATTTGTAGCGTGTCCTATTCTAACATATTTGTAGCGTGTCCTATTCTAACATAGTGGTAGCGTGTCCTATTCTAACATATTTGTAGCGTGTCCTATTCTAACATATTGGTAGCGTATCCTATTCTAACATATTGGTAGCGTGTCCTATTCAAGATGTAGCTATCAACCCAGCATTTATTGGCAGTGATTTTCTAGACAATTTATAAATACATTCATTAGTTTGGAGGCAGCAGTAAAACACCAACTTATTGAATATCCTACAACGCCCGTGTGTTGCCGGGGCCCGAAAGGGGAGCAAAGAATAGCAACACTGTTTACCTTCCACGCATGTCGTAAAAGGCGACTAATGATTTATGGGATGGAGTTTGCTGTCTCATCCCATATAGGGCACGTGACCCAAAGCCATGCTGAAGTCGGATGTGTCAGGCCGAAAGGTGCAGATATCGCAGAAATGCTGTAAACCAAGACACAACGCATTCCTTTCTCCGGACTACATCCTGCTAATTTGCAGGATTTTGAGAACGAACGCAGAAGAAGAAAGAAGAAGAAGAAGAAGAATATCCTACACTACAAGACCCACTAAAACAACTGTCACCATCAAATCCTTCCATCAGCAACACCCTTTACACAGACATAACACAGCTGAAAAAGTCATGCACACACCACCACCAGGCGCAGGGAAGAAAGAGTGAAAGCTCGCAACACCTTGGATCGGATAAGTAAGTAATTAAATAGTTTAATATTGTTTTCTGAACGGTCCTGATGCATAATTGCCTGTTACAGGGATCGAACTCGGTACCTTGGCTGTCAGAAAACAAAATTTCAAATATTAGCATGAAAAAAAGCCAATGAAAATCACGGGTAAACTCAAATGAGTTTTATAAAAGGATGTTTTCCAATTAGCTAACATGCCGTATATACTTTGACGGTCACGCTTGAACCTTTAAGAGGTGACACATACAAATGTATTTAATCAGCAGACATGAGGAATACGCACATCTTTACCGTCCTTGTTTGAATAAATGGATCAATTCTATAGAGCACTGTATTGGTGTCTTTTATTTATGATGGCAATGTGGCGGCGATGTGCAAGACACGTCTAGGACGATCAAGGTACCGGGTTGAAATCCGTCGCAGGCAATTCTGGATCCGGACCGTTTCAGAAAGCAATGAATAACTACTTAGAGATTTATATTGCCTAGAAAATAAATACTTCCAAAAATTCTGGTATAATGGATACGTCATGAATAATGTATGTTTCCAATATATTATAATTTGTGATAAATACGGTACATGACATTTATGATAAATACGGTATATGGCATTTTATATGCAGACGACCAAGACCATAAAAGGATGGGATGTTTTAACTCCCACCCTCTCCTTCAAGGCACCCCCATATACAGAATATCAATAGGTCCGTATTCAACCACCATACTACAGGAACGTTTAGCAATTATACGTCAATTACTGGAGAAGACTAATTATGAGATTGTTGAATGCAATGGTATAGTTCATAATTCATAGCCCAGTGTTGCACATCAAGGCCGTGCACATCAAGACGTATCTCTTCAACTTATTGAAAAGTATCTCAAGTACCAATAGTTATGTTATCCTTACATAAAACAACTTGTTACAACTATTCAATTAAGTCTGCAAAAACTAATCTTGAAAATTACAAAAAAGAAACTATTTCCTTGAAACACCAGATTGGTCCTGGCCTTATATACGTTTCCCTCATAGGAAGGGGAGGGGGGAGTTACTTAACAAATGATCAATCCATTTTTAATGAAAAATTTATTTTATTGATTATTAGTGTCCTGTTCTGATTGCTAAGGGTGGGGAGGGGGGTGTGAACCCCCAACCAACCAAATCTACGGACTTGCATCAGTTATAACGTAAGTCCTCGCCAAGAACGGAGCCATGTCTGTTGGTACAGCACTATGGACTCATCGGTAATCACACTTCTAAAGTGACAAGATTTCATTGTTTCCACGATTTTCATTGGTCACTTTCTGTATGCTATCTGTCAACACCCAATGAAAATCACGAAATAAGTAAAACGAGTCAATTTATAACGAATAAATATTCCAGTGTAGGGTCACAGCCCTTAACAGGAAGTAGGTGACTAGAGTAACATAGGGCAAATATCACGATAAACAAAAAAAAGGTAGATGTGTTACCAAAATAAAACATAAAATAACTAACAACGTGATACAGAAGCAGACGACGTTTCGACCAAAAAGCCTTCATCAGAACAAACGAAAGACCACAGTACAACGAATCTACGGCTGTATATCTGTTAGGCCTATACTGGGATTATACTTAGGATTATAACTGGGAGAGCGCAAGTTTTATGTTAACTTCATACCTATCAAATGTCACATATTTCAATATAAAAACACCGCTAAAGACGGATGTATCGGGCCATTGGTGCAAATAAAACGGCGTTACAACGCATTTCCATTCTCTGGCCTACATCCTTCTGGAAATCTAGTAGGATCATTGTCCTGCTACAAGAGAGATCCAGTGGAAAATTGAGAATGAACGATGATGAAGAAAACTATAGAAACGGTACTTAATTGATTCAGCATCGATTTCATCTGGTCCTTATAACTTTATATATTGAAATATATTTTATTATGAAACATTTCAGAAGTTGTTACTTGAACCGCGACCTCCACTATGTTCTATGTGACATTCCTCAAGAAAGCATTACATTATTATGTTTAAAAGTCCGTGTGGTGCTGGAGTCCCAAGGGAGAGAAAAGAATATAATGTTACCTGTCATCCATGTCGTAAGAGGTGACTAGAAGTTTGGGTGGTGGTGTTGGCTATATAATGTCATCACATGGAGCAGTGGCTGGGAACGTGTTTTGTGCTAAGAGCCACTTGAAAAGTTAGAACATAATTAGCTGGTCATAAATGACTATCCACGTAAAAATATATTTGCATCTATAGATACATCTTATGTTCTTGTTGCTTCTCGAAGAAATTGTCAAAATGAATAAAAATAGGTATAAGTGTTACCAAAATAAGTCATAAAACAACCTAACAACGAGTCACAGTGACAGAAGACGTTTCGACTAAAATGCCATCATCAGGACCAACAAAAGACCACAGTAAACAAATTTTATATAGAGACATACGTGGTTGTGATAAGAAGGAAAGCCAAGGGGATAAGGACAATAGCGAATGGACGACTGAGGAAACAAAGATAGGGCAGTATGATAGGGGAGACGAAGGTGTGAGGGAATGATAGTGGTAAGTAAGGAGGGGAAAGTACACAGAAGAAGTACAAATAGATAAGATATAATGCAATTGAAATAAAATAAATTTAATTTTAAAATATTTAACTCGAAAATAGTCAGCGTGAAAAAGGAAGTATGAAACCCTGATGCAATGTTGAATAGCAGTCAGAGACCAGTACCCACCCTTTGAAAGATGCGGAGAAGAGAAAAACATCCTCCGGCAATAAGAGACAATGAAATCGGACAAATGCCTAATAAAAAAGGACGAGGGAGAGCACGCGTGGAAGTCAGGGACGAGTAGAGTTAAGAGAGCGCGCGGTAAACAAGAACTTAAGAGTAAGGTAGGGACATAAAACCTAAAAACGGAGGGGGGGGGGGTATTAGTATCCACGACTCGAACCAAATGGCCTCTAAAAACAGATAGCAAGAGATGAAAAGAGATGAGGTGGCTGAGAGAAGGAAGAAGAAGAAAAAAGGATGAATAAAGCGGCGAGTAAGAATAAGAGAAGTGAAAGTGGTAGACCGATGTGGGCCCAGGCCAAAACGGAGATACGTTACACAAGGAAGGAATGTGGAGGTGGGAGGGGCACAAGGGAGGAAGGGAGAGCACAGATGAGCAGGTGGGGGTAGCCATCACGGAAAAGAGCGCCGTAAGAAGGTATAATAAAAGGGCAGATATAGAGAGACGTAGGAATAAGGTTCCGAAGAAAAGGGCACCAGTGTATGTGGAAATTAATGGGACAGGAAATAAAGGCCGTGTCGGAAGAAGACATATTCGGAACTACAGCCAATGTATATGAAATGATATAATGGCGCAAGGAGAAGACGGTTATCGGTGTGTCGTAGGTGACTAGTTGGTGTCATCAGATCACCATGTCGTGGTCAGTGGAGGTCGGTGTGTCAGAAGTCCCGAGGAAATATAACAGAATATAGACCAAGGTCACAACCGTAACGATGAGTATCTTTTAGGCCAGGTGTTGGAAAATGTGACCGGTCGCTAAAACTGAAGATGATATAAGGATGAACTAGCCACACATCGCAACCCCTATGATATAAGGATGAACTAGCCACACATCGCTACCCCTATGATATAAGGATGAACTAGCCACACATCGCTACCCCTATGATATAAGGATGAACTAGCCACACATCGCAACCCCTATGATATAAGGATGAACTAGCCACACATCGCTACCCCTATGATATAAGGATGAACTAGCCACACATCGCTACCCCTATGATATAAGGATGAACTAGCCACACATCGCAACCCCTATGATATAAGGATGAACTAGCCACACATCGCTACCCCTATGATATAAGGATGAACTAGCCACACATCGCTACCCCTATGTGGATATTGTTAACATTGTACACTAGCTCCTCTTTAAGATACGCATATCAGGGAACATAATCTCGAACCACTAATACACGAACCTATGTGCGAGCCATATACCGTGGGGAGGAAAATGTCAGATGAAACGAGGTTCATGTCTATGTGAGACCAACCGTACGTCGCAATCCATTTGTAGGAGTTGCTCGTACTGGCTGCATAAAAAGACATAGGTGGGACCACTGCCTCCGAACCACCCTAGTTATGTGTAGCAGTACGCCTGTTGGAGTTGCAAACATAGCATAGCCGTAAAGGTGGGTGTGGGGTGGGTGTGGAGTGGGAGGGAGGAAGTAAGTCGTGTTCAGTTATACTGTCTCAATTTACTAGGCCACTGTAAGGGTAGCCGATCCAAAAGACCAAGGAAAACCAGTTAGAAAGTAGCATAAAGCGATGGTAGGCCCGAATTGATAGTTTGGCTAGAAGGGACACTCACGGTCCACTGTGAGTGGCAAAGAGAAAAGAACAATGAAAGGCATAGAATTAGAAAGTTGAGAAAATACAGGACGAGGAATCGAAAGGAGAAGAAGTGAGGAATGCATGGATGAACCCATAGAAAGAGAGTGAAGGAGTATGATGACAAGGGATGCAGATGAACCAACAAAATGATGAGCCAAATCACAACAGACCCACACCGGATCCAGCTGCGTCTCACAAGGTCCCACGGCGTGACAGCCCACAGCACACCAACCTCGCGTGGTGGGTCGCCGTAACCCCATCCCCTTAATGGAGGCCCAGGCAGAACCGCTACTATAGAGGGCAACGGTGTACAGGAAAGGGACGAGAAGAAAGATGGACAAGGGAATGGCAGTAAGAAGGAATGGAGGGGCAACAGAGAAGATGAAAAGGTGGACGAAATGAGGTAAGAAGGTTATTGGAAGTATAGCTAGTTGTTGCCGTCATGGGACTTAAGAGTGCCAAGACTACGAATCAGTCGGTTCTCCAACGAGGAACGCTGACGGTCACCATAATGGCAAGAGACCAAACCAGTTACCTGAATGTCCTATACACCTTGGTGAAAGTTGCTGTTAAAGTGGAGGGGCACCGGAGAAATGTCATGGTTACGTAGAAATTGAGCTTTTGACACGGTGCCACGTGTTTCGCAACTTACGATGGACGTGTCAGTATCGCAGTCACTCCCCGCTGTGTTCGCTGATATTTATATGGTCTTTTGCACATCTAGGTTGTGATGATATATTGACACTTTCTAACATCTTTCTAACAGGTCAATTTCTAACATCTGCCACTAATGAATGAGTTTTAGCATTTATCAATCAGAGGCGTTAGTTGTTTTTTTTATCCTGATGTCTCTAACAATTCTGTTCGTACACATGTTGTGGCTAGCGCACACGACGTCTGCTGTCTATGATTGACTTTCAATATCGTGTTAAACATGGACTGTGCACCGTATAGTGTGACGCATGGCTCAGGGGTTATGGTGTTGGTAAAGACTGGGTTTTTATAAGAACTTATGAGAACCCGATAAGAAATGGTTTGTTTTTTTGTGTCGGAGGCTAAATTAAAAACTCACCTTGGCGACAGCAAGAACATGCAGCCTTTATCACACATCTATAAAATCCCTACCTGCAACTCCTTAACTGGAAACATTCAGTATTCGATAGTTTTACCGTATAAATAAGACGATTGTTATATATAGGCCTACAAGTATTATGCTTCACTTAATATACATTTATTATGATTTGGAACAAGATCTAAGATTTATTGAATTGTTTAGTTCAGCGTTGCCTTTCGCGAGTCAAAACCAAATGATCCTGCAGGCCATAAATTATTTAGATATCGAAACATGGATATCGAAGTGGCTTCTGCTCAGATGGTCTAGAAATCGAGACATCCATGATGCATTGTCTCTAAGAGATAAGTAAGTAAATGTTATTTTTTTTTAATT